>ML789656.1:84305-107212 GCA_009831015.1 Picea engelmannii
CAGTAACCAAGATCACAAGAAGAATAACCATGCACAAGAACACAAGAAGTTATCCTGGGAAAACCCTTCTCAACCAAGGGAAAAACCCAGCAATCCTTTGCTATAGAGTCAAGAGAAGATCACCCTTACACCACAAACCCTAGCGCACTTCAACCCTACAAGTAGGCGTTGAGATAATGAACCAAGTGTGAGTGAGTGATCCACAATGGGGATCTAACTCTCTTATTTATACATGACCTAGCACATCAAATGGATGTTTATTGGCACAATAGGGCTGACTTCTATAACTCAACAATATAATTAATCTTTACACAATATTAATTATCTTTACATGGTGGGGTCGACTTGTACCCTTTACAATACAAATTAGAGTTTTACCAAAGTCTTACTCTTAGACAATATAGCAAGGGATCTCCCACATATCCTCTAGTGCTCTGCCACTAGGGACAAGTCCACATGCGCTCAATCACAGGGACGTCACTCTCAACAGAATGACTCAACTAAATCCATAGGAGTACGATCTGGAGAGCCATCTCAAGTGGACTCAACTAGTCCACAGGAGTCCGACAAGAGACCATCTCAAGTCATCTCAACTCAGTCCAAAGGAGCACGACAAGAGACCACACATGTCATCTCAACTCAGTCCTGAGGAGTATGACTCACCCATCACATGGGCATCCTCACAGATCATCTCAACTCAGTCCAAAAGACTACGATCTGGAGAATGTCTCATGAAGCTGCAATCATCAACAGAAAATACCACTACACTTCTGCTCCTGGCCTAGAGTTCCAGAAAGAAACTCGTAGATGTACGTGGAACCGATTCTACACATACAAATTCATGATAGAAGAGAACTGGATGACAGAATGTTTGCGAATGGTGAGGATAGTTTGTTTGTTTCTGTCCATGCATCTGTAGATTCTGTCAATATATTGGGGGCAAACCGAAAATATGAGGTTATCTCCTCATAAATGGAAAAGATTAACAAGCCCATTATCTTCCCCTGTGTCTACATCAGTTTCAGAAGCAACACGTTCTAATGTTAAGATGTTGCCTCCTACGCCAATGAGCGCTTGCATCAACAGATGCGGTTTTCGGTGGTCCTTGACTCGTGGTTGTTATCCATCTCATATGTGATGTTGCAAGATGTTCTAATGTTAGGCTTTTTGCTCTAAAAATCTTATTTATATATATGATATAATGTTCAGTCTTGTTTGCAGCTTTTAGAATTTGGCATTGTTTGCTGGACAAGCAACGAGCCATTTGCAGAGTATGTTCACTCTGACAATTAGATTATTAGACACTGGGATTGAACCCGTGTATGTTTTTGATGGAAAACCCCCAGACTAAAAAAGGTGGGGGGGCGGGGGGGAGAACTTGCAAAGTGATATGCTCAGCAAGAAGATGCAAGAGAGGGTGACATTCCTGAGAAGAGTAAAGAATTCTTATCACCCACAAACTCTAGGCATCCTTATTATGAGAACAAGGGATACGAGCAATGCAGTGCTGACGAGTATAGTGTTGAAAAGAAATGTTACAATGCTTGATATTGTAAGCACACGCATGCTGGGTCAATTTGGGTTCCTGGCAAGGGTTTTCTCTATTTTTTTGAAGAATTAGGTATATCAGTTGACGTTGTTGCTACTAGTGAAGTCAGTATTTACCTCACATTAGAGTCTAGAGTCTAGACCCATCAAAGCTCTGGGAAAGAGAACTCATCAAGCAGAAGCTGGACCGAATGGTAGAAGAGCTTGAAAATTGCTGTTGTTAATCTTCTACAGAATAGATCAATCATTTCTTTGATTAGAAATATTCAATACTTCTCTCCCATATTGGAAAAGGTATTCTGTGTGTTTAGGACTCTTGGTGCAAATGTACAAATGATTTCACGAGGAGCATCCAAGGTGAATATTTCTTTGATTGTCAATGACAGGGAAGCAGAATCTGGTGTCAAGGCCCTCCATTCTACATTCTTTAAGGAAGGTGATCTCTTAAATATTAAAAGTAATACAAATGGAGCTAGTTGCTGTTGACTTGGAAGAATTGGTCACTGCTGTAAAAGACCAAAGGTTTGCTAGCAGTCTAACATAACATATGATGGGCTTTGGAATTCAGCAGCGCCCTGCTCTGCAACAAGTCAAGGGTGAACTTTGTAGATTTTTGAAGTAAGTATAGTATACATTGTACTTGTCTCTCTAATATTTGGCGGAGGTTTCCTATGCAAAACTACAAAATCCAGCAGGTCCTCACTTAGCATGAGGCCCCTATTGCACAGAACTGAAGAATGGGAGATAAAATCCTGGATTGTGAAAAACACCAAAAGAATGCCCAGCTTTAGAAAAATATGATAGATGGCAAACCAAGTAGCAGCAGGTATGCCCAAAACATTTCATAAAATGCATCCTTATTGTACAACAAATAAGGCTTGGATTTTCTTTTCAAAGAAACATGGTCCTTGGATCATTATGAAGGCAACTGTTGAATTTAAAGCAGCTGCAAGAACCATTCTCCGGGAGGATGGAAAAGACCCTAGCCAAGATCTAGGGCCCCCAGTGCACTCCTGGGGTTCTTGATCTGGGACCAAACAGTCAGTGCAATGGCAAAAAACCCTTGTAAGGGCCCCCAGTAGATGACTGGGGTTCTTGGTCTAGGACCAAGCAGTAAAGACCCCTGAGAGGGCCCCCAGTATATGACTGGGGTTCCTAGTCTAGGACCAAGCAATTAAAGTCCCTAAATATGTCTAGGGCCCCTGGAAATGTTCCAGGGTACCCATGCCTGGGGCATGGGTTGATCCTTGGTCTTGTACCTTGGTAGATAAGACCCCAGAAATGTCCTGGGGCAACCTGATTCTTGATCAAGTGTGTGTTGGTGTATGACCCTCTTTGTAGGTGGGCATGACCACATGAGGGATGTATCCCATATGCAATTATGATAAAGTTAAAAGGTCACTTTGAGAATGAATGGACAAGTATTGCCACCAAGTAACCCCACCTAAACCCCCTTCACCCTTGCTTGTGTTTATTTGGGGTTTTGTATTATTGCTTTAGGGGTCATTATGAAAATATTAATTAAATGTTTAATTTATAACATGTTTAATTAATATTTATATTAATTAAATATGTTAATTTTAATTATCATTTTAATTATTATTTTTACTAAACCCCTAGCCTAACCCCTAGCCTAAAGTATAAATATAGACCTCCTCCCTTACCTTTTAAATATTCTATTGTGCTCTTATGCTATCCACCAAAAGGTGAGCGGATCTCCTCTAGTGTGCTGCGGCATTCCTTTGCAACAGTAGCTGAGTGTTGTGACAGTACAGCCCTCCAAGTTTTCGGCCTCCTGATCTTTGCATCTTGTGTGCCTCTTGTGTGCAATGTGTCAGGGCTGTTTTGATGTTGCTGTGACCTGTGTGTTGAAGACTGAAGCTGCCGTCACCTCTCTCTAGCACAGATCTGATTTCTTCTTTGAGCCGTGGCATCTTTATCTCAGATCTAGTTCCTGGCAGTTAGCCGTGGCCTCCTAACCTCAGTTCTAGTTTTCTTGCAGTGAACCGTGGCCTCTCTACCACAAATCTGGCCCCTAACTTTGAGCCACGGGGCCCTTGGAATTTTTTGTGGGTTAAAGGGTTTAATCACAGAAATTTTCTGTGGGATGTTCGTGGTGGCAAATAAGTCCTTTCATCTCTTGGAAAGAGATCTAACCTATATGGTAGATCTATGATCCTGAACCTTCTCTGAGCATAATTACAAGTGGCTTTATATCTCTTGTGTGTGGCATGGACTCCTACAGAGGTAAGACAACAAGGTAAGTGACCTGTTTCAGTTTATCATTATCTAGATCTGTTATTCCTTGTTTCTGAAGTTGTTTAAATATTAGAGGTTGCTCATTATCAGATCTGGATATTAGTTTGAGTTTTGATCTGTATAGATCTATATCAGCATTGTAGATTAGATCTGAATACTGTTGATTAATCTAGATCTACTAATCTCAGTTAAAATCTAACTCTGCTAGCTTAGATCTGAGTGACAGTACCCACTCAGGAATTTGTTTACAAACTATAATCAATTTATTGTTTCTCTATTCAGATTTTAAGCAGTATTGTTTTTGTTTACTATTCTGAGAATGAGACTTAGTTGTTATTCTAACTGAAAATAGAAAAGACATTTCTGTTCTGCATTACTTCTCTAATTCTAACAGCAACTGAGGCAAGTTATAGATGATAAAGGGTGTGTTATTGTGACTATTGAGGGGCAAATTTATATTCCTCAGAAAGCTATGACAGTGATAAAGGGACATATAGTGAGAAGCTGTCATCTTCTTCTTGAGACTGTTATGATATCATATGGCAACAAGTCACAGGAAGTTTATAACAGCAGAAAAGACAATTAGAAACATGCACAGGCAGCCTAGATCAATAGGCAATCATGTCAAGATTCATAAAAGGATCATTCAGGGTGTTGTGCAAATCAGAAAGCAGCTGTAATGAGTATGAATGCTACAGGAATGTTAAACCCAGTTTCTTATAGACTGCTGTGCCAGTGTCTTTTCCTCTGCATAAGCTCATATGCCAAATTATATCAGTGGTCAGTGGTTAAAGGATAGAACAACTCAAGTCAGCATACAAGATAACAGGGAAAGAGAACTTATTGGTTATGGAAATCAAGCCACTCAAACAGCCAGTGCACCAGGGGTGTATATCTGTGGAAATGTCTTAAGTTTTGGGACAGCATATTGATGCATATATTAAGTCTTTTTACTGTGTACATACAAGGTGCATTCAAAAGGGAGATTACACCAGTAGTAGAGGTGTATTAATGTAGTGGAGGAGCTTCTAATCGGTGGTGTACACAGACATTTTGTTGATGCTTTTGTAGCATCAGGAGGCATTCCCACTAGTGGCCTAGGTGCCAGGCAGGTGGGAATCATTGTGGGCACCAGATTAGCCCTTTCATTTGGTGAAAACCCCCTTGTATTTTGAACTGGGGGCTTGGGGGCTTGGTGATGGGCTTTGTGGATTTGTGATAGGGCTTCACACCCAGATGTGTGACTAATTTGATGTTGACTTTGTGAAGGGGCTCCTCAAGTTAACCCCTAGACTTATATATATAAAAATGATGCCATTGTGACATTATAGTATGGAGAGAGCTTGGTGATTTCAGTCCAGTTTTTGGTGACCTCAGTCCAGCCATGGATGACTCTAGTGACTAGGCCTCAATTCTGCCACAAGATTTCTGTGTTTGTAGGCAGGTACCTTGGAGAGGAGAGCTCGGCCTATGAGAAAAAGATAGCAGCGGTTTGAGGGAACGTTTCTGCGGCTGCCAGCAAGTGGGAAAGGGCTCGGCCAGCCTAGGAAAGGCTAGCCGCAGGCCTAGGAAGACTCGGCCTGCTTACTGAGTGCAGCAGCAGCCTAGAGGGAACTCGGCCTGACTAAGGGAACCTAGCCGCAGGCACAAGGGAGGCTGCCACAGCCAAGGAAAGCCTAGCCGCAGCAGCCTTGAGGGCTAGGCCAGCAGAGGAAGGTGGGAGCAGGACTATGGTGGGCTTGGTCAACTAGGTCTAGATCAGCCACAGTTGTATGGACAATCACAGGACTGCTGAAGCAGAGTTTAAGGACTATTACAGGTGTGTAATAGGCAGAGAAGAGGGCTGTTACAGCTACCTTGTACAGCAGAGTTTGTGAGCTGTTGAAGGCTGTAACAGCAGGCCTTGGACAGCCTTTGAAGTCTGCTACATTCACAACAAAGTGAGGGCATGTACCTAGGCAGCAAGGGCAATTTGGACAGGCAGTGACCCAGTCATTGTGGACAGAAGAGGCCGCAGCCTTGGAGAGATGTAGAAGGGCTGGTACAGGAATACAGACAGTCTGCTACAGGAGTTTCAGGGCTACCACAAGTTAGGACAGCAGCCAAGCTAGGCTGGACAGCTGCTAAGATGTGGCAGCAAGACTGTACAGGCAGCCAGGAGGAGACAGCAGAGATGTACAAGAGCTGTAGGAGGACAGCAACAGGTACAGCTGTCAAAGTGCTATTACAGTTAGTGTTATGAACATAAATATACATATAAAGTAGATATTAATAAGATATATGATTACAATGAACAATGGGGGCTTGCTTATATACCCATGCAGGGGTGCCCTTTACCAATAGACATGTCCTTTCCTTATTAATTATTATTATTTATTAATTATAATTTAATCATTATCTTATTAATATCTACTTACATTCTAAAAATCAGCCATATAACTTTTAAGGAAAATAATAAAAAAGAAAAAGGTGAAAAGTGAATATATTATTATTATATTATTAAAATAACTTTTAAAGAAAAAAAAAAGTGACTAAGTGAATATATTATTATATTTTTAAAATCAGTCATATAATTTTAAGGAAAGAAATAAAAAAAAGGAAAAAGTCCATATATATATATATATATATTATTATTAGTGGAATCAAACAGTTTGAAAAAAACAAAAGATCATTTAATCGTAACTCAAAAAATTGGAATTCAAAGTTACAAGGAAAGCCAAGTAATTAATATTATCAAGGTTTTCGAAGGATTATATATATATATATATAAAGGAGATTCATTAAACCTTTTTATAAGTGAAGAAAAAGGAAAAGTTCAATTTTAAAGAATTATTGAAGTGCTTATTAGTGTTAAGTAGTATCCCACACTTGGTACATCTAGTTTAATTATTGAAGGGGTATTATAAAAATAATCATAAAAGTAATCATAAGGCCATATTCAAGATTATAAAAAGTACAATTCTGAAAATGGAAGGAGGAAGATTTGTTTATGAAGGTTGTCCAATTGTATGTTACGGTTTTTCGACATTAAAGGACAGTATTCAAGGAAGAGAAGTTAACATCCTTATCAACTTAGACTATAATGAAAATTACATTAATATTGATTTGGAAAATCAATTATTAATTCCAKAGCTGAATATAATTGAAAAGAAAGATATTTTTCAAATTAAGGAGTTACAAGTGACGGTTAATGAATATGAATATATATCTCAATTCTATGTTACAACTATGTATAGAGAAGAAATCGACATCATTATCGGGCTACCCTGGTTTTAAAATCTAGGTAATTTCATCTTAAACATGGAGAAAAAGTTTGTGACATTTCCTTATAAGGAGAAGAYGATAACATTACAAGACACTACATCGGAGCCAGATTCGGTAACACTAGAAGACTTTAACKATATCTCAGAAGTAATACTTCATGAAAATAAAAAAACAATGCAAAGAATGCAAAAAGAATTTGATGAAGTTATCAAGGATAAAAAGTTAAAAACGAAGAAATTTCTCGCTTAAAAGGCCACAATAAAAAATTACTCGTCCAAATCAAGAAGGCTAAGGTTACAAAGCAATATGGAAAAAAAAATAGAACAAGAAAAGGAGGATCTCAAAAAAGAATTGAAGAAGAACCTCACAAAGAAAGAAGAAGAAAATTCCCGTTTGAAGAACCTCACAAAGAAAGAAGAAGAAAATTCCCGTTTGAAGAACCTTAATYAGGAGTTACTAGAACAAATCAGAAAGTTGAAAGAAGAGAAACTTGAAAATCCAGACATTAAAGATATTAACAAATCAGGTAATAAAGAAAGTACCACTCAAGAAGCTACAAAATCAACTAGAAAAAAGACAACGTCAGATGTCGAAGTACAAATGATGGAAGCTCTAAATATACTTACTAATCAAAATTCAGCCATTAACAAGGCAACATCGGTGCATGAAGAAAATCATATATCAAAGTCAAAAGAAGAAAATGCTACAAGTATGATAAAGGGAAATAATGTTATGAGAACTCCCTATCAACGTTCAAATCATAAGAGTATATATATTAACCAGTTAGAATATCAATATTATCCAAGACAAGAACCCTATAAACACCCAATTTCGTAGAAGATCGAACTAGGGTGGGCAGACTCTTTCAAAATTCGATGATTCTGCTCAGCTCTTCGTCACTCATATCGTTTGGTATCGTCAACTACGACAGCTCCCAGAACAATGGATGAGAGGACATTACAAGTCAAAGAAAAAGTCATTAAGCCTTTCATTAATATGCTTCGAGGACAAAGCATTTTTAAGGGAAAGGCAATGTTATGAACATAAATATGCATATAAAGTAGATATTAATAAGATAATGATTAAATAATAATTATTAATAAGGAAAGGACATGTCTCAAGGACATGTCTATTGGTAAAGGGAACCCTTGCGTGGGTATATAAGCAAGCCCCCATTGTTCATTGTAATCATATATCTTATTAATATCTACTTTATATGTATATTTATGTTCATAACATTAAAGCTCAAGAAGATGCAAATCCAGTTGAAGAAAAAACATATAGAGATGTTGGAGTACAAACTATGGAAGATCCAGGACGAGAACGACTAACTTATCGTCCGAAAAATATTGATACCACTGTGGTGAACCAAGCTGGTTCACTATGAAAATATCCAATATAAATAGGACAGTATGCAATAATCCATTAAGGATAGTAAATATATTTAATAATTATTGTATATGAATGAATAAGATATATAATTACAATGAACAATGGGGGCTTGCTTATATACCCACGCAGAGGTGCCCTTTACCAACAGACATGTCCTTGAGACATGTCCTTTCCTTATTAATAATTATTATTTAATCGTTATCTTATTAATATCTACTTTATATGTATATTTATGTTCATAACAGTTAGCCAAGGTGACCAGGTTTAAGCATGGAAACCAAGGAAGGTTTTGTAAGTGTTTTGGCAATTTTCTTTTGTAAAGAATTGGGTCATTTTCCCTGGTACGGGAGCCCATTGGTTCTTGGTTTAAGAACATTGAATTTGATCTAATTGCTGGTATATTTTCCACTGTGCTAAATAGTTAGGCATCTCAATGTGTTTATGCTTACAGTTCAAATAGTAAACTTGTGTACAACTGTCGAAGACATAGACCAGACCTGAGGTGCGGTTAAAATCTAACACATTTTCAGATCTTGTGACTTCCCTAGGAGAGCAAGGCTGCAGTGGATGGATGCTAACAGCCTTTCTGATTTTCGATGGGCTTCTAATAAAGAAAGCAATAATGGGAATGTCATCAAATCACTGATTCTAAGAATGTAAGTTACATTTTTATTCATGTATTTCCAAAGAATATATTTGTATAGCTCCATTGGCTGACAAGATTTAGATATAAGGCACAAGGACCAAAGGTTCGCAAGGCTGGAGGTATTTGTATATCTGATAAGGTTCAGACAAGTATTTTGGGTTGTATGAAAAGACATTATTGGAGCTTTGAAGTACAAAGTATTTTGGGTAGTATGAAAAGACATTATTGGGGCTTTGAAGTACAAAGTATTTTGGGTAGAGTGATGACAAGATGTGGACAAAATATACAGGACAATTGGCATCTAGGTGGTGGCAAGGTTCAATGAAGATTAATGATAACGACACTGACAGATCCCTTATAATCTGGAAGAAGTGGGACATCTAATCCTTGAGGTGTCGATCTTGTATTCCATTTTTAGAAAGCAGTTCTAAAATCAAAAGAGAAGATTCAGCAGTCGGGCAAGGATAAAATCTGCTCAACCTTGGGGAGAGATATGACAGATGGCAGGTTGTTACTACAGCAGGGACAGCAGGAAATCAATGAAGAAATAAATGCCAACGATTTTCCTTTCTTTATGGAAGAACCGGGACACTTCATGTCTTAGGTGTCAAACTCTCAAGAGACACCTCATATTTCTTTTAATTTTTAGAAAGTAGTTACACTAAAAAAGGCAAGAACTATGTTACCAAGAGCACTCACCCCCCCCCCGCTCCGAAGCTCACTCCGAGCTGGAGTGCCCAGGGAGCCACCCTTGGAGCACGCTCCGGGCAGTTTTGGGACACCCCCTGCCCTTTTGGGAGCGCCACGCTCTCTGGGACACTCCCGGAGCCTGGGAGCGCAGTCCCAAGGCGCTCCCTGAACGCTTCCTGGGCGCTCCCTAATGGTAATGTTTATCTTTCATTTTTATCCATTTCATTTATCTTTCATTTTTATCCTTTTACTTAAATTTTTAACATTACCATTAATTGTTTCAAGATGTTTGAGAGTGGTTCCAACCTCATCGGACTTCATATGGAGAAAGTAGAATTTCATATCTCATTCAAAATTCAGCAGACTTAGTAATTTTCAGGATTTCAGGATTGATGGGATTGCAACATTTTCATTGGATTCTATCAGGTATGAGGGTTTGTGATTGGTATTTAATAAAGAGCACCAAGCCCTTTATGTGCCCCAATATTGGTGGTGTTGATTGTTAAACTCCTTTGTCATGGACTTAGCAAAACTGCACCCTTCACTCAAATCAAAATCATTGATAAGGCATGTTAAGCTCTTTCTACCATATTTTAAGGCTAGGATTAGGTAGTTTCATCAAAATTGGGTGGTGTCAACTGATGTCCCTAGAGGATCGAGGTAGAAGCAAAGGCTAGACAAGAGGCAAAGGATGAAGGATGATACTAATGATGTGGATCCCAATATAAGCAATGGTGGTACATTGTTTTTAATTTATGTTTGTCATTTAAATGTCCTTGCTTGTTTATTCATAATGTTTTCTTTCAAAGTTTTGATATAATCATTAATATACTATGGAGTATGGATGGCATTTCGAACTTCATAATAATGTAGTATTCATCTACAAGTAGCACAAATATGCATGTTTTCATATATTTTGCAGCTAATTTGTCTTTCTGCGTGTTTTTTTAAATATAAACGCAATATATTTGTTATATATATATATAACACTCTCCCGGGACGCTCCCGCTCTCGAGATTTTTGGAAAATGACGCTCCCGCTTCGCTCCACGCTTTGGCAACGTAGGGCAGGAAACTAGCATGCAAAGAAAGGATAAAGAAAAAACGCTCCCACTCTCGAGACTTTTGGAAAATGACGCTCCCACTTCGCTCCACGCTCTGGCAACATAGGGCGGGAAACTAGCATGCAAAGAAAGGATAAAGGACAGAATTGAAGACTGTGTCAGGGTTGGAATTTTGGGCAGCCTAGAGGACAGGGCCATTGCAATTGCAGCAGAACCAGAAAATTTCCAAAGGATTCATCACTAGCTTTGCAAATTCTGTCTTCCTCCCAGTTTATGTTTTCTTCTCTTGTCAATCGAAATCTTTTCTCCTAAGTGGCTGTAAACTTTGCATGATTTTGTTTCAGCAAAAAGATGAATAGTGTAGACCTGTTCTCAGTGTTATCTTTATAGCTGCCTTTAAGTATTGTGTCAAACATGATTCAGTACAAATACATGATATTTCCTGTGTCTTGTGTTGAATAGTTTTAAAGATTCTGAGTTGAGAATTTGTCTTTAAATACTTTGCAATGGGTACAGTATTTATTACTGCCTATTAATAATAAAGAGGTCTTGGTCAGAAATCAAGGTTATTCAATCTCTATAGTTGTTGTTGGATTGTGGGATTCATTTGAGATTATCAATATGTCTTCTTGCATACTATTGATTTCACTTGAATACCTCCACACATTTCTTTCTTATCAGAGATGTTAAGGACTGCCACCCTCGTCAGCATTAATGATTTCCTGTCATTCCTCAGTGCCAAGGAGTGCCATGCCACTCTCACCGGTATATGAGATTTTTCTTCTGTATCTTTCATCAAATATTTTAATGCATCTGCAATGTTGGATAAAGGTGCCCAATGGAAAGGCCCTTGTCTGAATATTTAGAATAGGGTTGCTGTCTCTAGTTTGCACAGTTCCTCCAACATAACTAAACCCTACAACCACTAAAATCTGGCATTAAAGTTTGCATGAGAATTCTGCTGTTGAAGTGACACTGAAAAAGTCAGCAGCTGAATATATAAGAGGGTTACCCCCTCAAGCCCAAGAGCCAGCTTGAGACCTAAAGCGGGGAGGACATTTTCCTCCATAAGGTGCCTTGGCCCTGTTCCTTAGCCAGGAGCAGCCCGAGAAACAACACTTAGATAAACCATCTTATTGCTGATCAGATCTACGTATGTAGAAGTTCAGGTTATTTCAAGTATGTAGACCTGATCAGCAATAAGATGGTTTCTCTAATCCACCATTCAAATTATTCAGGACAATCCTATGGTAATATTGCATTTTATTAGAATTTCAATGCCCTTTTCAACACACAAGCAATGTCAATCTGTCCAGTCGCCAATTGTTTTCTACTCTGAAGAAGCAAGACCCGGGAGTACAAGTTGAGCTTGGTGATGATGCCAAGTACCTAGTAGCAAGAGTTGGTACTATTCCCTTCCAACTCGAGTCAAGTAATTCTTTAGATTTTGACAATGTCTTATTTGTACCAAGGCTTAAGAAGAATTTGCTTTCAATTTCGGTTATGGAGGATAAGGGCTTTGCAGTGGAGTTCAAGAACCAACAAGTCCTCATCAAACCAAAGGAATCTAGCCCAAATACAGCTCAGGTAATTTGTACAAGTTGTGGGGTGAACCAGTTCGGGCCTTGGTGCATAATAGTGACAGCTTGAGCGAGTTGTGGCACACAAGAGGATGGGGCACCTACACCACAAGTCATTTCCTTTTATAAAGGAGAAAGTCAAAGGTCTTCCAGATTTCAGTATTGAGCAACATGGTGTGTGCAGAGGATGCACACTTGGCAAGTATGCCAAGGCTACTTTCCCAAGCAGCGAGCATGAGTCTATGAGGATTCTAGATCTAGTACATTGGGATGTTTGTGGAGCAATATCAATAACATCAATAACAGGAAGCATGTATTATGTTTCCTTTTATTGATGATTTCTCTCACAAGACTTGGATCTTCTTCTTAAAGACCAAGCATGAAATCTTCAGCAAGTTTCAGGAGTTCAAAGCTCTAGCTGAAAACCAGACAGGGAAGAAGATCAAAGTCTTGAGATCAGACAATGGAAAAGAGTATACCTCCAAGGAGTTCGAGGGTTTCTGCAAAAAGGCAAGAATCAAGAGGGAGCTGAAAGTGTCGTACAACCCACAACAAAATGGGGTTGCAAAGCGGAAAAATCAATCCATCATAGGGGCTACTAAGGCCATGATATATGACCAAAACTTGCCAATGTTTCTTTGGGAAAAGGCATGCAACACAACAATCTACATCCAAAACCTGTGTCGTCACAAGATCTTGGAGGAAAAGACACCAAAGGAGGCATTCATTGGAGTGAAGCTAGAGGTGAATCATTTTCGCATCTTTAGTTGTCCAGTTTATATCCATGTATCAATAGAGAAGAGTACCAAATTGGAGTCATCGAGCAAGAAGGGTTTATTTGTGGGTTACAATGAAACTTCAAAGGCTTACAGGGTCTTTATTCCAAAGCAGAGGAAGACAGTAGTGAGCAGGGATGTAAATTTTGAGGAAGACTTTGCATCCAGAAAGTCGCATGAGCCTATTTCAGTGACAGAGGATGAGGAGCAGGAAGCTTCGAAGGTTGAACCAGATCACCAGTGATTTCCGAAGCAGTATAGCAACCTTCAAGTGAAGAGGAGGAAATAGTATATGCTTCCACTTCTGTCAAAAGACCTCAATAGTTCACTCAAACATTGAGAGATGCTTAGGAGCGTGTTGAGACTCCTAGAAGCACATTCAGAGAAAGCATAACTCCGAAGAAGTTTTCAGACCGCATGGCATTGATGAGCAGCATTCTAGATTCTAATCCTTCCAGTTTTCAAAAGGCAGCATACTAGCAGATATGGTGGAATGCCATGGTGGAGGAGCACACCTCCATCATGAAGAATGATGCTTAGGACATCATACCAAGACCGAAGGAGAAGCCAGTTGTGATTTCCAGGTGGCTCTACAAGATCAAGCATGTTGCAGATGGAAGCATTGGCAGCATTGAGAAGTTCAAAGCGAGGTTTGTGGCGAGATGGTTCTCCCAAGAGAGGGAGTGGACTACGAGGAGACATTTGCTCCAGTCACCAGGTGCACTCACATTAGAGAAATTATGTCATTGGTTTCATTTATGGGATGGAGGATACGTCAAATGGATGTGAAGACAACTTTCCTTAATTGGATCATTTAGGAAGAAATGTACATAGATAAGCCTCAACGCTTTGAGGTAAGTGGGAAGGAGTCCCATGTGTGCAGACTTACAAAAGCCTTGCATAAACTCAAGCAGGCACCGAGAGCATGGTATTCCAAGATCGATGGGATATCTGCAGAGTATGGGTTTCACCAAAAGCGAAGCAGATCCTAACTTATATTATATATTTGTTGGGACTGATCTACTTGTTTTGGTATTGTATGTAGATGACTTGTTCCTAACAGGTGTAGAGAAGCTCATTGCAAGGTGCAAAGCAGACATGGGAGCCGAGTTCGAGATGAAGGACATCGGCATGATGCCTTACTTCTTGAGTTTGGAGGTTTAGCAAAGACCAGGGGAGATTTTCCTTGGGCAAGGTAAATATGCAATTCAGATCCTGAAGAGGTTTCAGATGGAGGACTGCAAACCTATGGCCATACCCATGATCACTAATCTGAAGAAGGTGACAACTTCACATTCAAGGTTGGTGGATCCCGTGTTGTACAGGCAGTTGATAGGTTTTTTTATATGTTTGGTCAACACCAAGCCAGATATATGTTTTGAAGTGAACACCTAGAGTCAGTTCATGGTGGAGCCAAGGCAGGAGCATTGGGTAGCAGCAAAACATGTGCTCAGGGATTTGAGGGGCACAGTGGAGTATGGTTTGTGATATCTTAGAGATGGTAGAGTGAAGTTGCAAGGGTATTCAGAGTCACATTGGGAACGCAATGCAACAGATAGGAAGAGCACCTCGGGGTGCTACTTTATCTTGGGATCATCGATGATATCCTTATTCAGCAAGAAGCAAACTTCTGTAGCACTTAGCTCAACAGAGACAAAGTACATGGTAGCTAGTACTGCTAGTTGTGAGGCCATCTAGCTTCACATGTTATATGTAGGATTGTTTGATCAAAAGTTAGAGCCCATAGTGATTACTGTGATAATCATAGTTGTATTAAACTCTCTGAGAATCTAGTGTTTCATGATAGGTCCAAGCACATATAGATCAAATATCACTTCATACGAGGCAAGGTTCAAAATGGGGCAATGAAGCTCTAGTATATTTCCACGGATTAGCAAATAGTCGATATTCTAACTAGGCCCTTGACAAGAGGGAAGTTTGAGGCATTCAAAGATAGACTTGGATTGGTGCATAATTCCTTCCTCACTAAGAGGGAGTGTTGAGAAATATAGCTCGAACGGGAACTTCTGCACAGGTTCAATGTGAACTTGTGAGTAGCTCGAGATATTTCTATTTTTGAAAATGAATAATATTTTGTAATTCACTTTAGTAAAAAAGTGAAAAGTCTTATACTTCGCAGTTGAGACTAAAAAGTGTATTTCATGCATGCGTGACCTAGGCTAGGAGTAATCTCAAAAATAGATTAGGGCTTTGGTCTCAGCTAAAAGTATAAAGACAGGTCAAGATAGAGAGTTCACACACACAAACAATTAAGCAGATTGAGCAACTAAGAGAAAGAGAAAGCAAAGATTCAAGCAAAGGAAAATCTAGGTAGCGGGTAGAGGGTGTACAAGGATCCGTACAGTTTTGTATAGTCGTACAAACAGGACTATACGGATCAGACCCATACGATCATATGGATCAGACTACACAATCCGTTCAACCGTACAACAAGTCATTCCACTCAGTTCAAGGTGTTTTCGAAGGACCGAAAAGTTGATTTTGAAGGAGTAATTACATGTGTATGTATGAAATTGATTTTATGCTTCCGCTATTTAATTTCCAACAATTGTGTGATTGATGATATGGTCTGAAATTTGATTTCAGCATTAATTAAATTCAGCAATTTACTTATTTAATTGAGATCATAAGGACGTCGGTCATCTAGGCTTGGATTTTTTACACCACAGTGAGCATGATCATTCTCTTTCGCTCATATTAGGTAGCCTCACACCCAATGTACGCCCTTATTGCCATCCATTTGCCCAAAAGAGTAAAATTGAAAAGATAGTTCAGGAGTTGCTAGCCACTGGTGTCATCCGCCCTAGTACTAGTCCTGACTCCTTATTCATCACCAGTGGTTTGTTGATGTTTTGTAGTTTCCGGCAAGTATTCTCACGTGGCCTAGGTGTCAAGCATGTGGAAATCGTCATTGGCACCCGATTGGACTTTCGTTGGAGTGAAAATCCCCTTGGGTTGGAGCTAGGGGCTCTGTGGGTTTCGTGATGGGCTTTGTGGGCTTGTGCAGGGGCTTCACACCCACAAAGAAGACTAAAATATTATAATTTAATGTTGACATATTTGATGGGCTTTTACACTTGTATAAAAGGACATAAGGGGTCATTGTGACATGATCTTGGGGAGACAATGTGAGGAGGAGCTTGGAAATTACAGTCCAAGTGTGGTGACCTCAGTCCAGCCATGGAGAGAAGCTGATTTGCCTCAGTTCTGCTGTGTTTTCTTCTTGTCTTGGGCAGGTACAAAGGAGGAGGAGGGCCGAGTAGGGCAGCATCCCTAATACCCCAGCTGCAGATCTGTTAAGGACAGAGGAGGGGTTCAACCAGCCTAGGAAAGATGGCAGCAGGCTGTGGGAGGACTCAGCCCACCTAGGAGAGGCTGCCACAGCTCCTTATGTGACTCGGCCAGGTGGAGAAGAGGAGCCGCAGCAAGAACAGGAGTTCTGCTAGTATTCTGGGCAGCTAGAAGAGGGAGCCGTCAGCTACTTGGTGGCTCGGCCTACTGTACTATGCAGCCACAGGTCAAAGGAAGACTCAGCCTGAAGGAGGAGGAGCGGCCATTGCCTGAGTAGACTGTCGCAGGCCTGTAACAGCTCTAGTAACAGCCAAAGAGAAAGGCTGCTACAGCACTTTTAGGACAGTCCTGTAGGGACTGTTACAACAGTCTAGAGGCAGCATTCTGGAGCTATTACAGTCAGCAAGATAGCAGGTTTTGGGGCTGCTCTTAGGGCTGACATACCGGTGTAAAGGTACTGAAATTGTGGAGGGTTTTGAAGGGCAGTAGATACCTTAACTCTCAGTCACATGGGGCAGCTTGAGGGCAGTCTTGAAGGTTGTTACAACAGTGTACTAGGAGATGTAACCGCGGCAGTTTTGAAGACCAGGTTTGGGCACAGAAACCAAGGAGGGTTTCCATGGTGAATTTGGAAGTATTTAGCATTTTCTATTGTAAGAGGAAAGGGCCATTTTCCCTGGTACGAGAGCCCTGTTGTTCTGGTTTTAAGAACATGTTACTTGGGCATTAAATTCTTGTGTACTTGTGTATGATCTAATTGCTCATTTGATTTTCCGCTGTACTAAATGGTTAGGCATCTCAATGTTTATGTTTACAGCTCAAATTGTGTTAATTTGTGTATAATTGTCAAGAACATATACCAGACCTAAGTTGCGGTCAAAATCTAACATGGTATCAAAGCTTGAGGTTCTGAGAAGGGCAGTTGAATCTGAGTTATTTACATAGGTGGCAGCTCTGACAGGGAGTTGTAGCAGTGTTGAGGAGCTAGCTCTAAGAGGGAGCTACAATGACTGTTGCAGGCAGCCATGGGTTAGATGGTCTCTGGTTTGAGAAATTGAGCAGACCATCCAAATGAGGAGTTGTGGACTAGTGCAGCTTGGTGGTGTGGCAAGTTGGGAGTTTTGGTGGATTAGCGGAGAGCTTGTTTCGCAGCAGTATGTTTTGTGGCAGGTTACCAACTCTGTGGATGGACTTCCGGTGACTTGTCATAGTGAGTTGCGATGGGTGCAGCTCGGGTGCTTTGGCACGGACAAGATAGCTTCTAATGTTTGGCAGGTTGATGAGACAGAGTCCTCATCGGGCCAAAGAGTTGTACAATGTCGAGGTGCGATAGTGTATGAGGTATTTGACCTAGGATGATGCAGACACTTGCATAGATGAGTTGCAGAGGTCTAGAGTGGACTAGACTGAGTGTCCATCCGCAAGTTGTGACTATTTAGAGAGAGGACATGGGTTCAGTTATAGCGTGTGCGTAGACACGAAGAATTTTGTGATTTGGATGATGGACTTGAGCAGAAGTTCATTGGATGGTCGTGACTGTTGATGATTACAGCATCATGTGACATTCTCCAGGATACGTTCTCCTCTGGACTGAGTTGAGTCGACCTGTGAGAGAGCCCATGTGATGGGTGTGCCCATGTGATGGGTGTATCGTTCTCCTCTGGATTGAATTGAGTCGATGTGTGGTCTCCTGCCTTTGTACTCTTGTGGACTCAGTTGAGTCAAGCTTGAGATGGTACTCCAGATGATTCTCCTGTGGACACAGTTGAGATAGAGATCTGTTGAGTATGACGTCCCTGTGGCTGAGCACAGGTGGATGTGTCCCTAGTGGCTGAGCACTAGTGGACGTGTGGATCCCTTGCTATAATGTCTGAGTGTAAGATTTACTTGTAACCCTAATTGTGATGTAAAGGGTACAAGTCGGCCCCACCATATGTGAAAGATAATTAATGTTTATTGTAATAATTCATTATATTACTGAGTTATTGAAGTCGGCCCTATTGCGCCAATAGACACCTATTGTTGTGTATGGTCTTGTATAAATAGAGGTGATTTCCCCATTGAGGAAACAAGCACTTGTCACTTGTCATTTGGAAAATTGTAGACCTACTTGTAAGGCTGAAGTGTGCACCTCTCTTGGGCGTTAGTTTCAAGGTTGTAGAGCACCCTCCTGTGTGCATCTAGAGTTTAGGGTTGGGGGATCTTCTCTTGATAATATAGCAAAGGATTGTTGGGTTTTTCCCTTGTTTGAGAAGGGTTTTCCCAGGATATTTCTTGTGTTCTTGTGCATGGTTATTCTTCTTGTGATCTTGGTTATTGCAGCACTTGTGTATGGTGTTATTGCATTTGTTTATGGTTAAAGTACATGCTAAATGAAATAAACCTCATGCTTGAGCCTAGCACTTAGTGAAAATTCAACATGGTATCAAAGCAAAGGACTTGAAAGAGACATTGCACAAGCTTTAAAGCCAACTGTCCTCTTTTCTGCAAACCGTACAGCCCTATAGGGTTTCTGAAGAAAAAGTACGACCCTCTCTTATTTGGTTGTTTCAGCACCCTACACTGAAACGTTGGGGCTAAATTTGGCATAGGAGTGTACGGCCTCCTTTAGCGCATCTCCAGAGACTCTCAAATTGCATTTTTGAAAAATTTGGATTTTTGGCCCTAGAGTTCTGCAATTTTCTGCAAAAATTTTGATTCTAGGGTTTCTACAACTCACCAGTGTTCTTGTGACCTTATAAAGGCTTATTGTTCGCAGTCATAAGTCCAACGAAACCTAAAAGTTGCTAGCCTAGCTACTAAGGGTTTGTGGAAAAATCTGCAAACCAAGAGGAACAAAGCCTTGGTGAAAGATAGGCTTGATGGATCAATCAACTTCAGTTCCTGGAAGTCAAGACTTCAGATCACCTTGGAAGAGGATGACCTATTGAGTGTGATACAAAAGACTCTACCGGAGATAGCCATCGATGAAGGGAAGGAAGGAAGATGACATCAAGGCAAGGAATATACCATCTACTCAGTGAGAGATCATCTCCTACCTCGTATTGCCAACCTAAAGACAGCTTATGAGATGCATAAAGCATTGAAGAATATGTTTGAGAATAACAACACCCTCGGAGCTCTTACATTGAAGGGCCAGCTTCAAAACATCAAGACAACAAAAGCTAACACCGTTGCTACCTTCTTCATGAAGATTTCAAAGATCAGAGATCGGCTAGTTGCCATTGGAGAAATCATATCAAACAGACAACTTGTCTTGACCACTCTCAATGCTCTTCCAAGACATTGGGAACCATTTCTTCAAAGTATCAGTGGTAGAGCAGAACTACCTACTTTTGATCGTCTATGGACAGACTGTAATCAGGAAGAAATCAGACTTATAGCTAGAGGAGTGCAAGACTCTCCTCATGATGACAATCATGCTCTTGTAAGAAATAGAAGAAGCTCCAGTAAAGCATTCAAAGGTAAGAAAACTTCATCGACTTCAGGTCATGATCATAGAAAAGACAATTCAAAGAACCAGTGTTTCAAATGTGACAAGTATGGACACATTGCGAGAGATTGTCCTACCATGAAGAAAGGGAGACAACTTGCCTCCACTGCTGATGTTGATCCAGAGCCACATCAGAGAGATGAAGACATAAAAGATGAATCCTTCTTCTTCATATCAGCGCTCTAAGGTACAGTTCCTACTGACAGTGATATTTGGTTAATTGACAGTGGTGCCTCCAGGCACATGACCAGATATAAAGATCATTTGACAGACCTTGTTGAGAAAGAGTCCAGTCTACATGTTGTACTTGGAGACAATACCAAATATAATGTGAAAGGGGTTGGAACTTCTACATTCCAACTAGATTCCGACATACCCCTTCAGTTGAGTGAGGTACTATATGTACCTGGGATGAAAAGGAACCTTGTCTTTGTTTCTACCTTAGAGGATAAGGGCTACAAGGTTACCTTCTCTGAAGGAAAAGTTCTTGCATGGCACAAGAACTCACATATGGATTATGCCCAAGTAATTGGTGTTCGAGAGAACAGCTTATACAGGTTGACTGTTTGACCAGTCCAGGCCTTGTTACATGATACTATCAGCTTGAGTGAGCTATGGGATAGGAGACTTGCTCATATACATTATAGAGCCCTTCTCGCTCTAGGGAAGATGGTAACAGGCCTTCCAGAGATACAGGTTCAGCATAATGGTGTTTGCAAAGGTTGTGCTCTTGTCAAAAATGTCAAGGGGTCCTTGAGTAGTGACAACAGATCCAAGGGGATCTTGGACTTAATACATTCAGATGTGTGTGGACCCATGACGGTTGCTTTCTTGAATAGATATTTGTACTATGTGCTCTTCATCGATGATCACTCTCGGAAGACGTGGATTTATTTCTTGAAGACCAAGGATGGAGTCCTTGCGAGATTTCAAGAATTTAAAGCTTTCAAGAATTTAAATCTCAGGTTGAGAACCTGACCGGGAGGAGGATTAAGGTGTTGAGATCAGATAATGGAGGAGAGTACACCTCTAGGGATTTCAGTGATTTCTGTATTGAGGCAGGGATCAAGAGGGAGTACATCGTTCCTTATAACCCTCAGCAGAATGGGGTTGCAGAGAGGAAGAACAGAACCATTATTGAGGCAACCAAAGCGATGATACATGATCAGAATCTACCTATGATTCTGTGGGCAGAAGCATCCATGACAGCAGTGTATGTTTAGAACAGGAGTCCTCATCAGATTTTGAAGAACATGACTCTCGAAGAAGCCTTCACCAGAGTGAAGCCTAAGGTTGGACACTTCAGGATATTTGTGTGTCTAGTATACTTTCATATACCCAAGGAGAAGAGGTCCAAGCTAGACCCTTCAGGCAGAAAGGGTACATTTGTGGGGTACAGTGAATCTTCGAAGGCATATCGGATATACATCCCTGGTCAGAGACAGATTGAGGTGAGCAAAGATGTCATCTTTGAGGAAGAGACAGCCTTTCGAAGATCCAGAGAATCTCAGATGGAGATTAACAGCGAAACAGTACCTTCTCCCTTTCAGCAGTTCAAAGGGAGGCAGCCATTGATCCAGTTGATCCAGTTGCTCCAGTTAATGTTCCCAAAGACATTGCAGTAGGCCATAAAAGGCATGCCTGGGCTTGACAGACTCTACAGGAGGCAAAGGGACATGCAGCTCCTCGAGGCACATTCCGAGAGAGCAAGAGACCACAAAGATTTTCGAGCTATGTTTCAGCCGTGAGCCACATCATTGATACTAAGCCTTCTTGTCATGGAGAAGCAGCAGGTCAGAAGGTATGGCAAGATGCCATGACAGAAGAGTATCAGTCCATCATGAAGAATGATGTGTGGGATATTGTTTCCAGACTAGAGGGGAAGTCTATAGTGACTTCCAAGTGGATCTATAAGATCAAGCATGTAGCTGATGGAAGTGTTGAGAAGTACAAAGCGAGATTTGTGGCCAGAGGATTCTCTCAAGTAGAGAGAATTGATTATGAGGAGACATTTGCTCCAGTAGCCCGATACACTTCCATTCGTATGATCATTGCCCTAGCAACATCCATGGGTTGGAAACTACATCAGATGGATGTAAAGACAACCTTTCTCAATGGCGAGATTGAGGAAGAAGTTTACATCGAGCAGCCAGATGGATTCGTGATACATGAGCAGAAGTCTCATGTGTGCAGGTAAAAGAAAGCCCTGTATGGACTAAAGCAGGCACCTCGTGCTTGGTACGAGAAGACAGATGGATTCCTGATAATTTTGGTCTTTAGCAGGAGTGTTGTTGATCCAATATGTTGATGATTTATTCCTCACCGGTTCAGAAAGTCTTATTGTTGAATGCAAGCGTGCATTGACTTATGAATTCGAGATGAAGGATCTGGGTATGATGCACTACTTCTTGGGACTAGAAGTATGGCAGAGGACTGATGAGATTTTCCTGAGTCAAGGAAAATATACAGTGGAGATATTGAAGAAATTCGATATGACAGACTGCAAATCCATGCCTCCACCAATGGTGATGGATTTGAAGAAAATGAACGAGGCTTCTATTGATTCAGGCGAGATTGATCCACATCTTTACCGAATGCCGATTGGATCATTGATGTATCTGGTTAACACCAAACCTGATATATGCTATGAAGTGAACGTACTCAATCAGTTCATGATTCAACCGAGACAAACTCACTGGATAGCAGCGACGCATGTATTGAGATATCTACGAGGCACAGTTGGCTATGGCCTGAGATATGCCTCCGATGTAGACATGAGATTGCAGGGATATGCCGACGCAGACTGGGCAGGGAGCGCAGTGGACCGGAAGAGCACATTCGGTTGTTGTTTTACTTTGGGGTCTGCCATGGTTTCCTGGTGCAA
>ML789656.1:107738-118524 GCA_009831015.1 Picea engelmannii
TGTGGCTGAGCACAGGTGGACGTGTCCCTAGTGGTTGAGCACTAGTGGACGTGTGGATCCCTTGCTATATTGTCTGAGTGTAAGATTTACTTGTAACCCTAATTGTGATGTAAAGGGTACAAGTCAACCCCACCATATGTGAAAGATAATTAATGTTTATTGTAATAATTAATTATATTACTGAGTTATTGAGGTCGGCCCTATTCTGCCAATAGACACACCTATTGTTGTGTCTGGTCTTGTATAAATAGAGGTGATTTCCCCATTCAGGAAACACACACTCTCACACTTGTCACTTGTCATTTTGGAAATTTCAGACCTACTTGTAAGGCTGAAGTGCGCACCTCTCTTGGGCGCTAGTTTCAAGGTTGTAGAGCACCCTCCTATGTGCATCTAGAGTTTATGGTTGGGGGATCTTCTCTTGAGAATATAGCAAAGGATTGTTGGGTTTTTCCCTTGTTTGAGAAGGGTTTTCCCAGGATATTTCTTGTGTTCTTGTGCATGGTTATTCTTCTTGTGATCTTGGTTATTGCAGCACTTGTGTATGGTGTTGTTGCATTTGTTTATGGTTCAAGTACATGCTAAATGAAATAAACCTCATGCTTGAGCCTAGCACTTAGTGAAAATTCAACAGTGACCTGGGTAAGCAGGACACTTGCCTTGAGAGGAGTGCATGGTTCTTATATAGTGAGAGCCACCGGCACATGACATGGGCATAGGATTTGTTCGAGAGCTTCACAGTGTCTAACTCGGGTATGTATGTGGAGCTTGGTATGAGGACCAAGCATGTAGTACAGGGTTCTGGAACAGTGATATTCCGAATGGAGTCGGGGGATGTGTTGCGAGTGGAAAATATGCTATGGGTGGATGTGTTGCGAGTGGAAAATATGCTATGGGTGCCAGGAGTGTGTTCTCAGCCTCAGCGATTGAGGAGAAGGGCTATGTAGTGTTGTTCTGGGATGGGCAGGTGTTGTTCATGCCTAGAGGATCTAGCTCAGACACAGCAGTGATTCTTGGAGTTAGAGAGGGCAATGTGTATAGGTAGAAGAGCCAACCTATGCGATCCATAACCAGCAATAGCAAAGTGACAGTGGACAGGGAGGAGGTAGCTCCGGAGGTTGTGTAGACTCAGAGGGAGCCTGATCTCAAAGGGAGTCAGTGGATTCAGAGGGAGTCAGCAGGCTCAGAGGGAGAGTCAACCGTTCAGAGGGAGTCTACCTTCAGGTCCAGATGGAAGAGAGGCATCTTCCAAGACTGTCAAGATGGTGTCATGGGTTGAGATGGCCAGGCAGTATGCTTGGAGGCAAGAAGCTTCTAGGAGCAAGGTGTCTTCCAAGAAGGGACCATGCCATACAGCAATTTTTTTCTTCGGTGACAAAGGGAGCAGTCGATCAGGTGGATTGGAGAGCAGTTGTGGTAGCAGATCCAGTGCGAGAGATGGAGCTACTTCTAGTATGGGAGACAAGTTACTTCCAGAAGATATTGGAGTGAGTGAGAATACCTCCCTTGCTAAGAGGGAGTGTTGATGTTTTGTAGCTTTGAGCAAGTATTTTCACGTGGCCTAGGTGTCAGGCACATGGGAATCGTCATTGGCACCTGATTAGACTTTCGTTGGAGTGAAAACCCCCTTGGGTTGGAGCTAGGGGCTCTGTGGGTTTGGTGATGGGCTTGTGCAAAGGCTTCACACCCACAAAGAAGACTAAAATATTCTAATTTAATGTTGACATACTTGATGGGCTTTTACACTCATATAAAAGGACATAACGGGTCATGGTGACATGATCTTGGGGAGACAATGTGAGGAGGAGCTTGGAAATTACATTCCAAGTGTGGTGACCTCAGTCCAACCATGAAGAGAGGTTGATTTGCCTCAGTTCTGCTGTGTTTTCTTCTTGTCTTGGGCAGGTACAAAGGAGGAGAAGGGTCAACTAGGGCAGCAGCCCTAATACCCCAGCTGTAGGTCTGTTAAGGACAGAGGAGGGGTTCGGCCAGCCTAGGAAAGATGGCAGCAGGCTGTGGGAGAGCTCGGCCCACCTAGGAGAGGCTGCCACAGCTCCTTATGTGACTCAACCAGGTGGAGAAGAGGAGCCGCAGCAAGAACAGGAGTGCTGCTAGTATTCTGGGCAGCTAGAAGAGGGAGCCGTCATCTCCTTGATGGCTCGGCCTGCTGTAGTAGGCAGCCACAGGTCAAAGGAAGACTTGGCCTGTCAGAGGAGGAGCAGCCGCAGCCACAGCCTCAGTAGACTGTTTCAGGCCTGTAACAGCCCTAGTAACAGCCAAAGAGAAAGGTTTCTACAGCACTTTTAGGACAATCCTGTAGGGGCTGTTACAACAGTCTAGAGGCAGAATTCTGGAGCTATTACAGTCAGCAAGATAGCCGATTTTGGGGCTACCCTTAAGGCTGACATACTGGTGTAAAGGTACTGAAATTGTGGAGGGTTTTGAGGGGCAATAGATACCCTAACTCTCAGTCACAGTGGGATAGCTTGATGGCAGTCTTGAAGGTTGTTACAGCAGTGTACTAGGAGCTGTAACAGCAGCAGTTTTGAAGACCAGGTTTGGACACAGAAACCAAGGAGGGTTTCCATGGTGAATTTGTAAGTATTTAGCATTTTCTATTGTAAGAGGAAAGAGCCATTACCCCTGGTACGGGAGCCTTATTGTTCTGGTTTTAAGAACATGTTACTTGGGCATTAAATTCTTGTGTACCTGTGTAAGATCTAATTTCTCATTTGATTTTCCGCTGTGCTAAATGGTTAGGCATCTCAGTGTGTTTATGTTTACAGTTCAAATTGTGTTAATTTGTGTATAACTGTCGAGAAGATAGACCAGACCTGAGATGCGGTCAAAATCTAACATTGTCATGGTCCTCAAGAAAGAAGGCACTTGGCACATGTGTCCTGACTTTCAAACTATCAACAAAATAACAATCAAGGATAAGTTCCCTATTCCCGTCATTGATGACCTTTTGGATGAGCTCAAAGGCACTCAATTCTTCACCAAACTTGATCTTTGCTCCAGCTATCACCAAATTTCCATGAAGTAGATATTTCCAAAACTATTTTTCACACTCATGAAGGCCATTACAAGTTCTTGGTGATGCCCTTTGGCCTTTGCAATGCACTTTCCACGTTCCAAAGTCTCATGAATAACATCTTTCAACCCTTTCACAATCATTTTGTCCTCATCTTTTTCTATGACATCTTGATCTACATTAAAACTTGGCACGCCCACGTCACCCATGTGGATTAGGTCTTACAACTGCTTGCAAATCATCAACTCTTTCCCAAGAGCACTAAATGTGCCTTTGGTGTCTCTGAAGTGGAATATTTGGGCCATATTGTCAGTCATGATGGTGTATGTGTGGATCTGAAGAAAATTGAAGCAATGAAGGATTGACCCCATCCCAAAACTCTTAAAAGTTGAAGAGGTTTTCTTGGTCTCACTGGTTACTTCAAAAAGTTCATCAGGAACTACCGGTAAGATTGCAACTCCCCTCACAGCCTTGCTCAAAAAAAATGTTTTCAATTGGAATGAAGCCATAGGATAGGCCTTCCAGGATTTGAAGAATGCTATGTGTACAACCCCAGTACTGGCTCTACCAGAATTCACTAAGACCTTTGCCTTGGAATGTGACACCTCTGGTAAGGGCATCAAAGAAGTACACATGTAATGAAGATTTTCCAGGTCCTATCAAGTTGCCAACTAGGTCTGTCTTTGACCTCAAGTTGGCTCTAAGTTTCAACTGTCAATGAAGGTTTTGCTGCTAGTTTAGGACAGCCAACAATTCGGGAACTTCTTGCTGATTTGTTACAGTTACATTCACAATTTTAGGTGCTCTAGCATGTAGTTTTGGTCACCAAGGGTTGGCACATGCATACTAAAATAAATGTAACACACCTAGAGATCTTTACAGCTGAAAATACAGTAGTTCTACACTCTAACATACATGAAATTGAACACAGGTATTTTTGGTCAACATGACCCTGGATAAAACCCCCCCGGGGAAAACCAGTTTGGAATATATGTCTACATATAAGAATAGATGGTGGAATACAGCAAGTACAAAATATAGATGAACCTGATACAATAGTAGCTTGATCCAAGCTGAAACACAAGTCCAAAAGAAGCAAGAGCGCCCTAGGATGGTGCGCCCCCCATAAATGCTGCCAAGACCACTGAAATGGAGACAGATGTCAACTGGAAGCTCTGAACAAGAAACCCCTCCACAGTACTCTAATGTTGATGAGTAGCCTCCCTCTTAAATAGACCTCATTGCAATCTGAGCTCTCTAAGTACTCCCCACTGATGATGTGCCCTCCTCCTCAAGTGTGCCCTCCTCATAACCGGAAGCTCCTCAATAAATAAACAGGGCACTAAGCCTCCATGAGCCCTCCATGCAAGGAGGCGCCCAAGCTCTCCTCTCCTCTCCCAATGCCTGAAACCTCATCCTCTTGCTCTCTCTGAATCTCTCCAAGTGAACAAATGAGTGAATGAACTCTCCTTTGCCCCTTGCGCCCTCCTTTCGGAAGCATAAGGAAACCTAAAAGTTGGGTGGATGAGATCATCTCATCTCATCCCTAATCAATGGTTGAGATCATCTCAAGTAAATCTCAACTCAAAACCCACTTTACTTAAGTTTCCATAGTTTCACTTTATGTCCCTTAATTCACCCACAAAGTGAATTAATTGTCACTTTAGGCTAAAATGACCAAATTTCACTTTTGACTTAAATCTCCTAAGTCAAAGTGAAATTAGACATAAAGTACATGGTACAAGGTACAAGGTACAAAGTACTTCCCTCATGTGTTTAGAAGCTCACAAACACAAGGGGACCACTTTCCAAGGTACCCAAATCTCAACATGTAAGAGGGATGACCATTGGCCTTTACCAACAAACAACTCTTGAGAGGCACTTGGGAAAATCAACTTATGAAAATAAATGATGGCTATATTGCATGATGTGGATATCTAGGGTCCATACCTGCTCAAGCAATGTTTCCAAATTAAATCGGATCATTGCGACCTAAAATACTTACTGAAGCAAAGGATTTTGTCCCCCGATCAACAGAAATGGGTCACCAAAACGTTGGGATATGAATATGAGATAATTTGTAAGAAGGGCAAGGAGAATGTGGTAGAAAATGCTCTCTCTCAAAAGTATGAAGAGGAAGGGTCCCTCTTTTCACTCCCCTTTATAGTAGCAAATTGGTTGAATGAAATCTGGAACGAATGGTTAACAAATCCCAACATCGCTCACCTGATACGACAACTTCAAATGGAACCATAAATATCAGGGCTACACTTGGAAAAATGAAGAGCTTCCCTATAAAGGGCATTTGTATTTGAACAAACAATCTACCCTTAAATTGATGGTGTTATCTGAACTTCATGCCTCTCCAACAAGAAGTCATTCAGGCTTTCATACAACATATGAAAGGATCAAGGGTTCATTTCATTAGCAAGGCATGAAGGACATCCACACTTTTGTGGTAGAATGTGACCTTTGCCAACAACCCATGGGAGAAACATTGAAACCTCCAGGCGAACTAGAACCTTTACCCATTCCCCCAACTATATGGACTAACATTTCTATGGAATTCGTTGTGGCGTTACCTAAATCTGGCAATAAATCCGTCATTATGGTTGTGGTTGATCACATTTGCAAATATGTTCATTTTTGTGCTCTACAACACCCCTTTAAGCCTCCATAGTCACTCAAGTCTTCATGGATAATATCTTTAAACTCCATAGTATGCCGCAATCTATTGTGATAGACCATGACCCCACTTTCACTAACAATTTCTGGCAAGAATTGTTTCGGCTCCAGGGCACTCAATTGAATCTTAGCACTGCCTATCACCCCCAAACTAATGGCCAGACTAAAGTTGTCAACAAGTGCTTGGAAACATATTTGAGATGCTTTACTTTAGAACGACAATCCCAATGGGTTCAATGGCTACCTCTAGCAGAATGGTGGTACAATACAACTTATCATTGTGCCACTCAAATGATTCCCTTTGAGGCTACCTATGGCCAAAAGCCCCAATCAATATTATCCTACTTACCCAGAGTCTCTGAGGTGTAGGAGGTCGACAAAACCCTCACAGATTGGGTCGACATTCTCCGCACTCTCAAGGATAATCAAGTAATGGCTCATAATCGAATGAAACAATAGGTTGATCAACATCATTCCGAATGCCATTTTGAAGAAGGGGGTCAGGTGTTCCTTCGTTTGCAGCCTTATAAGCAAACCTCCCTCAAAGACAACTGCCACTAGAAGCTTGCTCCCAAATTTTATGGCCCCTATAAGGTCCTCAAACATATTGGGCCAATGGCTCACAAATTGGAACTTCCAAGTTACTCTCAAATTCATCCAATCTTTCATGTCACTTGCTTAAAAAAAGTGGTCAAATCTAATTGTTGTAATCAAATTAGCCTTCCAAAACTGGATGAAGAAGGTTCCATTTGGTTGCAGCCCGAGGCCATCCTCGACAAAAGAGAGTGTCGTCTCTACCAACACACTATCTAGGAGGTCCTAATACAGTGGAAGGATACACAATCCAAGGTTGCCACATGGGAACCAACAAAGATCCTTTAGAAATTCTCTCATCTCCAATCTTGAGGACATTGCTACTTTTTAAGGGGGGGTCATGTTAAGGTCCTACCCTAACCCCCTAAGTAGATAGATAGGTTGTCATGTATGGAGGCCATCTCTAGTAAATAAGGTCCATGTAGTAGTGGAAAGCAATAATTGTAAGAAGGCTTACTAAAAGGTTCACCTACTATAAAATTCTCTTCTCTAGAATGTTCCTAAGAGGTAGATATAACTATATAAAGAAGTAGAAGCAATGTAATAAGATGTCTTGTGAAATATATTATAATCATAACTCTATTCATTGGACTTGCCTCCTCAAAGAGGCAAGTGAACACTGCTCTCATCTATAAAGGCGTAACATTTTGTGGTATCCTGGTTCTTTTATTGCCTATTGTTGTCTTAACTTGCAATCTTCCATGTCTACAATCAATCTGGGTAAATTCTATTATTTCTGCTCTGCAACTTCCAATTTATTCATAAAGAACACCACAGACATGGATCTTTACAGAGTAAAATTGCTACAGGTGGAAGATCCCTTGATCAAAGCCACCAAATATCTGCAACTACTCAAAAAGCATTCTTCCAAGGCATTAGAAACTTACTCACTTGTTTTGAGCTTTACATGAGAAAACAAAACAAAAATTCTTCTCACTTTGTAGGCTTTGGAGAGACAACTTAATATAGAGGCAGATCATCCAGATGTTCATCGATGTTCGATAAGAGTCTTCAGCAAAGTTTGTAATCTACCACCAGCTGAGACACCTTTAGAAAAGCTTGTCTGGAGAGTGATCGATACAGAGGACAGGACTTCCTGTGCTCTAGACCTCAACATACCATGGCCAGGTCTTTCGGATATGGAAGAGAAGAAAGTTGGATTGCTAGATGTTTTTGATGGTCACAATGGTGCTGAAGCAAGTGAATTAGCAGCTAAATTCCTTCATGAGCATTTTCTCCCTCACATGCACTTCCTTCTTGAGAGGCTTCATTTTGGTGAATCTTCTGTTGGATTAAAGGAAATTTCTGAAGGGTTGCCAGAAGCAGGACAGCTTTCTAGAATGGGCCCAAAAAGTATGTTAGTATAAACATCTGAATTGTGCATATTCACCCAATGAAACTGGAAAATCACTGTTTTTTCATAACAAAGACTGCCTGCCTGTTTGTACTCGACTAGTAAGCGGACAGGAAGGCCATAATGTGTCAGTTCAGAAGGAAAGCTGTGTTAGAGGAAGAGAGCAAATGATGGAAAATGTATCGCAAGGAAAATCTTCAGAAAATATTGATCCATTTAGTAGGCAAAACCACATCAAGTTGAGAGCGTGATGGGTCAGCTAAACGGCATTGGTGAAAATGCTCCAGAGAATGGTCTAGACCAGGGGCTGTCTCCTATAATGCCTAAAGAACAGAATATGGAAAGTTTATTTGGGAGCAGTGGTGAGTAACTTGTTCAAGCCAATAAATCACTCTGCGATGAATCTATTACCAAGAAAAAAGAAGTAACACGGGCTGGGCCAGATTTCAATTTAAATTTAGCCCAAGGAGAATTCAGCCTTTGTCCCCACCGCAAGAATTAACCTCTTATAGAAAATGTGATAAGTTAAATTTTCTATTCCGTAAGAAAATGTTATGCTTCATAACAGATGGTTATATTGAACGTTGATAAGTAAAGGATTCCTGTTGTAACTAACGTAGAGGCATAGGCAATGCATAAAAGGAATGTAGACTCGTTATAACAGGCGGAGACTGCAATATGTTATGGGAGCGTATGTGTCTCTCTTTCTTAACAACAACTGAACAAATTTTCAAAAAGGAGGAAGAAAGAACCAAAAAAAGGCTTTAGCTAGACAGTACCCTGAAATCCTTTTCCAATAGATTTGCCAGATACATCCACCAGATCTCCCTCCTTGAACAGCTCCTCAAACGTCAATCTTTGACTGAGTTCAAATCCATCCACAGAAGTTAACCTGAATTCCTGCAAATGCCTCATGGGAATGGTCCCCACCTTATTGAGATGGCCCATCTCAGGCTTAGTGAGCTTCTTATCCCTAACTCTCCTGTAACCCACTTGAACAGCTTCGTACCCATCCGTTGCTTCTGTCTTAATCTGTGTCACAATATTTCCCTCGTGAAAACCCACCACAGTCACAGGCACAAACTTACCACCGGGCTCGAAATATGACATCATCCCCAGCTTGGTGCCCATTACTCCAACCCCTGCCTCGTAAGAGACCATTGAAATGACTCCTCTGCGACCTGTTGATGAAGATGGTGCCCTGTAATCTCTTATTGGAAGGATAACTGCAGACCAAAAGTCTGAAATACGGGGACTTCCTAAGGGCAATCCAGCCTTGAGACCTTGTTGAAATGAAGGAATGGTTGTCTGAGATGGGGATGAGGTGGCCATGTGGGCTTTTGTGATGACAAGTGAAGAAATGGCTGAGGCCAAGGAGGGCACTGCCATTGAAGCTGCCATGACTACAAAGCAGATAAAAATACTGCAATTTTTATGTTGCCTCTAGATATTAACAGAGAGAGATTGGCAGTTCATCTAAACAAGTTATTATTTAGAAACTTACAAAATTTGCATTGAAGTTGCTCAGTGCCACTAAGTGCTTGCTCTCTGCCTTTCAGTGAGTGGATATGAAACCTAGATACTCACCCGTCTAATGGCAGGTTCGAAAGAAAGGAAATTCCGGGTTACAAGTGGATAAGATCCGTGGTCCTGGTAATCAATTTCAGAGATAATTATTGGGTTTGGGTTTTTGGATATTTGATTGTATGCGCATTTTAAAGTTTTCATCGTGGGCTACTTCTTACAAATTTAACTTTCAAAACAAATTATGGTTAAAAAAAAAATAATAGTCCAGTTAATTAAATTTAAGATAGTTGTGAACTAAAATTTTAAAAAACAATTTTATTTTTTTCAATAAATTTATTATCCCCATTGAAGTGGGCAAGGTTAAATATTATTAAAATTATAAAATTATTGTAACTTCATCCATGGCCACTAGATATATTAGCTTTTTCAATATTATGTAAGTTAAAATTGTTTTTTGGTTTTTAGTAAGACGTAAAACTATTTATAATTCATTGAGAGTGTGTTTTTCTAATGTGAAGTTTTGTTGAAATCTGCACTTTTTCAATATTATGTAAGTTAAAATTGTTTTTTGGTTTTTAGTAAGACGTAAAACTATTTATAATTTGTTGAGAGTGTGTTTTTTTAATGTGAAGTTTTGTTGAAATCTGCATAGAGAACTTAGTTAGTAGAAATTCACACAAAGCTTGCAAAAGAAAGAGAGAGAGAGAAAAGAATGAAATAAAGAATAATGAATTGTATTGATTCAATGTGAAAATGGAATAATACACATGATATACTCTACATGGTTGAAGTAATGTGCCATAGTAGTGATCTAGAGAGATTTGGACAGTCACTGACAAAAACCAGAGTGAACTGTCACCTAGTCCTAGTTAACCGGCCATGCAGCCATAAGTTAACTAGTGAAGACAAGTGAAGTGAGGAGAATCTCATGCATGTAAATGAAGTGTTAAATCATAGGTCTACACCTCTTCCTTCTATTCCTCCAATCAGCTCATCCATCTGTCAACCTAGTTTCTACTTAGTTTTTCTTCAATGGTGTGTTGAGTCATTTCAATTTGTTTTTGTCCTCCTATTTGTTTTTCATCATTTCCTTGCTCTTTATAAGGTTAATACAATGCGTGATTTGAATTAAACAAGTCATATCACCATGGTTATATCAATGTTGGATTGCAAACAAGTTAATTCAGGCCTATTGGTGCAAAAAGACATTGATTGAAAGAATGCCCCCATTCTTGCAAACAGCAGAAGAGACGTTATTTTATGAGTTTTAACGTTCTAAAAATATTTAAAAGTTTGAATAACGGCATGTTGGTGCCTTGCATGCGTTTGCATCACCATGTGCACTGTGTGCATTTCCACTAGTTCAGTCATATTATTGCCTCGAGTTGTTATTATTGCAGGGTCATGTGTGGTAATTGTTACAGCTAGTATTAAGCCTAAGACAACGCATACTTTTGATCACCACTATCCACAGAAGCAGTTGAGTAACAATGGTGTCACCCCAAGAACGATGGCAATTGAACAGAACAGAGCCAAAGGGGCTTGAACTCTTCAAAGCAATATCATAAATTAGAGATATGTTTATCAGAGCA
>ML789656.1:119931-137066 GCA_009831015.1 Picea engelmannii
AGGGAAAAGGAAAGTGGCAGGGTACATATCAGACAGGAAGAAGAACGGGCCAGCCCAACAAGCCAATTGTCCCCTAAGCATTCTAAGGGTAAGCATGTGCCCACTACCATGCAACAAGACAAAACTCCCAAGTCAAAAACAAGCAGACAAAGGAGGCCTAAAACAACCAGTCCTGAGATTGTTGCAGCAAAATTTGTGCCAGTAGACACCTTGATTAAGGAATACCCTGAGGCCAAACAAACCAAAAACAGGAAGGGGAGCCATGTCCATGAAATGCCCAACAAACCCAATAGAAAAACCAGGCTCACAAACCGATTGAGGTTAAATTCCAAGGCATTGTTTGATCCATCCTTAAAAGAGCAAAAGCCCATAGTGATTGAGGATGATGATATTGAAGAAGATATCTTTGAATTTACCAATATGGAGGAGATGGGTATACATACATTGAAAGGGATGACAAGGGATAAGGCAAAGCAAAAATGCAGTAAAGGGGAGACCTCAGGTGTAAAATATGTTGTTATAAAAACATAGTACCCTGCAGATATGGAATCAAAACAAAATGTGATGGACTTTGGTCCAAACCCTAAGCAAGACTCTGATGACCATAATTCTAGATGCAGAGTTGGCCCCTGAGCGGGTTCCCCATGCTGTCAAACCAGAGATCAAAGGAAAAATGTTGATGATTCAGGAACTTGTGAGAGAGACTATTGATCAAAAACCTAAGAAAGCACACAGGTATGAAATGAGGCCAAAGAAATCCAAGCTTTCCACTGACCTCATTAAACCTACTACAGAGGAAGAGCAAGGGCTCAAAAGTGGAAGCAAAGTAAAGACATTAATCAATCCAAAAGTTGAAGTTGACGGGGATATACATGACAACCACCAGTTGCAAGCTCTGAAACAACAAAATGATGACATGAGGCAACAAATTTGGAGTCTACAACAACAAAAATAGGATCTTGTACTGCAACACACTAAGCTACAAAAGAAATATCATATGTTGCAAAAGAAGCAACAGAAAATATGCATGTTCTTGAAAGAGATAATCTAAAAGTCCATTGTTGTCAAAGGGAAAAGGAATTCGGGACTTATGCTAGTTGATCCACCTGTATTCAAGATTGGTCTCTAGTTTTTAGTGTATGTGGGCATCCATGCACAGTCAACTGCCAACCTCAACTTTTGAAGACTTTTGTTATGGATCTTTTCCACTTCAATTATCAACATTAGTTATAGTTGCACTAATAGAGTTTTGTTTTGGTTTAGTTAGAGGTATTGCTGCCACTTGTAATAAGTTGATATTTTTTTATAAAAACAATGTTTTTTGTTAAGTTTGAATTGATGAGGATTATGAACTAACACATCAAATCAACTCCACTCAGTTTGAAGAAATACTTACACATTGTAATTAGGAAGCAATAATTAAGTTGTATCTACATGATCTGATTGAAATCTAAAGATTGAACTTCTGAGTTGAGATCCTGGATAGGTAATGAAACCTCCTCTTAATGAGAATAAATAGATAGATATTTGAATGTAAAGGGGTTCAGTTTCTTGGGAGATTGGGCATCGGGATTTTGGCTAGGCCTTAAAGCATAAAATCGTTAAGTTCCCTACTTAGTGAATATAATTTTTGGTGACAAACTGTGTTTTCTTCTCAAATCTTGTGTGTCTTGTTATCTTATCTAGATGGAAATTGAAATGTATGCAAAGTATTATTTATTTTCCTTTCAGTTATTGTCTCAATGAACTGTGTATTGCCATGCAACCTGATTTCAGCTATTGTTTTAGTGAATAGTTTATTGTAATACAACCTGTTTGGAGGATTTGTGTCTAGGTACATGTTTTGGATCGAAAATATTATTTCAAGTCTGAAATTTCATACAACAAGTAACAAATTGTATGCTTGTTTGTATTCCCTTTGTTTTATTCTTCATATCTTTATTTGTTCACCAAAATGCATGCCACTAGCTAAGGGAAACCTTATAGTGATATTGTTGAATAATCCAACTAGGTCTCTACCCTTGAAAACCTATCTATCAGCTGACCAACAAACTTAATTCATAAAAACCAATCATTCCAACACTTGAGGTGGCCTAGCTCTGCCCTTTAGCATCCAGGTGCAGACCTTAGGACCAACATGAAGAATGGGTCCCGACAAGAAGCCATGTTAGGTACCCATTTTACAATGCATATAATGAATGAGCACTTAAAAAAAATAAAAAATTATAATAATAATAATAATACAGAGGGAAAACCTCGTGGGAAAACCCCCCCTTCAAAGTACAATGCAATGAAAAAACAGTTGCTAGGTAGTTGTGTCCTTCACTCCAAGATGGTCACGCAAAAAGTGGAATTTTTTCTCAATGAATGTCTTGGTGAAGATGTCGGTAGTCTTTTCAGAGGAAGGATAGTATCACAAATCGATGATCTCATCATGATCAACTCTCTGATGTAATGCGTATGGATCTCGATGTGTTTTCTCTGTTGTCACTCCACTGAGTCTCTGTAAAACTTCATAGTGCTCTAATTGTCACACCAAATGACAGTTGAACAATGGAACTAGATACCAAGCTCAGTGACAAAGTTATGTAGCCAAAGTGCATGAATGGTAATGTTGATTGCTCCTTTGTACTTGGCCTTTGCGGATGATAAAGCAATCCTTGATTTCTTTTTGCTCGACCAACATATGAGACCGGATCCCAAACTGAGAGTATACCCAGAGATGGACTTGCGATTTGTGTTATCACCATCCCAATTTGAATTTGTGAAGCCCATGAGATCCAATGTCCAACGTATTGCATAGTGAATCCCATAACTGGTGGTGCCCTGAACATATATGAGGATGTGCTTGGTAGATTTCTAGTGTAGCTCATGTGATTCTTGTATGTATCTAAAAATTTCCCCTACTGTATATGAAATATTGGATCGAGTGCGAGTGAGATATAAGAGGCTCCCCACTAGCTATCAATATAAGGTGTTGTCCACCAATGGTGTATCCCCACCATCCTCAAGCCTTACCCCGGACAAGAAGGGTGTGGTTGCAGACTTATTGTCAGTCATGTGGAATCTAACCAAGAGATCCCTAACATACTTAGTATGAGACAACTTGATGTCTAAAGCATCGTGGTTGATCTCAAGACCAAGAAAAAATTGAAGAGGGCTCATTTATGTCATAGAGAACCTATCAAGAAAAATATATTTGATTGCAACAATTGTTGAGGTCGAACAACTATGATCAAGAGGTCATCTACATATAGAACTAAGATCAACAGAGAATCAAAAGTCCTCAACATATAGACATTGGGATCTAATTTGCATCTAACAAAATTCTGAGAAAGTAAAGAAGAATCCATCTTAGCATACCATGCTATAGGTTCATGCTTGAGGCCATAGAGGGACTTTTTCAGGTTGCATACTAGATATGAGTTATGTATGTACCACTGAGGCTTCTCCATGTAGATATCTTCTAAGAGATCCCCATGAATAAAGGCATTCTTCACATCCATCCGGTGAACTTTCCACCCCTTGGTTGTTGAAATGGTGAGGGCCAACCTGATGGAGTCCATCTTTGCTACTGGAGCAAATGTCCCATGATAGTCAATTCCATGGACCTATTGAAATCCTTTGGCAATTGATATTGCCTTGTACCATCTCACCTGTATGTTTGTTGCCTTCTTTGTCTTGTAGACCCATTTACATCTGAAAAGCTTTCAATCTAATGGAAGTGGAACCAAGTCCCAAATATGGTTCTCGATGAGGGAGTTATACTCCTCGTTGGGTCACCAAAATACAACCTTTCTACACACCTTTCCCTTTATTGTTAACCATATCCCACTTTCCTGTAACCTTACATTAAGACCAATTTCATAATTACATATGGGTTTAGACTTATTATTTTCCAAATCATTTATTTTAGTACTTTGAGTGAATTTATGATTAAATATTAAAAAAATAACATGGTTTCACTTATATTTCAAAGTTGGATGAGTTTTATGATGTTTGTAGGTGTATTTGAAGACTCCAACAAAGTCACGTTTGACCACCAAGACTCAAATTCGAATTTCCTCTTCAACCCCTTGAAGATTTGATGAAGATTTGGAGATTCACTCAAGTATCTTGGATGGAGAATAATCATGGAAGAGAGATTTGTGAGAGGATTTGTAGAGATATTACTTGCTAGGTGTGAGCACATGGTTGTAACCACATGAGACATTTGTGGATCTAGGAGAGATTTGTGGATTTGGATTCATTAGTAGTTATCTTAGTTTTTGTATAAATAGGAGTGCCTCCTCCATTATAAGAGGAGAACTCTTAGAGCATGTGTCCAATTTATGATGGAATAAAATAAAGCTTATTTTCACATAAATTTCCATTCTCTAGTTTTAGATGTAGAATGCTTTAATTTAGTGTATGATGTTATGGAATAGTTTGTTACTTTGTTCTTAGGAGAATTGACCTCACTCCAAAATAGATCATGGTATCACTTTATTTCATTGTATATTCTTTCTTTATTTTATGCAATCTCATTATCATAGAATAGTTGTTGCTTATGAATACAAGCTATTTGATAAGTTAAGCAGAGGACCATAAGTGCCATCTACTACCTTTGATAGAAAAGGTCGCAACTCTCTCACAACTTCTCACTTAGTGTTGCATAAAAAAAACATCATAGTTCCATGTTTTCCTAGATTAATTTTCCTTTATGCAAGTGTGATTAAAACCCTCTTTTCAAATCCTTTAATTTCATATGCTGACAGAGTATTGTTGTAAGGAGCTTACATTCATTGTAGCATATTTCACCTTGCAACTTGATTTTCTACCAGTGGAGCAATGACAACCTAGGATTGAAAGAGTTAGGATTTGATTGAATTTTCTTTACTTAGAGTTAGTTGCCTACTCCTGCATATATTGTGCCAACATCATCACAAGCTTACGAGTATCCCTGATTGATAATTTAATAGAAAGCAATTTAAGCAAGTAAATTGCCTGACACTCCTCTGTCATAGCTACTTCCCATAAGGGATTCCCTCTAGCCTTTGCATAGGTATGAGTGTTTGAATCTAGAACCATGTAGAAATGCATGGGAATCATTGGTTCAGTAGTTGTAAGTGCATGAGGTGGCTCCTCAAATTGGGATCTCATCCTCCTTAGATCCACAAGATCCCCCAAAAGGTCACCTACCGTCTATAGAGTGGACTAAGCCCATTTGGGTATTGATGTGGATCATCACCTGCATGCCCATCATATTCTAAATATGATTTGGAAATCACATATAAACTCTAATATGAATGGGTGGAGACATCATCTCCAATGTCTAGAACAAGAGGAGGTGTAGAATTTCAGCATGTGGCTCTTGAGATGCATCCATGTGACTTTCCTCAAACTTGACACTTTGCTCAGTGATGAGCTTGTCCGTTAAGGAATCAATCAACTTGTAACCCTTCACATATTCGAGATATCCCACAAAGATGCATGTTGTGCTATGAGGATCTAATGCCTTCATCTTTTTAGAGGTTATGCAAGCCCATGCATGCGATCCAAAGATTCATAAGTGGGTTACCTCCAATTTGATCCCACTCCAGACCTCAATGGGTGTCTTGTCCTTCACAGATCTATGAAGAGATTTGTTATGTATGTGATTGGCACAATTAAGTGCTTCATCCCAAAGTTTGGATGGAAGGGACCTTGCATGCAACATGCAACTGGCCATCTTTTTAAAAGATCGATTCTTCCTCTTAGCTACCTCGTTTAGTTGAGGAGTGTATGGGATTGTATGGTGTAAATATATTACTACCTGATCACAGACATGTTGTACATTCCTTTTTACATACTCCCCCCCATTATCTGTGTGGAGGGCTTTGATATTCTTCCTAGACCATGTCTCTGCATGCACTTTGAAATCTTTGAGATGCTCAAAAAATTCAAAGTTATACCTGAGAAAATATACCCAAGTGTGCCTTGAGTAATCATCGATGAATGTCAACACGTACCTCACCTTGTTGATGGAAGGATCATGAATGGTACCCATGAGATCATTGTGGACAAGCTCCAAGGGAGAGGAGGTCCTCCAAGCCTTCCCTTTCTCAAACTTCTCTTGAGGGTGTTTGCCAATAATTCATTCTTGACAAACTCCTTCAGAAAATCGTATGTCAAGCAAGCCTTTGACTAATTCCTTGTTTGTTGATTTTTTGCATGTACCTGAAATTTAGATGACCAAATATCTCATGCCAGAGTCTACTATCATCATCAGCATGAGTTAGTAGCAATGCGGGTTCAAATTTAGCAATAAACTTAGAAAATGTATACAATCGAGATTGGTGATATACCAACAACAATATTGGAGTTTTCGTGCATGTCATGTGTGGTCATGAAATCTAGTGTGAATTCCACCCTTTTTCTCATGCATGTATGTGTTCTCTGATAGATGGAGAGTAGATTCACAGAAAGTTTCGGAACATGCAAGACATTCTCAAAACTTCCATGTTGGAGCTCTACTCCCCCTTGTCTTGTGACCTCCACTGGAATATCATCACCCATGAGAATGGGAGGGCCCATCCATGCAATTAAAGATGATAAAATATATTTTGTTGTTGCGATGTGATGGGATGCCCCTTAATCCAAGATCCATTCATTGGGAGAAGAATGAATAACAATCAAAGCATGATAATTACCTATGTTTTGTGGCACTTTGTCTTCTGGATTCTTCTTGGTATTCTTGAGAATGCAATCCATGAGGTTGTTATACTAGAGTGTATGCGCCATGAGGTCTATTGTCTTCTTCATGCATGATGATTCGGGGTGGTAGCCATGATTGTAGTAACCACACTCGTCTTTCCTTGCTTTCCCTTTCCACCTTTGGAGTTGGAGGATTCATCAAAGGCTTTGAAATTGGAGTCCTTTCTTTTCTCAAGATGTTTCTTCCCATTTCCTTTTTGTTTGGTCTTTGGATTGGATTTGTTGCTCTCATGTACAACAAGTGCATGCGCTTTGAATCTCTTGATTGCTCCCATTTTGATGAGCTTTTATTGCTCATGCACTATGGATTCAATGAACAGATCCAGTGATGGCATTTTCCATGTTGCTCCCAATGTGAACCTCATTGTATGGAATATTGAGATAAAGATTGCATACTCCAAACCAAGTTTTGACAAAATGGAAAGGATCATATGTTTTTCTTGCATAGATTTTTCAACACCACATCCCTTTAGCTGAAGAAGAAGGGACTTGAACTCCATGAAGAAGTCTTGGACATTATCAAAGCTTCTCAGATCCAATGAATTCAACTCAACCTCAAGCATGTGGCCTCTTATCTCATCCTGGTTTCCAAAGAGATCTTTTAGAGTGGTCTAGATCTCATTTGAAGTAGCACAAGATTCAATATGAAACAATAGATTGAGAGACAATGAAATGCAAATGAGACCAAAGGCCTCATCCATTTAGTTGAAGTATTTGTATTTCTAGATTGTTGATGTTGGTTCCGTCTCTATAGCCATTGTTATTCGGTATAAGCCTCTACCTCTGAGTTGAAGTAGGATTTTTAGCTTCCACTCAAAATAATTGTGTGGCATAAGAAGAGTTGACGGAGAAAAATCCATTCTTTTTTACTTTTGCAATCGTATGTACCTGCAAATGAGTGTCAGTGCACCTTGCTCCTAGAAAAATGTGGGCTTTGATACCATGTGAAATTTTGGTGAAACCTACACAGAGAACCTAACTAGTAGAAATTCACACAAAGCTTGCAAAAGAAATAGATAGAGAGAAAAGAATGAGAGAAAGAATAATGAATTGTATTGATTCAATGTGAGAATGGAATAATACACATGATATACTCTACATGGCTTAAGTAATGCATCATAGTAGTGATCTAGAGATATTTGTACACTCACTAACATAAACCAGAGTGAATTTTCACCTAGTCCTAGTTAACGGGCCATGCAGTCATCGGTTAACTATTGAAGACAAGTTGATTGGAGAGAATCTCATGCATGCACATGGATAACGCCTTCTTGGTGATGATCCCAAGGTAAGTGTGCTTTCACTGGTGACGATCTAAATGTGAGCATGCAACACTTGGTGATAACATCGAGGTTGCCATGCATGACTCAACTGCACTAGTCTAAGTGGCGCACAATTGAATGGTGACTAAAGAGGAGTGGCACCTTAATTTTAGGAGAGAATATTCTCATCTATGAATGGAGCCCTCAACTTAGGCTAGTAAAGTTAGGAAAAAAACTACTAGGTGGGTGTGAGTGTGAAATATATCCAACATCTAGAATATAAATAAACTTGTTGGCCCAAGACCCAAAGGCATATGGTAAGAGCAAAAGTCTACCCCTTACATATCACCAACAAATCATTTTAAATGATGTGGTTTTCTTTTAATAGCAAGCAATGATCACTTTCCTTCATACACTATGAGAAAACCTATCATAACTCAAGCATCAACAAACAATGGAATGATCACTTTACTTACCACTAATTAACAAGCAAATTATGACAAATTTTACAATCTTATTAAACAAATAGATATATAACAAGCTATAAAGATATAAAAATCTTCTTAAGATTTGATATACTCCATCATCACCCTAGCCATCATTCATCTTTTAAATAATAAACATTAAATAAAATGAATTCCAAAAAGAAATATTTATAATGGTTTCACGACTACAAACACTTATATGAAGGACAACCAGTTAGTAGAAAAAAATGTTCATTTATACTAGTCATAAAATAAAATAAGAGAAATAAAGCAAATACAAAAATCAATTTTAAAATAATAATTTTAATCATTTAAATAATTTTAATTATATTTTAATGAATTAATTCTTATTTTTATTTTACTTTTAGTTTATAAATATATATTAGCTGAGATTCATCTTAATCTAAGATCTATCAAGCATTGAGATGGATCAAATATCTTGAGGTGCAAACCTCTTTTAGAGTGCAAAACTTGAAGAAATATTTGCACCTCGAGAGATTTGATCCCTCTCAGCGCTTGATCGATCCAGGATTAAAATGGATCTAGGTTGGTTTCAGTCGTGGGCGGTCATACAAAATTTGCAAATGATCAACATTGTGTATATGTATATGTCTAAGATTAATCCAATCATTTGAAATTTACTTACTTTCCTTAGTTGGTTGAAAGTGTAGAGAGTATTGTCGAGAATGATAAATGTCAATCTATCTTCTTTAGTTTTCATTACAGTGACACAATTTGTAGATGATCAACATTATGTATATGTATATGTATATGTCTAATATCAATCCGATCATTTGAAATTTACTCACTTTCCTCAGTTGGTTGAAAGTATAGAGAGTATTATCGAGAATGATCAATGTCAATTTATCTTCTTCAAGTTTTAATACAGTGACACAATTTGTAGATGATCAAAATTGTGTATGTTATCGCAGGATTTGTCGTTGTGTAAATCCCAACACAAGATCACCAAATCTTGCGTAACTATAGGATATCCTACCAATGTCACCTTAGTAAGAAATCCCCTTGTTTTAATGATGGAGGAGGTCCACCACATGGGAGGCTTCCCCGATGACCTCAAGGGATCAAAGTACCAAAATTGTTAGCCAAGCCTAATGCCCCCTCTCTTGATCACCTAAGTCGAGGTCTAGGTCAAGGAGAAATAAGAGGCAATGAGATGTTTGAGTACCTGCCCGAAACAAGATCACTTATAGCGTATAGATAAGGATTTCCAAGTATAAGTATGCAATTAAAACCTCCTAAGACACTAGACAATGATAAATTGATATAGCTGGTACAAATTAACAACAGTACAACAACCTTATGATAGTAATATAAATTTGTAACAACAACAATATTATGCTTCAGAAATGCACCAATTGACAATGAAAATTTAGCACAAATTCACTAGATTAATATGCAATTTCTGGGTATGTTAGGCCACCTTTAGATCAATGTATGCACAAAACTAGAGTATGTTAGTATGATTGTAGCAAACTTTTGCAATAGAAGCAAGCTTATTAGTGAATTATCTTAGGTTAAGTGTTACACACCAAAATGTCGGACCCTAAGTGTCGCAAAGTGACGTATGCACCTTGTTAAGTGTTACATTCAATTTATTGAGTATCACAACCCCTTGACACCATAAAAAGTTGTCACAATCCCTAATTCATGTTGGAAGAAGAAGCCCCATCATCTGACAACAGAAACACACCTTTTTCTTGGAAAATTCGACCAATTTTGGGAATTTATGAAGGGTGGCGCCCCCCTGGCCATGCTGGGAGAGTGCCACTTCATTGGATGTTTCTCCTTGCCATGTTAGAGGAGCACCACTTTATAGGATGGTGCCCTGTGTTCAAATCTGGGGGAGCGCCAGTCTTGTTAGGCCAACTCTCAATGTATGAGGTTTGTTATGGTCGAATCCTACACTATGGGCTCTATCCTAATATCTAATCCCTAGTGGAGTCGCCATTTTTCTGTTGTGAGAAATCTTACCCTGTTAGGATCCACACCTCCATGAAATCGAATCATCTATGCACATGGCTAGATTCATACCGCATCAAGATCGGGACGAAGACTCTGGGTTGGGCGCTCACTCTGTTATGTGCTTTTCCTAGGCTGCGATGGAGATCATTTGAGCATGTAAAAGATTCCAGTACAATCACCATGATGGAAATCTTACTGACACACACACACACACACACACACATATATATATTGTCACATAGATCCACATTGTATTGATTTGTGGCTATGTTTTGTCATCTCATAGCCCCATTGTGTATTTTTTGTGGTTGCAATCAATTCATGTCATGGAGGTATGAATCCACATTGTATCTCTGGTGGACATATCCTTAGTCAATATTTTCATGGATCTGCAGTGTATTGGTCGATGACCATGCTTTGAGTCATCTCATATTCTGAGCATAGGTATGCATGCCTTGAAAATGGAACATATTTGTATATTGACTGATGATTGTTTGCAGCTTCTATCGGTTTCTCCTACTCCAACACCCTTGAATTGAAGAATTTGTAAAGTGTTTCAGCCATCAGTTTCTCTTTTGACCTCACACTTTAGGGGGCATCTGTTACACACCAAAATGTCGGACCCTAAGTGTCGCAAAGTGACATATGCACCTTGTTAAGTATCGCATGCATTATCGCAAGTGTCGTATGCACCTTACCAAGTGTTGCATTCAATTTTCTGAGTTTCGCAAACCATTGACACCATGAAAACAATTGTTACAATCCCTAAGTCATGTTGGAAGAAGAAGCCCCATCATCTGACAACAAAAACACACCTTTTTCTTGGAAAATTTGACTAGTTTTGGGCTTTTATGAAGGGTGGCGCCCATCTGGCCATGATGGGGGAGTGCCACTTCATGGGATGGTGCCCCCTTTCCATGTTAATGGAGCGTCACTTTATAAGATGGTGACCTGTGTTCAACTCTGGGGGAGTGCCAGTCTTGTTAGAGATAAATTGGGGATCCTCCACCTTTTCCTAAGGGCCAACTCTTTATGGGTGAGGTTTTTTGTGGTCGAATCCTACCCTATGGGATCTATCATAGGATATAATAACAACTTAAGGATCCATATCCTCAACCATATCCTTCATTTTATCATGGTGGTTGTGCCTCTCAATTCTATATATTGAAGGTATTTCCAAGGTGAAGGGTGGGAAGATTAAATGTATCAAACCTTTGATTTTGGGAGAAGCATCGACATTTTTATTTCGAGATTCATGCAAGGGTTGGATGAGGATACATTGGAGAAGTGACTGCATCATCAAGCATGCTTTGTAAGTGCCTCTTTTTGGCTTTCCAATTAATATCAAGTTGGCCTATTCCCTTCAAGTTCATGTGTTCTACATTTGCTTGTCTATTGTCATTTCAATCTTCATAGATAAATCTACTTTATATAATCCTCTAGAGTAGGAGGAAGAGTTCCTTTGTTGTTAAGCCCTAAATTGTGGCACATTTCCCCTTAATTGGGGGATATTACATTAGTATTTTTATTTTATTTATGTCAGCTTGGGTCCTTTAGTTGTAATTGTACCTCCTAGTCTCCTATATATACCAAGGAGACCTTTTCATTTGGAATCATCTTGTATTTGTGAATTCATATGATGTATAATGAGGTTTCCCCCTCGAAGAGGCTTATTATTTGAATTTTTTTCTTTTTCAAGACGTTGAGTACTTATTCTGAGGTTTTTATGCTATTTTGGTATTTGGTTCTTAATATTTGGTATCAAAGCTAGACAATCCTCGAGATTGGCTTCTTAAAAACAAGTCTTCTTGGAATTTTTGCTACAATTTTTTTCTGTAAGGTTTCAGAATATATAATTTCTATGGTTTAGAGGAGACATATAGAGCTAACTTAGATCTAAATTTTAGATATTGTTTCATTATGTTTTTTGAGATACATTCTATTCAAGTTAGGGTTTTTTACTAGTCCTAAAACTAGTTTGAAACAAGTCTTCTTGGAATTTTCACTCCCAATTTTTATCTGACTTGGTTTTAGGTATTGGAACTTTTACAGTACGAAGGTGGAATAGTGAAGTATCATGTGTACAAATTTCATCCCTTGATTCGTTTTACTCTGAAAGTTATTCTCTGAGGATATTAGGGTTTTTGGATGGTCCATATTTCAGTCTAAAACATGTATTCTTGGGAAAATTGTTATATATGAAGCTATAGACCTCCAAATTGGTTGAGACCTATTCCAATGGTTAGGGTATGGACCGAAGTGTTACTGGTGCAAATTTCAAGTTCTGAAGTGAAGAAAGTGACACATGGCAGGCCGTACAAGTTCACTCTCCTGAAAGGGACAAAAATCAACACATCTTGGGAAAGTTATCATAAAATTCTCTTGGAGAATCCAATATTGGTTTAACCTATGGGGTTGGAAAGAAGAAACATCAGGCTACCTCATGCTAAAATTTTAGACTCAAAAGGGCTGAAATTTCAAAGCTACAGTAGAAGAAAGGTCGACTAGCAAAACAATCTCCAAATTAGGGTTTTAAAAGGTGTGTCATTTTTTTGGAAATTTGCATATCTTTTGACTAGAAGATCCAAATTGGGTGATTAAAAAAGTGGAATAAAGTGGATAAAAGGAGTATCACATAAAATTGGGAGAATCTCAGGGATTTTTAGGTAAAGATATATTATGGCGTCTCTAAGCATAGGAGTTGTCGTTACTTGTCAACGCTACAACCCGGGGACAATGTGGTTCTTCAACGTACCTAGAGTATATCAAAAGTGTTGGTTGTGAAGCCTGATTATCTTCATGATTCGGAGGTTTGTTTCAGTTGTGCTTGGACCCCATTCCCTAACGGGGGGTGTGTGGGGCTTCCCCCCCCCCACAACTGTCTCCAGTGGGGTCTAGGGGGTGACGACAATAATTTTTGTAGGACCCACCTTGGTGGGGGATTCAGGGGCAGTGCCCTCGAAGAAAAAATTTGGGAAAAATTGCCTTGTAAAATATTGTTATTTCATAGTCAATATGGATTATTCATTATAAGGTCGCATATCTGACGATAGAAGCTATTCTAGGGTTTTTTTTCCCTAGAAGACAACCCTCTTTTATGAGGGAATTGTATTGTGGTTGTGTATTATCGCGAATATTGTATTCTGAGAGAGGAGACTGTGAGAGAAAGAAGCGGAAGTTACAATGGGTGTGCTCTAGGTTGTATCCCTTCATTTTGTTGGATAATAAAAAGGAAGAACCTGGAAATTTCTCTGGTGGACATAGCCCACATTGGGTGAACCATGTATATCTGTGTCTCTATTGTATTTTGTATTGTCTGTGTTTTATTTCCATGTTTGTTTTATTTTATTGCTTTGCAATCCTTCTTTTCTAATGGGAAGACCCCTTTTGAATGGTTGCGCATTAAACAACACTACTACGTATTTGAGCTCCCATGTACCTGGCGTATATCGAGAGACCTCCTAGAATCTCGGGGCTAACCAAGTAAACCATTTGGTTGTCTTATTGCTATAGTACACCGAGAACAACACTCAGGGAGATCACTCTCTAGTACCTGGGTAGTCAGATAATACGACTAAGGGCATGGTCAAGCCTCCTTAGGTAGTGCCCTAAGATATTGGGCCAAGTACTATTGTTGGACCCCACACGTATATCAGAGAGCTATAGGACCTGACAATCCCTTGTCTGTCGGGACCTTTGCCTAATCCAATTAGGAATTATTACCTTGTAGTGATACTTGGGTAACATGCCACCAAAAAAGGGAATTTCTACACCAAATAAGCCCTCAGATAGTCCTACTTGGATTCTTGATGAAGGTGAAGAAATGTGCAAGGACGTATATGATTTACAAAAGAAGGCAGTAACAAAAGATGAACTACAAAGGATGATGGATTCAACTGCAGCTAAGCTAGAAGTGATGCTAGATACTAATATGGATGGATTAAAAGGGGAGATCATGGAAGGGTTGAAAAAGTTGCCAATAGAGAGGCCACCTGAAAGTGACAATGTATCCCATGAAATTCATGATGAGGACATGAGGAAGATGAATCAAGACTAGAGAAACTCCATCTTTGGGTTGAAGACCAACCACTTTCCTAAGATCAATATGAGGAAGTTTGATGGCAAGGATCCAATCACACAGATACTCCAGAGGGAGCAGTTATTTGATCTACATGATGTGCCACACACACAAAAGGTACAAATTGCGTCCTTATATTTAGAACCTAATCAAATTGTGTGGTATCGATGGCTTTGTTCTCACAAATCACTTGTCACTTAGACCATTTTCATGGAAGAAATGATAACACACTATGAGGATACAAGGAGCAATACCTTCTTTAGCCAATCGATAAATCTCAAGCAAAAGGGTTCAGTTGCGGAGCACATTGAGAACTTCCAAAGATTGAATATAAAGGTAACAAATATTCCATATGAGCACCTGATTGATATCTTCGTAGGAATTTTAAAGGATAACATTCAACATGAGGTTTGCCTTTGGGAAACCCAAATCATTGGAGAATGTGTTTAAGGTGGCGAGAAATGTTGAAAGTAAAAATCAGGCTATGGCTACTAGAAGGACCACCCCTAACATTTTTTGAGAGAATAATGTTCCTTCTTCTAAACCACCTCAACCTACAAGGTTGACACCTCAACAATTTGAGGAAAGAAAAGTAAAAGGTTTATGATTTAATTGTGAAAACAAGTACAGTAAGGGACATAAGTGTGGTGAGAAGAAATTATTCTACATAGATTGTGAAGAGGAAGAAGAACAAGAACAAGAACAAGAATAAGAACCATTTCAAGATGAAGATGTAGAAGAGATTTATTCTGAAGAGATGACTCCCACCACATCATGTCATGCATTGGATGGAATTAACACTCTTCAAACCCTCAAGATCGAAGGATATATAAAAAAGAAAAAGGTAGTAGTGCTAATTTATTCTGGCAGTACTCATAATTTCATTCACTGTAAATTAGCCAAAGCTCTCAATTGATTTATATATCCAGTGCCATAGTTTCAAGTAATGATTGCAAATGGAGGAAATATAAATTGCTCATGAAAATGCCATAATATAAATCTTACTATGGGGGAATATGTAATGCATATTCCAATAATTTCTATACCCATGGGTGGTGCTGATGTCGTACTAGGGGTGCAATGGTTACAATCATTGGGAACATTGGATTTTAATTTTCAATAACTTTTCATGAAATTTTCATTGGAAGGAAAGGAATTTGAGTTAAGGGGTATCACAGGGAAACCCAGTAAGGTGGTAAGCTCTAATGGCGTGAAAAAAATATTGAATAAGAGGCACCAGGGTGTAATTTTACAACTATGCTCACTAGATGTTCCAACATCTAATCCGTCTATTCTCCTAGATCTCCAATGGATCATTGATAAGCATTCCAAAGTATTTGAAGATATTCCCAGAGGTCTTCCACCCACTCGTGATCATGATCATGCTATTCACTTAATTCCTGGGAGTGTTCCTCCTAACATCAGGCCTTACAGATGCCCTTATGCCCAAAAGAGTGAAATTGAGTGTATGGTTGAAGAAATGTTAGTTAGACATAACGAAAGTTCTTACTCTACACCGATGGTAATGGTACTTAAGAAAGAGAGCTCACAACGTATGTGTCTAGATTATAGAGAGCTCAGTAAAATCACCATTAAAGATAAGTTTCCTTATAAGGTGTTGAAAAAGATTGATGTTATGGCATACAAATTGGAGCCCCATGCATCTTCGTGAGTACACCCAGTTTTCCATGTTTCATGCTTAAAGAAGGTTATAGGTGACAAGATCCCAGTTCAAACTATAATGCCAGAACTTGATGCGGAAGGAAAAATCATATTGAAGCCTGAAACTATCACTGAGACAGGAATTCACCAACTAAGGAAGAGATCAATTTCAGAGTATCTCATTAAGTGGAAGAAACTACATACTGAAGATTCCACATGGGAAGATGAGTCTTTTATACAGAAGCATCCAAAACTACCCAAGCATTGAGGACAACACTTGTTTGAAGGGGAGGGGTATGTTAAGCCCTTAATCGTGGCACATTACCCCTTAATTGGGACATATTACATTAATATTGTTATTTTATTTGTGTTGGCTTGGGTCCATTAGTTGTAATTGTACATCTTAGTCTCCTATATATACCAAGGAGACCTTTTCATTTGGAATCATCTTGTATTTGTGAATTCATATGATGTATAATGAGGTTTCCCCCTCGAAGAGGCTTATTATATGAATTTCTTTCTTCGTCAAGACGTTGAGTACTTATTCTGAGGTTTTTATGCTATTTTGGTATTTGGTTCTTAACTTTCGCTAGTCTTTGCATGACTTATGTTGCATTGAGGAGCTTGGAGATCAAGCTTAAGTAGCAAGGACGAGCATCGCAACAAGGTACAACATATTCTTCTTCTCTCTTGCTTGATTGGTTGAGTTATATCTATAGGGAAAGTAGTAACCACTTGTTCACTTCTGTCTTGGACCAAAGATAGGAGTCTTGGTCCAAAGGGGAGCTTAGCTTGTCCGCAGGGTAAGATTTCTCACAACATTTAGGTTAGTAAAGCTAGTAGGAAGCTTGAGAGATTTGAAATAGAGAGTTTGTTGATCACTTTCACCACAAGAGAGCTTGAAGATTAGTGCCTTGAGGGCTATGGAGT
>ML789656.1:143139-157927 GCA_009831015.1 Picea engelmannii
GCCAATATTAGGGCTTAACATAGGGTTTAAAATCTAAGGTGCTAGCACATTTGGGCCTCAGAGTTTAAATCTCGAGGAGAAGGATTGCTAGAGTGCAAGCTCTTTTGGGATCTAGCAACCTTTTCTCCCTTCTTAGATACATCAACTAGGTCACAATCAATAGTCGAATATAAAACTCCTAAAGTGATAAGACTTTGGGGCTTTAGGAGTCTAACCCTAGGTAGGATTACTTCACAAATATTGGACAAATTAGCCTTGTGAGGGGAGGAAGCACTTATGCTCCTCTCTTATGGTTTCACCAAGCAAGATGTCTAGCATGAAAAAGAGATATTAACCATAACATTTTATAGCACAAAGATAAAATAGCAGAAAAATTCACTTACTTCACCAAGATATCATGAGAATAAATCATAATTGCAGAAAATCCATCCAAAAATCAATAAAGAAGCATCCACACTTGACCTCCAAAATATAGCGCATGAGTAAAAAGATCCAGTAACCCCAAAATAACGAATTTTTTTAGAAGTAATCTCTCACAAATGGTGAGGAGTTGTGATGATAAAATAAAATGTCAAGGTGCTCTATTTATGTGGAGATAACTTGACCTTTTTGTCCACTTAAAAATGTCAACAACAAAACATAACAGGTCCGACCCCTTTAATTTTCCCTTTACAATATACAAAAATAAATTTTTACATGAAATAAAACTCTATAAGTGTGAAGTCATGCTCTAAGAGGGTGAAGTATCCTCTCCATGTGAAAAATCAAGCATGGGGAGGGAGACGTTGAGCCTCCAAAGGCCGTGTGTCATGCCAAAGTTCCCTTCCACGGTATTCTCCTATCAAGCCACCTCTGGAACCATCTCATGCATCAAACCTTAGCCCTCAAAGATGACGCCAAGGGCTAAGGGGTGACGTCCCAAGCCTTCAAAGGCCAACTTCCAAGTGGAGAAGGGTGCAACCTCATCCCGTAGCGATTCCTAGGTGCCTCCAAAGGAAACGTCTTGTATCATCTCGGTGCAATGTTCATCATCCATGGTCTTCCTCTTGTGGGGTCCAATGTCCATCACGTGGGAAAGGTCTTGCAAAGACAGGCAAGTACGCCCTCCAAGGGTCCACATGTTACAAGTATCATTCCAAGTAAGCCACATTTAATACAAGAACCACCGAAACATGTGCGTCAAAAATCCATCTTTTCAAACTAAGACGTTATAAGTTTTTCCTATTTAGGTACGGGAGGGGTGTCATGGTGCCCTATAGGGTAAACCAATCTCCAAGTCAAGAAATGTTACCCAAGAAGACCCTATCTAGGTCATGTGATGAGTATGTGGTGGATTGGGGGAATACTTTTGGGCATGGGGTTCTTAACATATGAAGGGTTCATATTGTCTCATTTATGGGTGCCTTTGTGGAGGGTGTGTTGTGTCATTTGTTTGCAATGCAACATTTTTCCAAGCCATTGCCTTTGATTTATTATGGTCTGAACATTGAGTGCTATGTGCAATTGAAAATAAAGAGCACTGCAATGCCACTTGGAGTTAGGAACACATTGAGTGCCATATGCAATGGAAAGTAAAGGACACTGCAAATGCATTCCCCCAACAAGCGGGGCATTTATTAATAATATGTTTTAGAAGGTCCTTGATTTTTATGGAGTAGCGTTTCATTGCTCTCATGACCTTAGGGTGAGAATTTGGAAGGATAATGATTGGATTTTAACTTTTTCTAGCTACAATACCTCTGGGTCTTTAGCGCCTTCTTCCCATGAAATGAGATACAAGCCCTTCTTGGGGTCATTGAGCCCAAAATCCAAAAAGATGAGGAAACAAAAGGGGAAGAAGTGTGGAAAGTGGTTAACATGAGCGAGAATGGTATGATGACCCTTCAAGGAACCACCCAGTAGCAATCCATTTCCTCAGGGTGACCTACTCACTAGGAAAATCATGCCACCTACCAAGGTGAAACTAGGCAAAATGTATAATTTCCAAGCAAACCTTCCGTAATCAAGAAAAGGACTCTTTGCAACATGTTCAAATGCTTCAAATATCAAAGTGACACTTACCACGAGACTGGACGTGTTACCTCATGAAGCAAGACTTGTTGTCTTCTTGGAGCCAAGATGATGTAATGGACATTGCTTTGTGGTAAAGTAGAGGGTCTTTGCAGGCTATGTTAGGCATCAAACTCTCGAGACTCCATGCCTGTTATCTATGGGCCTTGATACATCATCTCCTTAGTTACCCCTATCCTGGGGGGGTAACAATGTATATGTATATGTCTATGATGAATCTGATCATTTTAAATTTACTCAGTTTCCTCAATTTCTTTGTGTATCTTCTGTGTTTTATTTTTGCATTTTTATTTTATTTTGTTGCTCCGCGATCCTATTTTTCTAACAATTATTCCCCTCCATTTCCTTATCTCTTGGGATTTTAGGGTGTATTGACCCAAGAAGGGGTTGTCCCTCATTTTATGGGAAGAAGGGGATGAAGGCCCAAAGGGATTGATGTTGGGTAAAACATAAAATCCTTGTATGAACGTTCCAGATGCTTCGCCTAGGGATCACCCAAGAAAGTAGCGAAACACTTATATTTGAGTAAAGGGGACCCACAATATAATAAATAATGCTTAAAAGGTTAATTGAAGGATGGGAGGTCTCATCACGAGCCGACCTATCACGTACATGAATATCTAGTGGTATGACATTGCCATCATCTGGTCACCAAACTAGGGTAATGGATCTCATTTGCATGGTTGATGGAAAGGGGGTCTCATCATGAACCAACCTTCTCATTTCCACTAGGTATTTTTGGGTGACATTGACATTATCTGGTCACCACACCAGGGCAGTGACCTTCAACATTTCCTTAGAATTATGAAAGAATAAAAGAAAGGAAAATAATGGGCTTGGAAAAAGTGCATTGTAGACGAAGGCACCACACACCCTCTACAAAGGCACCCATGAATGAGACACTTCGACCCCTTATATGTCACGAGCCTTATGCCCATTGTGTCTTGACCCCAACCACTTCACCCACTTTACATGGCATAGAGATGGATCTCTTGGAAACTCCCCTTGACCTAGGGAAAGATCTACCCAAAGGGACACCTATTCAACCCTCCCATATTCAAGCTTGACAAGTCACATAGTGTATTTGAGAAATTAATTGTTTGATATTGTGATCTTCAATGCACATTCTTAGGTGGATCATTTATTGATTGGATTCACTTATCATGATGTTATGAATTGAGATCCTTGGAGGGCGTGCTCATTTGTCTTTGCAGGACCTAGTTGGTGGACAATTTTGGGAGAACAAGCCTAACTTGGGCTTCCATGGGGTTGCAATCCCACAGATTGGATGCCAAGGGTCCACATGCTGGATCATAGAGATGAAGAATTGAAGACCTAAAACATGATGTGGAAGTACTAGTCCAAGCCTCACATGCCAAACGATTTGCCCAGTAAGGGAAAAACATCTTCTTTTTTAGCTTGACGTCATACTTGGGGGCTAGGGTTTGGTGGTGGTGTTGCCACTCATTGACACATGAACGTTTTGAGGAGGATGAGGCCTTGGCCATGGGGAGATTGCATAGATTATTGACATGTGGCCTTTGGAGTTCTACCACAGTTTCTCCAACACCAACAACTTGTCCCAAGTGGAAAAACGTCCCCTAAAGGGGTGACGTCCATGTAGAATTAGGGTTTTATTTGTGCAAAAGTGAAATTTTAAATGAATTGTTTAGTATTACTTTGTTAAAGTGGGGAAGATTATGGTTGTTGACCCCTAGTCTTGTGGTTTACCCCTTAATACGTGGACAAGTCACCTTGGTGACATTTGGTGTAAATAAGAGATCATAAGATCTCATTTGGACATAACTCTCCCTCTTGTGAGAGGACTTGATCTGGAATTTTCTCTACACTTGGCTATATTTGTCTCTTGTGCACTTTTTTATGGCTAAGTCTTGTGAATGGTTGATGGAGGAGTGAAGTGCTAGCCTTGGATGAATGCTTTCTAGCTTTTATGGCAGATTATCTTAGCATCTTTCTTGATTTTGGTATGGTATTTTACTCTTATGCTATCATTTTTTCAAGTCAAGGATTGTTGTGTTAGGAGATAAGTGGGAAGTAAGAGTATTTACACTCCCACTCTAGTCTACATCATTTATTGCTTAAAGTTCATTATGCTGCAAGGGTTTGTTTGAGGAAGTAAGAGGATTTACACTCATCATTCTCAAACCCTAAATAGAGATACTTACCTTGGGAAGTAAGAGGATTTACACCCCCAAGGAAGTAACATCTCTAGTTCATTTATTTGAATCCATCAACCCAATAGTAAAGGCACTAGTCATCTATTTTTTGCATTGGAGATATAAAATCGTTGCCTTGGGAAACATGCATTTTTGTCTTTTGAAAGATCTCTTGCTTGGAGTTGGTTTTCCACATTGAGAAGAATCTTCCCCTACTAGGGCGTCCCCTCTCCCCCACTACCTAAATTGTTGTTACAAACTTTAACCTAAAACCATTAGCGCTGATCTAGCCTAGATAAACTACTAACTATAACTCCTAAACTAACCCTAGACTAGCTCCTAAATTTTGCTCACTAACTCTACTAACTAGGGCACATATTTTGGGATAATTGTAGGAATATTTTGATGGTGTAACTTGCTGATATAAGTGACATAAATCTACAGCCATAAGGCTGCAATTTTCTGCAGAAAATACATGTTTACAACAATCATATTCTCTTGCCTCTTAAGTGCCATTTTTCATCCCATATCTATTGTTAATCTTAATGTTGATTTGCTTAACTAGTTTAGATCTTTGTATGATGATTTGGATGTTTTATTTGCTGATATAAACTGTCATCTACTGCTGCAAATTAGGGACAACAAGATTAACTTGCTGATCTATACTGACATATATCATTTCAAGTTGGATTTTCTTGTGTCTCGGGTAGGTACAATCATGTGGAGAAGTATTACATCTTTGGGGAAATCCTTGTTGGGTTTACAAGACATCTCTTTCCATTTTTCACTCCATTTAGATTTGACATATAGGGGATCCACTTCCATTTCTATCCATCCCCATCTCATTCCCCCTAGGGTCATTGAGATCACCTCTTTAGAGTGATCTAGTCACCCTTGAAGTGCGAGACCTACATCGAGATGACATTGGGTGTAGGATTCCTAAGTTTTAACACTTACTTTTGTGGTTGGGTCGAGATTTTCCCAACCTACAACTTGTGCTATAACATTTTGGTGCCACTGCTGGGGATAATTTTGAATCCTCTTCAAAACCCTAACGACACCTATCCCGAAGCCTTTATCCCTTAACTTTCCCATTGAATCCACCCAAGGGATGTTCCCTTTCCGCCTTTCTTGATGAGCTCTTCTTGAAGCTTATCTGGCAACTCCACCTTCCCAGAACCCATTTTCCCCCTTTTCCCCTTTTATCCCTTAATGAGCCTTGAGCTTATTGGCGACTCCATTGAGGTATTACCCTAAGTAAAGGAACCATGACCTCACGGGACTTACCATGGGAATTCCATAAGGTTTATCCCTCCTTTGATGTTCAGGATATTCCTAGATATCCAAATCATTGCTCCCTGGAGTGGAGGGAAAGTTGCCCTAAATTTAATGGCAGTCTAGCTCTAGCAGTCACCCATGTCGTCGATTATATGAAGTATGCTTTAAGCCTAGATGTGCTACATGAGGATGTGCTAATGAAAATTGTTGTATCTTCACTGGAATCAAGTCAAAGGAATTTTCTTGCACACTTATGTAACCCAAAGAGAATCCCCTCTTCTACTAAGCTAATTAAATCATTTCTCAAGCACTATCGACCATCTACCCAAAATTTGCAAGATACTTTCCAATATATAAAAGACTTTCTTGGAAGATAATGTTTTCTTGTAGTTGAGGATGAAGAAAAGATTGAAGAAGATCCATATGAGTTGTATGATGAAGATGAAGTATTTGCTCTTCCACTTAATGAGGACATCCATACCTCTGCTCCTCCTGCACATCAAGAAGAGAACATGATGAGTTATAATCCATTTGAAAACTTTGATGATGCTTTGTTCCATGACTGTGGAAATGAAGAAATCTGCCAAAAGGATCTCAATGAAGTTTCTCTTGCAGAAGGCATGAACGAGAATTTGCTATCTTCCTTCCCTTTTGAAGAAATTGAAGTTATCCAAACTTGTGAGGAAGTGATCAACTCCTATGATGTTGATGAATTCGTGGAACAACCCTAAGATATAGTTGACAAACGCATTGATGATCTAATACAAGTTGGGAGATGTATATGGGATGTGGATTGCTTCATTATTGATAGAGATCCCATTTATGACATTAAGGGTATATATCAGGAAGAGGGGGTTGAAATGTCATCTTTAGAGGACTGACCTCCATGCATGTATGATTTAGATGTTTGGCAGCCTAGTGATGACATGGTTACAAATTTGTTCTGTCCTTCCAGGGATGACTTGTCACAACATGATATTCATTCATCCCTTGACACATACCCTTTTGAGGATGAAGATTTGTTCTATGAGGACTTTCAACCATTGTGCTTAGATTTTGATAGACACTAGGTCGTGGCTAGCCCAAAGCAGTATGAGGTCCACACTACCAAATGAAAGCACTTTCATGTTGATATTTTGGGCAAGGACTTGCAGACAAAGAAGAGACATTTCCCAAGTCCAACAAAGGAGTTTTTCTCTAAGGTTGTGCCTTACCCCATTTCCTATTGTTTGGGAAATCATAGGGTTTTCTTGGGATCTCTTGTCCTTTCTCAGCCTTCAAGGAGCATTGATTTGTTGAGTGAAGATGAAGACGAGCCGTCATCTACATATGGTATCCCTCTTTAGAATTGGATTGATCAAGCTTTTGGCTACACTTTTCGGCAAGATGATCGGGCTAATGGTTTCTCTTTCCAGCAGTATTTCCTCCCTCCCACCCATCTCCATGAGTTTCCTTTTATGATGGATTTTATGTCTATTTATGCTCATTGTTATTATGTGTTGGACTTATCTTTGTTTTTTCACATGATTAAGCACACGAGGGATATCTTGATGAAATGATGAAGAGGTGGTTGCACTGGTTGCATGACTTCACTTAACGTCACCTATCACTAGATCTTCACGGACCCAAGGGCCCCATGTAAGTGGGTAATTCATCTTGTTTTCCATTGCATTTGCATCTTGATTGTTCATATTAGTTTAGATACATTTCATTTTCATTTTTCTCTACTTGCATATTGATTTCATTCTTAGCTTAGAAATTTTTGAAAAAATGTCAGATTTTTTATTTTCTAGATTAGTTTTCATTTTTGTATATATATATATATATGGAAGAAGGGTGATAGCACAACCCTAGATGCTCTGATCCCTTTGTTTGATTTTTTGGCAGACATAGGTCTACCAAGAGATGATGCAGTTCTCATGCACTCTATGATGAGCACATGTCCCCAAGTAAGAGCCAAATGTTATCCCCATTTTGTGGATAACTAAGGATATTATGTTTCGAGGCCCTCAGGTTGTAGATATGGAGTGCCAAGAGACTACATGACCCAATACCCTTTTGCACAGTTGGAAACCTCTCTCACCACCACAAATGGTCATAGATTTCCAGATGGCATCCACCACATCAACTGTCTTCCAGAAGAAAGTGGGCCTTGCTCCATGAGGTACAAGTCAGTATTATGGTGAGCATCATTTCAATATTTAATCCATTTGAGTATGTTGTATCTTAGATTTCTCTAGATTTCATGATATATGCTTGGGCATTATGTCGTTTTCCCTCTTTCACCTTGGTGGTTGACATTGTGCCCTGGTAAGTGGTCTTCCTTGAGGATGGTTCTGCTACTAGGAACTCCCTTAAAGAGACATCATATTGTTCCCGACCATACTTACCACTTTCCATCAATATTCCCCTCCATTTCCTTATCTCTTGGGATTTTAGGGTGTATTGACCCAAGAAGGGGTTGTCCCTCATTCTATGGGAATAAGGGGTTGTCCCTCATTCTATGGGAAGAAGGGGTTGAAGGCCCGAAGGGATTGATGTTAGGTAAAAGATAAAATCCTTGTATGAACCTTCCAGATGATTTGCCCAGGGATCACCCAAGAAAGTAGTGAAACAATTATCTTTGAGTAAAGGCGACCCATAATATAATAAAGAATGCTTAAAAGGTTAGTCGAAGGACAGGAGGTCTCATCACGAGCCGACCTATCACGTCCATGAATATCTAGTGGTATGAAATTGCCATCATCTGGTCACCAAACTAGGGTAATATCTCTTAGTTTCATAACTGAGGGAAAGGGGGTTTCATCACGAGCCAACCTTCTCATTTCCACTAGGTATTTGTGTGTGATATTGCCATTATCTAGTCACCATGTCAGGGCAATGACCTTCAACCTTTCCTTATAATTATGAAAGAATAAAAGAAAGGAAAATAATGGGCTTGGAAAAAGTGCATTGCGGACGAAGGTACCACACACCCTCTTCAAAGGCACCCATGAATGAGAGACTACGATCCCTTGTATGTCATGAGCCCTATGCCCACTGAGTCTTGACCCCAACCACTTCACCCATTTTACATGGCTTAGAGAGGGATCTCTTGGAAGCTCCATTTGACCTAGGGCAAGATATACCCAAAAGGACACGTAGTCACCCCTCCCATATTCAAGCTTGACAAGTCACATAATGTCTTTGAGAAATTAATTGTTTGATATAGTGATCTTTGATGCACACGATTATGTGTCTCATTTATTGATTGGATTCACTTATCATGATGTTATGACTTGAGATCCTTGGAGGGCATGCTCATTTGTCTTTGCATGACCTAGTTGGTGGATAGTTTTTGGGAGAACAAGCCTAGCTTGGGCTTCCATGGGGTTGCAAGCCCACAGGTTGGATGCCAAGGGTCCACATGACGGATCATAGAGATGAAAAATTGAAGACCTAGAAGATGATGTGGAAGACCTAGCCCGACCCTCACATGCCAAATGATTTTCCCAGGAAAGGAAAAAACGTCTTATTTTTTAGCTTGACGTCATACTTGGGGGCTAGAGTTTGGTGGTGGTGTTGCCACTCATTGACACGTGGAAGTTTTGAGGAGGATGAGACCTTGGCCACAATGCGATTTCATAGATGCTTGACATGTGGCCTTTGGAGGCCTACCATAGCTTCTCCAACACCAACGACTGTCCCAAGTGGAAAAACATCCCCTAAATGTGTGACATCCATGTAAAATTAGGGTTTTATTTGTGCAAAAGTGAAATTTTAAATGAATTGTTTAAAATTACTTTGTTAAAGGGGGCAAGATTAGGGTTGTTGAACCCTAGTCTTATGGCTTACCCCTTAATATGTGGACAAGTCACCTTGGTGACATTTTATATAAATAAGAGATCATAAGATCTCATTTGGGTATAACTCTCCCTCTTCTGAGAGGACTCAATCTAAAATTTTCACAGCACTTGGCTATATTTGTCTCTTGTGCACATGTTTATGGCTAGCTCTTGTGAATGGTTGATGGAGGAGTGAGACACTAGCCTTGGATGAATGCTTTCTATCTTTTATGGTGGATTATCTTAGCATCTTTCTTGATTTTGGTATGGTCTTTTACTCTTATGCTATCATTTTTTCAAGTCAAGGATTGTTGTGCTAGGAGATAATTGGGAAGTAAGAGTATTTACACCCCTACTCTAGTCTCCACCATTTATTGCTTAAAGTTCATTGATGTTGCAAGGGTTTGTTTGAGGAAGTAAGAGGATTTACACCCGTCATTCTCAAACCCTAACTAGAGATACTTTCCTTGGGAAGTAAGAGGATTTACACCCCCAATGAAGTAGCATCTCTAGTTAATTTATTTGACTCCATTAACCCAATAGTAAAGGCACTAGTCATCTATTTTTTGCAATGGAGACATAAAATCATTGCCTCAGGACACATGAATTTTTGTCTTTTGAAAGATCTCTTGATTGAAGTTGGTTTGCCACATTGAGAGGACTCTTCCCCTACTAGGGTGTCCCCTCTCACCCACTGCTTAAATTTATGTTACAAACTTTAACCTACAACCATTAGGGCTGATCTAACCTAGATAAACTACTAACCATAACTCCTAAAGTAACCCTAGACTAGCTCCTAAATTTTGCTCACTAACTGTACTAACTAGGGCGTATCTTTTGGGCTAATTGTTGACATCTTTTGATGGTGTAACTTGCTGATATAAGTGACTGAAAGCTACAACCGTAAGGCTGCAATTTTCTGCAAAAAACACATGATTACAACAATCATCTTCTCTTGCCTCTTAAGTGCCATTTTTCATCCCATATCTATTGCTAATCTTAATGTTGATTTGCTTATATAGTTTAGATCTTTGTATGTTGATTTGGATGTTTTGTTTTCTGATATAAACTGTCATCTACTGCTGAAAATTAGGGACAACAAGGTTAACTTGCTGATCCATACTAACATATATCATTGCAAGTTGGATTTTCTTGTGTCTCGGGTAGGTACAATTATCCAGAGAATTATTACATCTTTGGGAAAATACTTGTTGGGTTTACAAGGCATATCTTTCCATTTTTTACTCCATTTAGATTTGACCTCTATGGGCTCCACTTTCATCTCTATCCATCCCCATCTCATTCCCCCTAGGGTCACAGGGATCACCTTCCTAGAGTGACCTAGTCACCCTTGAAGTGTGAGACCTTCATCGAGGTGACATTGGGTGTAGGATTCCCAAGTTATAGCCCTTGATTTTTTGGTTGGGTTCGTATTTTCCCAACCTAAAACTTGTGCTATAACAGGTTGTACAAATTCTTCCACACAATTTGTTTACCAGGGACTTATACTATTACAAAAACTTTAAATTATTCCATAATTCCTTTCTTGTAGCTTCCCCTTACACATTCAATAATACTTAATCTAAGAGACACAACAAGATTGTGTTCTTTGCTTTCCGATCCAAATTTTCCCAGTCTTCTATTGACATTTTTGTAGGTGCAATACCTAGATCCACAACGATTCATTGATCTTTGTACACCAATAGATCTTCCATATTGATATTCCACGACTCAAAACTTTTCCCATTAAATTTATAAATCTTTATTTTTGAATTGCTCACCATTTATTTTCACCACAAGAATCAATACCACAGAGATCCCATTGTAACAAGGTTTATCATCGACCCGATCCAAACCCATAGCCACAAAGGTGTCCCCCTGAAGCCAATAACCACTCTGATACCAAATGGAGATTTTAACCCTTTTCAATTAATTATTGAAAATGGATTCTTAATAAAACAAGAAAGATACAATGTTGCGCATGCGCACACACACACACACACACACATTACACAAAGATTTTACCCTAGAAACCCAAACTGGGTAAAACAACAACTTGTTTAGAGCCACACCTCTAATTCTTATTCATCATCAATCTTCATTGTTTACAATACAATATATATAGGATCCCGCAACATCCAAAAACCCTAATCCATTGACTTGGATTAGTCTACAACCCTAATTCCTTAACTGGAATTAGAAAAACCATCAACGGAAACCGCATGCTAAAAATTGTTAAAAAATGGATGCAAAAAACCACCAATTTTTTTCGAGGGCTCTGCTCCCCTGCACCCCCATGGGAAAAGGGGGTGGGGGGGGGGGGTCTAGCACCCCCCCGCGTGCCCAGTGCAATGCAACACATGAGGTTGACAATGCAAAGAATATAACACATACCCAATAGTATCATCAAATTGTGATGAATGGAATATTTCCTTTAAGCCAAAGGATGGACTATTTGAGTGGTTAGTTGTGCCCTTGGGTTAACCAATGCCCCTAGCACATTCATGAGACTATGAATGAAGTATTGAAATCATTTTTGGGAAATTTTATTTTCATGTACCTGGATTACATTCTGATCTTTAATAGAACCAAGGAAGAACACCTAGAGCATGTGAGAAAGGTGTTGCAACGATTGAGGGAAGATAAACTATTGATAAATTTGAAGAAATGTACATTTTTGTAGGAGTTTGTATAGTAAGGTTTTGTGGTTTCCAATGAAGGTTTGAGGATGATTTCATGGTTTGAATCATTCTAAAAAAAAAGTTATTGAGAAAATGGTGAGATGACCTGTAAATAACATACCTTAGAAAGCATCATCAAAATAATTTATCATCCCTTGAATTTCGGGCTTCTCTACTTCACCTTCCCTCTAAAATTCGGCTTAGATATCCTTTGGTTACCTCAGTCACTTGTAGATATTCAATATGCTTAAGTGTAATTAAAAATGAAAGACCCTTGCCTCTTATTTATACTTTCATGTAGCTTCCTCAAGGGGATACCTTCTAACCATCTTAACCCACTTTCCTTATTTTAAGGCTAACCCACTTCTAACCACTTGTCCACTTAGTAATTTCTCCATTAAATTTATTATTTAAATAATTTATTTTGTATCCACTTTGACTTATAGTACACTCATCACTTCACTTTATTATTCAAATAATTTCTTCTTTGCAACCACTTTGACTAATTTGACCTTTTGGGGCTTCTAGATCACTCACGAGGGTTCTCCAACTTCACATGGCCATAACTCTCTAACTGTGAGGAATTATGTGACATTTCACATACCACCAGAAATGACATGACATGTACTATCCATCTAGAATAATATTACCTGCAAATATATCAAAACTCATACAATTATCCATCAAACAAACTTGGGTCCATTACCCAAACCATTGTGCTATCGGAATTTGCTACCAAACTTTCTTCAAGGGTTGACATCAATGACAACCAACCCAATTAATCAACAAAGTATATCAGAAGTTGTCATCATTTTACAGTTTTGGCATCATACCCTACCTTGCACAAGTTATTTTTTGATGATTTTTAAGAGCTTTTTCTAGGGTTAGCGAGCTCATAATTTTTTTATTTTTTTTAGAGACATGTTTCGATGTCTTTAAATAACACAGTGATTTGTTGTTCAATGGGTAAAACTATGGTAGGGGAATAATACACAAATGAAATAGAAGTGGAATCACATTATTGGAAGCCCTTGTAATCCTTGTTGGTACCCATTCAAGTAATACTACACTAGATAATACCTATATACATAATCTCACTTTCATGTACCTTGGGTATATAGGAATTCCATTAGGTATACCTAAAACCATATTTAGATAAGCTAATCGACCATCCTGTTGCTATAGTACACCGAGAACAACACTCATGCAGACTAGTCTCTAGTACCTAGGTAGTCAAGTAGTACGACTAAGGGCATGATTGAGCCTCTTTGGTTAGTGCCCTAAGATATTGGGCCTAGTACTATTATTGGACCCTACACATATATCATAGAGCTATAGCACCTGACACTCCCTTATCCTCATGACCCGATAACTTTTTCCAGTGAACTCACCCATGAAGGATAATACCTATAAACCACTTCACACTTCCCCGAACAACATGACCACCCACTCTACTAAAAGCATGTTGGAATTAGTCAAAGGTCAACTTAAGATACTCCAGGAGAACATAAATGTGTTGAATAAGAAGTTTGATAAGAAGCTAGATAAGCAGCTAGTAAGAAGCTAGATGAGAAGTTACAATAGAACCTAGCCAACTTTGAAAATATGTTGACTGAGAAATTGATGGGTATGCCAACTCAGGGGTTGTTAGAAGGCAAAAAAATTCCCTGCAACATGAGATAGCTACCCAATAACAAGTCCCAATTAGACCTGTTTTTTGTTTGGGATGGTAGCTTCCAATCAATATGTGGAATCAATTTTCCACTCAAGAAAGTTGCTCGATCTTTTTAGACATGTAATCTCATGTATCTTAATCTGATTTGCAGAAATGAAAACTATTTAATCTATCTATCCTATCTCAATTGAGAGCAATGCTTTAAAAACTAAAAGATGCATATAAGAATGATTAATTATTGAGAACATAATAAATTCATTATCCTAAAGAATTATTAGGCACAATAACTAAAAGAAGATCACAACAACTATATCTACATCCCGCTTATAGTCAAAGAAAAGATCATATATATGGAAAATAGAGAAATGAAAGACAATAGTTTCATAGGTCGGTTCCAAAATAATATTTAATCATCCTCAGTATAAAAGAATAATATTCTAATCATACATGAATGTCTTTTCTAGTGACTATCATATTGTGATCTAAACATAGATATCAAATAAAGGAAGAGAATAATGAGTGATAAGTTGTTTAGAAGAAATTCATAAATCTTATCAAATGTAAGCTTAAATACACCAATTATCATCAATAATAAGAATAATATAAATAACAATGATGCGCCTCTCATTTGATATACAATCAATTGACAGATAAGATTTCACGTAACATTTGAATATATAGATTTGCAAAAAAATAACAAAAATGCAATATCACAAACTCCACTTCAGTCGAAAAAACATATGCAAGGGTTTTTCAAAACTTTATTCAAACTGACAGGAATAACAAGTTTAAATATCAATTTCAAACCTAAAAGAAAAACAAGTGTGTAAATAAAGCATAATAAAAATTCCAAAACATTCTTCATCCACTGATTCCCTTGTTCAAGAAAAAACTTAAAGCACTTGGCAAGAGAAATATGCCCCTGTAGCATGAAATTTCCCTTGTCACGACTCAAGTGAGTGGCCTCTTTTAAAACATTCCCTCTTGATCCATCATGCAAAGAAGTCTTTCACTTAGATTTAGTGAAACCTCTCTCTGATTTCAAGGTGCACAGTAGCTAACTGATGAATCCTTTAACTCTAC
>ML789656.1:203100-215429 GCA_009831015.1 Picea engelmannii
CTTCGGGGGCTTCGCCCCAGAACCCCTGCTTGCCCCCAGACCCCCCAGTCGGGAGGATAGCCCCCCCGGACCCCACAGAGGGGGTACCCCCCCCTCTGCACTCCCCCGCGTGGAAGAGTGTACATACTTCTGGGGTGTAAATACTTCATGGGGTATAAACACGGCTGAAAGCATGGACCTTTGAATCAGGAAGATAATCAGGCTCCACAACCAACAAGCGGTTTTACCCCATGCATACTCTAGCTCCATGCTAAGATATTGGAAAAATAATCAGGTAATCACTTTGCATTTTTATTCTAGACAAGGTCTCTGATCCTTGTCCTCAAGATTCACAGTTTCATTGCGGTTGATTGAAGATATGTTTACTCCATGATTTTTCTAATGATGGGCCATCTTTGATGTTTGTTGTATCACATAAGAGAAGTGGCCTTAGGTAATATTCAAACCATTTCGTTCTATGATACAGATTCACCAATGAAACATGTGGATATTGGGATACCTGCCAACAACAAGGGAAAACATAGCATTGGTTGCTTGTTTTGAATGTTGGCAAGAATGGTTCCGCATATGTGAGGAAACATCTTTCTCGGTTGTAAATGAATGGGACATCATGGTAAGTGCTTGCATATTTTGTGGTTATGATTTCATTTTCAATATTAAATAATTTTTGCATATGGATTTTATAACTTCTTTTGTTAAGTCAATTTACATTTCAGTTGTACATTGTATTTGTAACTTGGCTTCTTGGTCTGTTGCAGGTTGATTTGTTCTTTATAGAGAGACAGAGGAAGCCAAGGAGAAAGAATATGAAGAGGCCCCGATCACTGAATATGCTACTAACTATATTGCACCTGCCCTCACCCTTCCAGGAGTTCAATGGTGTGTTGATATTCGAGATGCACAATGGGGGTCCCTAAACCTAGTGCAATCCATGTTGTGCATGCATTGGTCGTGTATGATTGACCAAGTGTCGTAGATGAGTGTTTCTTGTCCCCCATCCGACATCCTATGCATGTATGAGTAGTTCTAGGTAGGAGTAGAACAATCTCTCATGTGACTCTGTATGTATTTTCTATGAGATTAACGTTTATATGACTTTGGTTGGGTAGTTTTTGCAAAAACGTGAAAAATGACTCTATCGGGATTTACTGAATATGTTCAAATAACTATTTTTTTTAACTATTTGCAGGTCCAATAGTTGTTGAAGGATGGGACATAACTCCTGCTCCATTAGCACCAACGACATAGTGGAATGTTGCATCGATGCCAAGCATTCCTGCTGCCACAATGCTTGGTTGGGTTAGTGCACGACCGAGTTGGACTCCTGAAGCTCAGTAGGGTTTTTTCTGGCATAGTCTTGTAGTTAGAATGAATTCAGTTATGTAATGTCAGATGACTTAACTTCTCATTAGGTTATTGTTAGGATCAATCATGTTGTTGAAATGAGTTTGAGATGCTGAGACTTATTTTGTGCAAAAGAGGTTCATCCTCCAAAATGATGTGAGGGCAAAGGCTACTTTTAATGTCCTTGTGAATCTTTTTGTTCATATACATATATGGTTTATTTGAGATAATTTTCAAAAAATCGATTTTAAATTCAGATTGTTTTTTATTTTTTCGGTAAATTTGTAGAAATTGCATATATCATTCTGATTCCTTTTCAACAATATCATAGATAATGATCAATTTATGGCCTTGCATAAAAAAAGGAGGCAATAATACTCTGAAACCCTTCAAATCTGGTAGATCTCAAATTCCTCTGCTTAAATCATTGCGAAGAGTTGGAAACCTTGAATGTTGAAGGTATGACATCGCTGGAATTCCTCTGCATAAATCATTTCAGAGAGTTGGAAACCTTGAATGTTGAAGATCCTACATCGTTGGAGGAGATTCAAGTGGAGGGATGTCGGGAGCTCAAGAGCATACATGGATTGAGTCAGCTGGAACGGTTGAAATATCTTTGCATATCAACAAACACTAATGTTATCTGGAATGACATTTGCAATCTCTTGGTCAGTATCATTCATAACACAACATATTAATTTATATAAACTATTTATATATTTTTTGTGCTAATTAAGAATCCTCGGACTATCTAATCGTGCTCTGGTTGATATGTGAGGTGCATCGGTGGGTGTGTAATCTTACATTTGAATTTACTGTAACTGTGGTGAGTTTAAACATACTAAATTATACTTGTTCTCAATGGATTTGGGAACTCTCTACAGACATCGACCGCTCATGAAAAGTTGTCCACTGCCTTCTTCACTGGAAAGTCAACGATCACTCGTTGGGACAGAGCATTTTATGAGATGGTGGGTGTTTAATTTTTCAAGAGCAGATACAATCTTTTCAGAAATAACAGTTGAATTTTAAATTTGATGAATTGAAATAGATTTATGAAATGTGTATAGGTCATGCGAGAAATGCAATCCATTACGGGAAAGTTTAACCTCAAAGTGGTGGATGTTGTCTTTAGAGGAACTTGGCTTGAGTTTCATATGAAGATTGACAATTTTCAATGTGTTGGGTGCATGGAGAGAGGTGGACTAAAACTACACGTGTTGTGTACATAAGAGTGTAATATGTTTAAAGATGACAAAGGCTATAACAACGTCAACGTCTATCTGTGGCCACTTCGTAAGTTGATCGATGTTAATGGTTTATAAGACTAGCACAGCCAAAAGTCATTTGTGGCTGGTGAATGCTGAAATAATCGAGTTCTGGTATTAAATAACCATGGTAATACGACGTGGTAAGAGCTCTAGGCAGGAAAATCCCGCCTAGTAAATAATAGTTGGAGTAAAAATAGTGGTTGGTAAACTTGGGCTCTTTAGAAAATGAAACGTTAATCACTCAGAAGTGGCAATCAGCTAGCCATCATAGTAAATTTTAAATATGATTAAGTAAAAGTAAAAAAATAATTAAGTACTAAAAACATATTAAATGTGTCCATTATCAACTTTTCACAAGTATCCAAACAAATTATAATTACATTATCAATAGAGTAAATTATGTTTCATAAATATTATTAATCCCTATAACTGTAAAGAAATTATAGTATTAATAATATAATTATTATACTAATATGATAATATATTAATTATAATATTAAACTAGCCCTAGCATAGTATTTATGTTTCACATCGACTAAAGTGACATGCAATCTTTGTTTATATAAATGTTTATATAAGTTTAATGAGAACCTAAAAACACCCTTATCTTTCATCAAACATAAAAATGAGCACTTCCCATTGTATAAAAATAGTTTGACATATAACATAAATCCAAGGATGAATAAAAATGAATTATATAAGAAGTTTACTCGAGTGGACTTCAAAACCCATAAAATATTTCCCCACATAAACAATAAAATATTTCCCTGCAAGAGATGCAATGCATTGTACTCACACAATGTTGGTATGGAGAGAAACCTAATCAATTATAATTATAATTATAATTATAATTTAAAATTAAAAAAATCAAAAAGTTATAATTATAATAACAATTATAATTATAATTGACTATAATTATAGTCAATGTATAGTCAATAACATTGACCATAATTGGCTGTGCTAGTTAATAACAATTTTGACTATAACATTTTATGTGTCAATGTCATACAATTTTGACCATAAAAGTAGAGTGTAAGAAGGAATAAATATGTGTCAATGTCATCCTCCTCACAAAACAGCAAGCCTTCCGCTAACTGGATTCAGAAATTCTTAACATTTTAAACAACAGTAAAAACCTTAAACTGTAACCAACTATTAATCAAAACTCAAATCTGTAGCTACACCAAGAAAGACAAAGCTGAGAAAACACATTACAAATTCATGGAGACTTGTATTCATTAGTACCGAATTCTGCTGGGTTTTGTAATGAAAGAAATCAACTAGTTAATATTGATTTACAGAAATAAATGTATATTTCGCTGGGTTTCTGCCATTGGAGCTGCCGTCACTTCAATTATCGGTATATCAGATGAAAAAACAATCTGAAGGCAGTTACAGAAAGCTAAAATTTCTCAAGAAAAAAAGACCCACAAGATCAGCGCAAAGTATATCACAGGCAGGTACAAACTGTAGAACTGAAAGGAGGCTTGAGAACGTCGGCCTCGCCCGGACCCAGACAGCTCCAACGGATACTTCATCGTCAAATTGGGGTTGAGAATCCCCCAGTGCTGCTCGGAAACAGACCCAGATCTCATATTCTCATCGAACAGAGCGAATATGTACGTCTCCATGGGGCCTTGGGGTCTGAGAGGCGTGCCACTGCCCGGCTTGGATTTAGAGAGGACGTGCTTGGCGAGGCTCTGTATATAAATGGCGGCGTTGTCCGGGTTGGCGTCCGGTTCGTTAGCGTCACCGGCGGATGGCCAGCCGGTCTCAGTAACCACCACTGGAAGATCGTGGCCGAGCGAGGCCATGGCGGTTACGACGGCGTCGACGAGAGAGTCGAAGAGGTTGGTGTATCGGAGTCCGTTGTTGGGGTCGTCTCTGTAGTTCAACGGCCCGTCTTGGAAGAGCGCAAAGCCCAGTGGGATGGTGGGCTCCGACCTGTAGACGAGGTAAGGGTAAAGATTCACCAGGAAGGAGCCGTTGACGGAGTCCAGGAAGTTGAGCAACGGGGTCATGACGGCTTCAGCAATGGCGTCGCGGAACCGGGCGGCGGAGGGCGGGAAGGCGTCCGAGCCACCCGCGAGGACGTCCAGGGAGTGCGTGGTGGAGACGGTGATGATCCCGAGGCCGAGCTCGCGGAGTGCGAGGTGGAGGTTTTGCATAGCCGGGACTAGAAATTCGGCGAGCTCCGGTGTGAGGGAGAGGACTTCGTTGCCCACTGAGATGGCAGAGATGCGCGCTGCGGGGAAGAATGGCTTCACGTATTTTAAAACCCAGCGGAGCGATTCGCTCCGGTTCGAAGCCAACCGTGGGATGAAGCCATTGGGCACGTCGACCATGAGGGAGATCCCCGTGAACGAAAAGGCCCGCAGGACGTCCGGGTCGGTGTCCGGGATCCTAACGCGGCGTATTCCCATCGACTGCAGGACGCCCGCCACCACGGCCGGTTGAGGGAGATTGTTCGCCGTCTGTCCGTAGTTGACGCCCACGGAGTCCGCTATTGCGATTTCGGCAAGATTGCAAGAAATAAGTAACAATAGAAAGACGCGAATCGAAATTTTCAACGTTAGAAAGGCATCCTACCGTTGGTATTGAGAGCCATGGAGAGCAGCAGCAGGGAGAGAAATATTGGCAAGTGAATGCCAAGAAAAACCGCGTATCGAGACATCTATGGAAGCTTGAATTTGCTCCTCAATGCTTTCTTTCTTTCTTCTGGATTGTCAAGGGCGCTCTGATCGATAACACCAAGATTCAAGAATTCATAAACTCGCTTTGCTTTGAACTGGTTGATTCAAGATTCTGGAAATGCCGCCATTGCTTTGAGCTGGTTGATCCAAGAAAATTCGGATTGTTGAAGATCGATAATATCACGGCCAGATGAATGCTTTGAAAACTCTAGGTCAATCTCTTGGGCTTTCCTGCAACCAAGGAAATGGCACTGACACTGATACGAGCATTATTTGCCACGCATTTCATCATTCCATCACTTACATTCTCAATGTTTACATGATATATATGAACAAAATTTCATCTGAAATCTTTTTCAAAGAAACGGTTTGATCGCATCGTTGGGCATTTGTATGCCCTGGCAAGTCTATTAAGTTCCCTACCTATTATTGCCAAAAAGTCTCAAAATTACGTAGATATTTTATTAACTTTTACATGCGGGATTATTTTATAAAAGCATTTTTCAGGAGAGAGAAGTATTAAGTAATTAAATAGTTCGAAAAGTATTTTATCTCATAAGGAATTTCATATATTAATTTAAAGTTTGGTTACGTGATAATTAAAAAATAAATAAAAAATATTAATATTCAAAAATAAATAAAATAATTTAATTTAAATATTAATTTAAATATTAATTATTTAAAATTTAAATAACATGAGAAATAAGAGGCTTCCTAAAATTGTTTCAAAATTGTTCACTCAAGTAAGGATGATATAAAATTGTTTCAAAATTGTTCACTCAAGTAAGGATGATATAAAGATGCCCCATCTTAACTAAATTATTGAGGAATCATGGAAACACCATTTTGCAGAATAAAGATACTATTAAAAAAATGTCAAATCAAAATTTAAGGAGAAAATGTGGCGTGATAAAGAGTTAGAAGGAAAAAGAAAATTAAGGTATTATAAGAATATAATCAACCGTAATCTAGAAGATCAAAATTATCTATCTTGTGAAGTGTAAAGAAAAAAATAAACATTGCTAAAATAAAAACAAATTCTCACGTGCTCAATTCCTAAAAAGCCATGGGATGAAAGAGTGTGTCACCTTTGTGACATTAAGAAGGTTGAAGATAAAAAACACTTTCTCTTAAGTTGTCCACCCTATACCCATATTAGATATTATTTTCAAAATATTTGTCACACTATCAACCTTCCTAACCTCTTAACTCAACAAAAATATGGTGATCTTGAAAAGCTTCTCTTAATGTTTTTTGACCACAAAAACAAAATTCTAAAGAATCGTAAGTAATCACTTACTTTCTTAAAATCCAATAAACCAATTCCATCTTAGCAAACTTTAATCATCATCATTATATATACTCTTTAAACAAGTAAAATTAATTAAATTATAACCATAAAAAAATAATAAATAAAATGAACACAACTAAAATGCAAAAATATCATTATGGAATAGTTTTTTCTACAATACCTTACAAGTGAGTATAAAATAGAAAAGAAAATCCTAAATATATATTAACCGACTTTCTATTATACATAATATACACAAGAATACAATTGAATTACAACAACGTCCGTCGATTTAATTGTTGAAGGAATGTTCATTTATGTTACATTTTACAATGCAATATATACTATGTCCATAATTGTTAATAGTCAAGAATGTCCATTTATGTTACATTTTACAATGTAATATATATTGTGTCCATAATTGTTAATACTCACATTCTCAGTGAGTTGGTTAGACTTCAAAGATGTGGACATACTAATCTAAGGAGTGTGTGCACAAGCTATTGATATACATCTACAATTTGTGCACATGTCATTATATGTGCCAAATACCACTAAGGTTTTGAGTCTCTACCTCGAACTCTACAAGTTTGATGGAAGGATGTGTTGAATACCTAAAACTTGGTGCACATGTAGTTATGAGAGATAATTAATAAGTCTAAATACTAAGATGTGTATAATTTCAAAAACAAAAAGTGCTCTCATTATAGTCTTTGCATAGATGTTAGTGTTAGATTCCAGTATTCTATTAGAAGTGATTATATTATTGTAACTATAATTTATTATTGTAACCAATTCATTCATGATGATGGAACATAGTGGTTTGTATGAAATTCCATAATATTTAAAATGAATGGATGAGGCATCTCAGAAAATCTCTCTATGAAAATTTTCACAAAAGTTTCAAATCTGAAAATATAATTTAATTATGCTCACCCATAATTTGAAAATACATACCTATACATTTTTAAAAATATACTAGAGATAAATAATCATTTATAATTTTAATAATGTGTTGTTTGAGGGTGAGTGTACGAAATTGGTGGATGATAAAGTGGCAATGGGGTGAGCAAGAACGTATGCATGTTTTTAGGAATCTGCACATGCAGGAATGCGTACGTGTTTCTAAGAACATGCACGTGTTACTGATGTGATAAGTTCGACAAACCCCAAACCTCCACTCAACAAGCCACGTAGGCACATTCCTAAGAATGATCAAGAATTTGCACGCGTTCCTAAGAAACACGTGTGCAATAACGCGTGCACATTCCTAAAACAAATTGAAATAAAAATAGTGTGTGCATGCTTTAGGAACGTGCACACGTTCTTGAGAAACATGTGTACAAGAACACGTGCACATTCCTAAAACAAATTGAAATAAAAATAACGCCTGCATGATTTAGGAACGCACACGCGTTATTATTAACAGGAACACATGCACGTTCTTGTTAACATGAAATATTCTCTACCCCCTTTGCGCCCCCCCCTCCCCCCGCTACCTTCCTCCCTCTATCTTCTCCTCTCCCTCTCACCTGCTCACTTTCTAACTCACTTTCTATCTCCCCCTCTCCCTCCCCCCTCTACCTCGTGTTCCCTCTCTCCCTCTTTCCATTTATCTATCCCCACATATTCCCCCATCTCTCTCTTTACCTCTCTCTCTCCCTTCATCTATTTCTCTCTCTCCCCTTTCCTACTTCACCCCCCGGTGCCACACTCTCCCTCCCTCCCTTTTTCCTTCTTTCCCTCTCTCTCTCTCCCTCTCCCTACCCTCCTCTTCCCTCTCTCTCCCTTCCCCTTTCTCCCCCCTTCTCTCTTTACCTCTCTCTCATTGTCTCTCTCTAACTCCCTGTACCCTCCCATCCGTCTCTCTCTCTCCCTCTCTACCCCTCTCTCTATCTCCCTCTTACTCACAACTTTACCTCTTCCCCGCCCTTTTCACCTCTCTCCCTTTCTCCTTGTTTCCATCTCTCTCTCTCTCTCTCTCTCTCTCTACACATCTCACTTTCTCTCCCTCCCTCTCTCTCTATCTTACATTTACCCTTGTCTCACCCTTACTCTCTCTTTCTCTCTCTCACTCACTCTCTCCTTCGCTCTCCGCCCTCCCTCTCTCTTTACATCTCTATCTCTCTATATACCCCTCTCTCTTGTGCTCTTTAGATCTAAATCTCTATATATACCCTCTCTCTCTCTCTTTGTCACTTGTTGGAAACTTGGTCAATACTAAGAGGGGGGGGTGAATCAATATTGGTTAATTATTTAAACTTTTAATCATTTTAACTCATTGACAACAATTGATCAACAACAGTAAACTTGAATATAAAACCAATACAATAATACTCAATTGAACTTGAGCACAACATATCATCCCGAAACAGATGGGAAAACTGAGAGAGTAAATTAGGTTATGGTAGACATACTTAGGATGTATGTTATGGATAACCAAACCCATTGGGAGAAGTACCTACCTTTAGTAGAGTTCACCTACAATAATTGTTTTCATAGCTCCATTGGAATGCCACCCTATGAAGCTCTGTATGGAAGGCCATGCAGAACACCCTTGAGTTGGGAGAGGTTAGAAGATGAGGGACAGTTGGGCCAGAATTGATTCAAGAGATGGAGGAACAGGTGATTCATATTAGGCAACGCCTAAAGGAAGCACGTGATAGACATAAAAGTTATGTTGATGCACATAGGACTGACTGAAGTTATAAAGTGGGAGATTGAGTTTTCATTCGTATCAAGCCTAATAAGAGTACCATTCGGTTTGGGAAGGGGACAAAGTTGTCGCGTCAATTTATAGGATCGTTAAAATTTTAAGAGAGAATTGGACCCGTTGCTTATCATCTTGCACTGCCACCCCACTTGCATAAAACTCATAATGTTTTTCATGTATCTGTTCTACGTCATTATGTTGCTGATGAATCTCATAAACTAAATTGGAAGGAATACAGGTATCGGACGCGGGAACCCTCATGGTCGAATCATTACGCATACTGGACCATACGGTCCGATAGCTCAGGAATCGTCCGGTAGACCAAGTTAAGGTCCAGTGGGACAAGTATAGCCCAAGATTTGCTACTTGGGAGGATGCAAAGACCTTACGAAGAGATCATCCCTCACTTTTTTGATCACCTCAGGAATATGTTTTCCTGAAGGTTGGGTGTATGTAATGCCACCTTTTGACTTAGACAACTAGAATTACTTAAGGCCTAATCGTCTTTATTTTCTGTTCACTGTGAAACTATTAATGATACACTTGAACTTTTAAGACATATGAACCTATGTGAATGTCAATTCTATGAATGTTTAACATTATTTGAATTATGATGGATATTATGAAATCTATTTCTAACTTGAAAATTTTGACATTTAAAGTTGTTGGTACGTGGATACCGGATTGAGATTATGATTAAATGCATTTACATGATGATAATGCATGGATATGTATGGGTTTGTATTATAGACTATTCTGCAGGTTAATAGGCTATGAAATAGCCAGAGAATAATGATGATAAAAGGTTGATGTCATGAACATCGATCAGGAAACAATATGGTATGAATCGTGTATGTGAAATTATATTGGTTCAAATGCATTGTTATGATGTGTGGACAAGTGCAGGTTTTTCAGGTAGCGAGACTACCTGGAACTGAATACACGATGACAAAATTCCCAGCAACATAGTGCCACAGTGTGGCCCATGGTAGGGTGTTGAACCTAGTTCTATTAGGAGGGGTGGAGGCATTTCCCACCGTGTATCCTATGAAACCTGGAGTCATGGGAGGACGGTGTTAGCTCACGCTCCCTTAAACGTGTGATGATGGCTGCCAGATGCCTACTGTGGAAGCTTGGTCAAGAGAGTTAACACTTCCGCTTACAGGTTCTATCTGGAGTTAGGTCAATATAGTTGACGCTCCAAGATAGTCCAACAAAGGAAGGATAGGGATGGAAGATGGAAGTAGGTTAGGGAGGAAGGATGATTAGAAGTAGTTGAGAGTGTGTGGGGATTTCGCATTATGGTAGGATTTCTTGATTTCCTCATTTTGAAAAATATGTGCATATATATATATATATACTTAATTGAACTACAATTATCTAAGTAAATGTTGTTTGTGCTAAATTATTGTAATTGAGGGATTTCTCGAACATTTTGAACTACAATTATTTAAGTAAATGTTGTTTGTGCTAAATTATTGTAATTGAGGGATTTCTCGAACATTTTAAATGGTTTACTATCTTTTATGAAACGAATGGTCTTGTTGATTGGATTTGAGGCATACAAGAATTACTTTAGGTGTGATAATTATTTTCGTTAGTACATGTGTGAGTCATGTATGTTCTAGCTACACATGCATGCCTTACACATGTACACTAGTATGCATAAGTGTTTTAAATTGATGATGTTGCTTATTTGATGTGGATGTATGAATCATGTGTCGTTACCCTTTTATTGTAAATTACTCTAACTTCGGGATGAATTTTCTTGAAGGGTGGGTGTATGTAACAACCCAATTTAATTAATTGTTTATCATAGTTTTTAATTTTAATTTAATTAATTATTAAAATAAATTAAATGAGTCTTTTTATTATTTTATTATTAAAAGGTAGGTGAAGCAATTAATGAAGCGATAAGGATGTTGGGGAATTAGTGAGGGGGATAAGGTAGTTGGGGAATTGAATGAGAGGGGAGGATAAGGAAGAGAGGAGAGGACTTGGACAAGAGGGTCTCATTTTGTTTTTGGAAAATTCTGCAAGAGGTGGAAGAGGAGAAGGAAAATTGGGAAAACAGGTTGTTTTGGGAACTCTCACAGGGCACTGTAGTTTCTCAGAACTTTGGGCTTGGGGACCAGGAAAACATAAGGATTCCTGGAGCTAGGGAGATGGAGAGGTTGTTCCTAGTTGGCTGGGAGGTTAATATTCAGTTAGGTTGTTTGGGCAAGCACAAGAACAAGTGAACCAAGGGTTGAATCAACCAACCTGCAGGTTGAGGTATGTATTTTACCAATTGAATTGTTATCATTATGTTGTTGTTGTTATCATTATTATGATGTTGTTTATTCCCGGTATAAGAAAATCATGAAAGAAATGATAAACTAAATTTTAGTCATTAAAGTCGGAGATTATAAAAAATATTTATTTATTTGAGTCCTCAAAATAGGTAGGCTTTACATAGATATCCTAATCAAGGTGTTTTCAATGTGTGTTGGGGACTTTGTTGAGGATTAGAATGATTCAAATCGGTTAGGTACATGGGATGTTATGGCTACTTGTTTCTTCGTTGATACAACACATAATGTTGTTGAATACATTGAGATCATATCAAATATTCTAAAAGACAGAGGGGTGTGGATAAATCATGGATAAATTGATCCAGGTGGATATCGATGGCCGCCCACCTTCTCCAACTGGCCCAAAACAATTTTCTGACAATTTTGGTAATTTACTATTTTTAGCAGTTTTTAACTTCCGGGGCCATTTTGAGGCCCTAAACGATAATTTTTGAGAAAACGAGGAGCAACATGGATCATAGATCAATGTTTCTCACCTAAAAGTTGTAGTTCTCGGATATATCTTTCCAACGAGCTATCATACGCCTAAAACGAAGATCATATGCAAAAGTTATGACCCCAGGAATTTGATGCACCAACTTACCCAAACGGGGCCCACATGACTTTTGGCGCTTCATCTCCCAAGGTTAGGTTTTTGGATGTCTATAGATTTTTGCATTCCTG
>ML789656.1:218974-234351 GCA_009831015.1 Picea engelmannii
GAAAATAATCCAGATCATAAATTCTGTGCCATTTCATAGATAGGTATGCACGTGAATCTCATAGTCTTAGATTATCTTATCAGCATTGCTACCATCATAGCAATGTATTTTGAATTTTTCACTTGAAATCCCACACGTAAAGAAGAATGACATCAATATAGCCAACCAGACAATGGAGGGACAAGATTCAAACTAGGGAAATGGAAGTACTCTTTCGAATGTTGTTGGGAGCATGCTAGTTTTGAGGGAAAAGAACAACATGGGAGGTGGATGAACACATAGAAGAAGCAACACGTGAAAAATAGATGCACATGCAGAAGAAGAAGGCATGCGAGGCACGCACGCAAAAAGACCTAGCCATGATAGGGTTAGGGTTTTGGTAAGAGAATGTAATGGTTGGTAAGCCGAAAATATGTATAAGTAGGTACCTAGGAGGTCTAGTTTGGCATTGTTTTTGTGTTCAAGAGGGTTTTTAGAGATTTGTTATTGTTCATTTTGGGTTGGTCAGTGTTACTATGATATACAAAGACAAAATGACTGTAAATCCGATTGATATTGTAAGTTGTTGAGTTGAGGAGAGGGAATAAGGGAGATCTTCAAGGTTGGATCACAGGCTGAGGAGCCTAGTGTGATCTAGTCTTCCTCATGGTAGATCTCAACATGTTCTGATGGAGAATTGTAATGCGCGAGGTGCTATAGTTTTGGAACTAGAATAATAAAAGGGAAAAGCAACCAAATCTTTGTGGACGTAGCCCAGGAGGGGTGAACCATGGTAGATCATGTGTTATGTGATTAAATGTTATGTATCTCTTTTGTTGTTAATGATTAGATGCTAAAAAAATGTGTGAATGACTAGATAGATATGTTACTTTACATTGATGAGCAAGAATGACAGGGTATTCCATATAAGTTGAATGTTAAAGTAATAATGAAGACTACAAAGTTTAATCGCAGATCCCCACTCATTTCCTAGGCTGCAAGCACCTGAGCGTTACAACCACCCATAAGAACTATCTCGTGTGAGACTGCACAGTGCATCCTGTGTGTTGTGTTGCCTTCTAGTTTACCAGGAGGGACGATAGTTTTAGGGGGGGTTTTGTTGGAAACCAAGTGGACCTGAACTTGGGTCAACCAAAGAAGGGTAATAAGAGTAAACTATAACCAACAAATGGTTTTGTTGTCGGGTTGGAGCAAAAAGGGATTGATTGAATGAGATCTGTTGAAGAATCGTGAAGATCTAGTGACACAACATTAAAAGAATGAGAATATAAAAGGGGATGTTGAGACCGTGGAACCCAACGAAGGCAGAGATCGAGAGATAGTTGGAAAAAAAAGGAGATGGAATTTGCACAAAAAGATAACAAAAACCTGAAGTTAACACCACGCAAATATTTGGACAAGTACATATTCAACAACTTGCATGAAGTATTTTTCTGTGATTTCCCACATGTGTTGCAGAAGTGGATATTGAGGTTGAAATACAACCAACCAACAAATTGGATCAGACTGCTAGAATGGAATCCTATGGAGATCGCGCAGTTACAACAAGTTGATAATAAATTTACGCATGCAATATATTTCTGGTTAGAAAACATTGTTGCAAGATTTATCACAGAATTTGCAGTAGATACTACGAAGTCTTACAACGCAGCAGAGCAAGAATTCCTGAAGGGACCTCGAGGTAGGTATATCAAATCGATGTATACTTCCATAAATATGTTATTGTATAACAAATATGTAACGACAATGGCCTCAGACAGCTAAATGTCCCTGTGTGCACGGGGGAAGGGGGAAGCACTGACAAGAGACAAAGAAATGGAGGAAGAGATGGATAAAGGAAAGAAGGAGGAGGTCTTGGATCCAATCATGATGGAGGAAAACCAAATCAATAGATCATGGCAACAGCTGGAAGAACGCGCAGTGGAGTACCCTACCAATATAATATGAACAATAAGAAGAGAGCCATAACAACGAGGGAAGCCTTGGCAAGTGATGAAGAAGAGGTAAAGGATCTTCGGGCTGTGGAGTAGCTTGAGGAAATCCTGTGTGTGACATATGAAAGGAAGACAAGATGTTCAAGAATGGAAACTGGAGGCATAACTCCTATCCATATCAGTGTCAGTGTGGAACCCATAAACCCATGTGCGGCTAATACACCAGAAATAACACCACCGTTCTGGCAACCGAATTTCAGTGGAAGAAACACAACAGGAAGTACATATACACATGGAGCAACAACTAGGGGAGATAGTTCATGAAGCATTAGTCAAGGATATACACCACGCGGAGGTAGTAGTTTAGCATTCAGGATGGCAGGACATGATCCCACCATCAAGTTACCAGAATTCAAGGGAGAGGCATCGAAGGACCCTGAGAAACACTTGTTCATCTGTGAAAATATATGAGAAGAAAACCATATCACAGATGAGGATAACAAACTTGCATAGTTAACCATCACACTAAGAGACCACGCACTGGATTGGTAAATGAGCTTAGTTGCAAACAGTCCACTAGGAACAACCAGAACAATTGGGGATATCAAGAAGTTGTTGATAAACGAATTCCAGAGGCCTAGATCTGAGGATTAGTACATGAATGAGATGATAGAGATCAGGCATAAACCAGGAGAATCTGCCTGGGAGATAGACCAAAGATTCAAAGGATTGAAGGGAAAGATGAAGTATGTCATGACAGATATGTAGCATAAGCATTTGTTTTTGAATTCACTACTACCACACCTGAAATACCCTTTGAGACAACAGAAGTTTCAAACCCAGGCAGAGGCACTGCAGGAAGCCTTGCAACTAGAAGAGAATCAATATCAGAAGACGGATCCAGCAATAGAGGAGCTCAAGGAAGACCTAAAGAATCTAACATTTCAATTAAACCAGAACAAGAGTAAGGACAAAAGAGAAGTTGTTTGGTGTACCACATGTAGGAAAGAAGGACACAAGAACGAATTCCCAACACTTGTGTAGTACATGGAAACTAGACTGCCAAACCCTTTGTCGACAAGAGGACTATGGTGTGAGATATGTAAGACACAGGGGCATGATCCATATCGTTGTCCAATGATGTAGAAATACTAGACATTGCCTAAGATTTCATATTGCAGCTTTTGCAAGTCAGTAGGCCATGATGACAAAGATTACAGGACAATGGAGCTGATGAGGGAAAGAACATCAAATACCTATAGGGTCCAGGCAGAGATGATGACAGGGCAAGTTGCACCACAATTTAACCAAGTACCAGCCCCATATAACACTACGCCACAATAGTATAGCATTGCACAACCCCATTACAATACTGTGCAGCCATAGTATAATCCTGTGAAGTATAACCAAGTGCCACAGTACAACGCACCACGATGAGATCGAGTTGGCTACAGAGGTGGAGGACGAGGTAGACGAGGCTTTGGAAGAGGCAAAGGGTCGGTGGTATTCCATAACTGTCATAAACCAGGACACTATTCAAGAGAATGTCCACTCCCACCTGCGACATGTATGTATTTTCGAGCATCCGACCATGACACGGAGGATTGTCCGACACTATTAGGGAAGATCAAGGACAAGATAAATCAGAACAATCAGAATGTTCAATAGATTTTTGCAGAAGCAAGGGATGATGGAAGAAATATCAACATAGTTACATGTGGAAGAGCTAAGACAGGAGATGATGCAGTAAGACAAGATCCAACACAACACCAATGGGTGAAGAAACATGTTGAACCACAGAAGCAGTTTGATGCGCAGAACGAAAAGGGGATATTAAAGCAAGCCAGACAAGAATTCTTGAAGCCAGACATTGCATCTATATCAACTGCATAGCATACTCAGGACGTACCAATGTACGAGATGCCTTCATCTCTAGATCAAACTAATGAAGCACAACCCATACAACAAGTAAGTACCATAAAGGATTTTCTGTAATCCTGTGTTAAACTACTAAATGATCCATAATCATGGATGTAGAGGGAAATCTAGAACAGAAAATAGTTAATCATTTGCATACAAGGAAGAGAACGAGCAGAGAGTTCAGACTAAACACCAACATTGGAGATTTCAACATGGGGGACATCATACTGGATTTAGGCTCCGAGATGAATGTACTACCAGAAAACACATGGCAATATATGGGAGATCCCACATTAGGATATTCACATGTTCAGTTGAAACTAGCAAATCAACACAGGGTTCTGCCAATTGGAAGGCTAAAGGGTGTAGTAGTAGATCTGGATGGAGTGCACACTAAAGCCAATTTCGAAGTGATAGAAATAGTGGATGGCACAACACCTTATCCGACATTGCTTGGCTTAGATTGGGCGTTTGATAATCATGCCGTAATCAATCTAAAGACAAGGAATATGACATTCAATTCAGGAGAGTACAAAGTCATTGCACCATTAGATCCATCAGAAGGAGAAAGGTTTGTAAAACCCACTTATTTATACTTGGAGGAAATTAACCAATTATACAAGACCACCGCACGAGAAGAAGATTATGTGAATCCAAATGCAGATGGGGTACTCAATTGAAGAAGTATCACTTCATGCACGTTAGACTCAGATACAGGGTTGGAGAATTGGCAGCAGAGATTACATGAAGTTTCCACAAGAAGGTGCGTAAGAATAGACCACGCAGTAATATAGGTAGGTACAGAGATAAGAGAACCTCCCAGATTTCATGGGGTGAATGACTTAGAAGAATTCCAAACAAGATACGAAGATTAAGTGTTAGAAAATCAAAGGCTCTTAGCTCTGGATATAACACTCAAGGCAACACTTGCAAGATGGTGGGGTGTGCACAAAGAGACAATCAAGGACTTGTACCAATGTAAGCAATTACTACAAATCAGATTTGGTGCAGAACAAGGAAGCAATCAATTGCAGAGATATGATGGACATGGGACACTAATCGAACACTTGGAGAAGTGCAAAACACTATGGAGACTAACACCATCAGAAAAATGGTCTCATCACTTTATTCACACATTGGAAGGGATTCCAGCAAACTGGTATCTAGACTAGGAATTGCGCAGAGGCACTGCAGACTGGACAACATTACAGCATAATTTTATAGACACCTTCTCATTTGAACATGAGAACCCCAACATAGATTTGGCACTCAAACAAGTTAGAGGGGAAATATTCATTCAAAAACCATAGGTTGAACTTATGACAGAGTATCAATAGCAGAACAGACAGACAGTGAAAGAACTATTGTCATGCTACAATGTGCAGGAAGAAGCACCAGATGAAGATGACACACACAACATTCAAATTACAGAAATTGAAGGAGAAAGGGAGGTGGAAGGTCCATATCTTGAATCAGAAGTATTTGTTGAGCCAATCAAAGTGAAGAAAGTAAATATTGGGAAAAATGATAATCCCAAAATGGACAGTATTGGGGATTACTGGGACGAACAAACAATAGAAAGAATAACAAATTTGTTGTGCAAATACAATGACATGTTCCCAACAAGCTTTACATATATGAAAGGCATAACAAGAGAGCTAGGAGAGATGAAGATACCTCTCAAACCTGAGGCTAGATCAGTCAGACAATGACCATATGGACTGGATCCAATATACAAGCAAAAAATAAAAGCAGAATTTGACAGAATGTTGGAGGCTGGAATCATAGATCCAGTGGAGAAATTTGAATGGGTAAGCCCTATGGTAGTTCAAGAAAAAAAGCAAGGAGGGATAAGGATCTGTGTAGATCTCAGGAAATTGAATGATGCTTGCCTACATGAACCTTTTCCTTCCCCTTTCACAGATGGAGTATTAGAGAATGTAGGAGGCCATGAAGCATACTCATTTACAGATGGATTCTCAGGCTACCATCAGATCAAGATAGCCCCAGAAGACAAGTACAAGACCACTTTTGCCACAGAATGGGGATCCTACTAGTACACAGTCATGCCTTTTGGACTGAAGAATGCACTAGCAATATTCTCAAGAGTAGTCATAGCTACATTCAAAGAATTCATCCATCAGTTTTTAGAAGTATATCTAGATAATTAAACAATCTACACTCTATTGAAAGATCATGTAGAGGTATTAAGGCTGATGTTAGGAAGATGCAGGTAATATAAGATATCATTAAATATCAAGAAGTGCATCTTTGGGACACCTTTTGGGATACTATTAGGCCATATAGTGTGCAAACAAGGCTTCCTAGTAGATCCTGCCAAGATTGCAATGATTGTCAATTTACCACCACCAAAATCAGTACATCAGTTGAGAGAAACATTGGGACACACAGGCATAAAAGGGTATGCGTAGATCACAACATTGATGGAGAAACTATTGAGGAAAGATAGTAAATTTCAGTGGAATGAGGACTGTCATCAAGGATTGGACACTCTAAAAGAGAAAGTGGTAACAGTACCAATACTAGTATTTTCAGATTGGAAAAATACATTTCATCTGCATGTAGATGCATCATCCATAGCACTTGGATCTATTATGGCACAACTAAGATCAGGAGAGTTAGACCATCGAGTAGCATTTGCAAGCAGAAAATTGTCAGAGTCAAAGCAAAATTACAATACTATAGAAAGAGAAGGCTTAGCAATGGTATATGCACTGCAAAATTTCAGACACTATCTACTTGGGAAACACTTTAAAATGTTCACAGACCATTATGCCCCTAGTCAATAAGCCAGTGTTGGGGGGGAGAATTTGTAGATGGTTACTATTGTTTCAAGAATTTGACTTTGAAGTGATAGTCAAACCAGGGAAGTTGAATGTAAGACCTGACCACCTGTCAAGGATCACCAATGGAGAGGAAACCACTAATTTAGAGGACAATTTCCCTGATGCACATTTATTTTCGGTCCAATTAGTTGATGAATATTTTTCTAACATCATTCAATACTTGAGTACAGGGACTGTGCCACAAGAATTCAACACTGCGTAGAAGAAAAATATGGTAGTCAGAGTTGCAGACTATCAATTGATTGCATGACACTTATACAAGATGGGTGTAGACAACATCTTGAGAATATGTTAACTAGAACATGAAAGGCCTGAGATTTTAGTAGAGGCCCATGAGGGAATAACGGGAGGACATTATGCAGGACAAGCTACAGCGCATGACTATGGTGGTCGATTATCCACATAGATGCAAAGGACTACTGCCAGAGATGTGTTGTATGTCAGAGGGTTGGAAAAACTAATAGATGTGATGAGATGCCCCTAAGACCACAAGTAACCTTGCAAGTATTTGACAAATGGACAATAGATTTTGTGGGACCAATTAATCCACCAACAAAGTGGTCAGGAGCAAGGTATATCATTACGATGACAGAGTACTTAGCGAGATGGGAAGAAGCAGCACCAGTAAAAGATTGCAGAGCAGAGACAACAAAACACTTCATGTTTAAGCAAGTGATCACTATATTTGGATGCCCAAGGATTTTGATGAGTGACCAAGGCACTCACTTCATCAATAGTACCATCAAGGCTATGACTGAGGAGTTTGAAGTCTATCATCAAAATATTATAGCATATCACCCCCAAACAAATGGAATAGTGGAAGACTTTAATAAGATCCTAGAGAATGCACTAACAAAGATCTGCAATGTAAACAGGGATGATTGGCACTTGAAGATACCAACAGTATTATGGACATACAAGACTACATGAAAAAAGTTGACAGGGCATACACCATTCAGGTTGGTGTATGGACAAGAAGCAGTGGTGCCATTAGAATTTTTGGTACCTAGACTACGTGTAGCAACAATCACTAACATGACAGAACGAGGCGCAGTACAAGAAAGGCTAAGTTGGTTGATGGTGATGGAAGAAGATAGGATTCTAGTAGGATTTCACCAAGAAGTACAGAAAGCAAGGGACAAATCTTGGCATCACAGACATATTAAAAGGAAGAGTTTCAACGAAGGAGACCTAGTCTTGGTGTATGACAATAAATTTCTTCAGCACCCGGGAAAATTCAGAATGCATTGGTTGGGACCATATGAAGTGAAGACTGTAGTCTGTCACAGAGGGGGGAGATGTACAATTGAAAGATTTAGGAGGTACATAACTCAGAGTAATGATCAATGGGATTCGACTGAAGCTGTATAGGGACAATAAACCTCCTAGTACTTAGAAAGTACCGCACATTAAAGAGATATGTATATAAAAAAATAAAAATAAAAAGCCATAAAAAGTAAAAAGGATAAAATAAAAGCAATTCAGCGCACATGGAGGGCCTTGATAGAATAGAAGAGGGTGCTGCAAGAAAACCAGGGTTAAAAAACGTGACATGTAGAAGATCATTTAACGGATAGAAAGGTACAGTGTGCAGGAAACACAACGAAAAGTGAAAAAGTGACAATTATCAGTATGACACAACTGTCACTTCCCCATCCTACTATAAAGTTGGAAAGAGGGGGAAAACCGACCCATTGTGTTATTTGCTAAGGAGAAAAATGTCGAGTCGAGCAAAAGAGCGATAAAGTGTGAAGTTGCGCTACCATCTTTCAAGTTGAGAGCTTGTAGTTTGGATTTAACCACCATGTCACCACCAAGGGTTTGAACACCAAGCAGAAGCAAACGAAGCACACAGAGTAGCACACGGGCACCACAAGGTGGAACCAACAAGACACCCATAGTGGTGGATGTCGACAAAATCCACACACCGGAGTACGAGCAAACCACATTACATGTGGAGGAGGAGTAGGAACCCACACATGAGCCTGAGCAACTGGTAGAGGATACCAAATGGACAGAATCTGATGCATCCAAGGTAAAAGGGCCACAGGAAGCATGACCGACCATGGATTCCACACAGTAGGGCCTAGAGACAGAACTAGAGAAGGAAACAGAGCAAGAGGGTGGGGTATCGTCCCCACAATGGAAAAATAAGTTGAGATCAGAAAGCAATACGCAGGGCGTGCAATGCACACAGACAGAACTAAATATAGTAATGTCAAAAATTCCCACTGAAGTGAAGACCGGGGATAACATGGTAGGAGGATTCGATAACCTTGAATACTCTGACCATGATGTATTTGATGCCACAAAGTTCCCAGACTTGGTAGCACAGAGCTACCTAGAGAGCAACGGAGAGGGCCCATCAAGTGCCCCACTGTTGGAGCCTGCACAATGGATCCTGGTACTGTACAAAACCGACATCATGAACCTATTAGACATACCGCACTTCGGGCGCGGGAAACACATAAACGGATGTGTTAAAAAATTGTTAGCGAGGGTGCACAGAGGCATCTTATGGATGGACAGGCCAGTACTGATCAATGTTGACCTCATTACAGAGATTATAGGGCTACCCACAGATGGGGAGAAGTCTGAGCAATACCTAGAAGACAAGACTAAGGCGAAATTCATCTCAGATGAGATAAAGGAAAAGTATGGCGCAGAGAGGGGTAACAGAGGTATCGGGATCAACGACATCAATGATCTTGTGACACGATTTGCAACCAAATTGTTCGGTTGCAAATGAATGTGCAAGTGTCAAAAAGAAGAAGTGCTCGCATGAGTAGTAGCAGCTGCGACACAATGTGCAAAGGGGAGCTCGATGAGTTGGGCCCTGTGTCTACTCAACTCATTCCTTGAAGATTATAAGGATGCGCAAGACTGGGGCTCTGAGTTCCACTACTCATGGTTACTCATCCTCATTGCACTTATGGGGTGGCAGGAACCTACATACATGATGTTCCTGCCAAGGACATGCAAATGTGGCACAACGCGCTACACGTCGCTATGAAGCACAACAGATCCCAAAGTAAAGAAATTCAATAATGACATGTTCACTCAGTATTTAACAGAGATTTAGAATAGCTTGGCGGATACATGGAGGATCTCACTAGAAACTGTCCAAGAGTATGGACAAATAGCGAATTTTTGGGCATCACGTCACATCATGTGGCTACAGGCAAAGAAGGACCCAACCAAGGAGTGGTTGCAGCTGAAGTATTGTGTGATGACGCAAGACATCCACATGGAGGTCTAAGAGTGGCCTCAGGAGTGGAAAGTGCCAGAGATTCCAAGAGCAACGCCAGCAGTACAATTTCAGATGTAGGGTACCACAGCCCCCGCATAGCAGATAGGTAGGAATGGTGCTAGCCAACAAAAGAAAACAACAATAGGTATAGTGGGGGAAAGCATCTCAATTTGGAAGAAGACTAGAACACAAAATAAGTCACAACATGGTCCTACAAAAGGTCCATAGGCTATAGAGTAGGAACCGGGAAGACCGACAGGATAGGTGAGTGCAAAGGAAGTGCAGATGGAGGCACAATATGTAACCATGGATGAAGAAGTTGAGCACTATACCAGTATGGATACACAGATTCCATAAGTATCTGAAAAACTAGAGGCCCAAAGGAAGAGAACAACGGAGCAAGCAAGTGGCGTTAGGAAGAAAGAAAAACCCAACAGGAAACAAATGGAAACTTCACTGACAACAAATGACGTAGAGTTGATAGCCATGATAGTAGAAGATCGATTGTCATAAGTATGGGAAAATGTGGAAAACCATCGAGCTTCAATTTTGGAACAGGTACATGAGGTAAAAACTACGCTAGAACAGTTGAGGATCAAGGCAGAACAACAACAAAAGGAGAAACTAGTGCCAGTAAGAGAAGGAGCACATGTTGGAGAGACAATACAAATCACAACACAAGGAAGTGATAACTTTATCATAACACCAGATATGATGTTCATCGTTGAGGAAACAATGCAGAATCCCATGAAGGATGTTAAAACGTTGGACTTGGCATTTCCCAAGATACCAATAAAGGCATTGTATAATTTATAGGTTAGTGTCACGCAGGAGATTCAATCCAGAGCAAGGTCTGACGCGATGAATCTACAAATAGCGCAGGAAGAAAATATGGTACTGAAGGAAGCCATCAGTCAGGAAGGGCAGAAGAAAGAGATAACGCAGCAAAAAGTGGACGAGATGGAGACCTAGATAAATGCAGTCTTTCAAGCCATCTCAGATGACACAACATCAGAGGAAGCATCTTCAGAGGAGAAGATAACAAAGATATCACAGACTCTGCAACAATATAAAGAGCAGATCAAGGAACTAGAGGAGCGCGCAGTACCTACAACTCCCCCATCAGCCTGATCACAAAGATAGCAAGACATGACATGAGCTATAGAAAACATCGCACAGAACATATATGGAGTGGCATAACTGCTGGAAAAGAGTGGCCGAGTATGGACCTAGCTACTAGAGGATGGGAGCCTACAAGATTTGCAAGGAAAGGAAGATAAATTGCATGTAGCAGTGACAGAGGAAAATTTCACTGCAAGAGAAAATCAAGACGACCGCAGAAATGAAGAACCTTCAGGCAAAAGAAAAAGCGATACAGGCACTGAAGATCGCACGGCAAGCTCAATTGGGTCCCCTATAGGAAAAGGAAGAACAATTGGTCGTGAAAATTGATGTAGCGAAAGAATGCCTCGAACACATAGGCTTGAAGGGGGCGAGATCTTATGACCGCCAGTCCCCTGCGCAAGTGGTCAAAGCCATGTCAACAAAGAGCAGCCAGGCTCAGGAACAGTGCCAACGGATAGTAGATATGTACAAAGTGCTGGCAAAAGCAGTGGCAAACACTAGAGTTAGGCAGTGACTCGGGACGAGTCACGATGTCAGTGTTGGGGGCATGTTGGGCGCAGGCCATTTTTGACAAAAAAGAACGACGTGGGAGGCAGATGCGCATGCAGAAGAAGTAGCACGTGAAAAACATACGTGCATGCAGAAGAGGAAGGCATGCGAGGCACGCATGCAAGTAGACCTAGCCATGATAGGGTTAGGGTTTTGGAAAGAGAATGTAATAGCTAGTAAGCCGAAAATATGTATAAGTAGGTACCTAGGAGGTCTAGGTCGGTGTTTTTTTGTGTGTTCAAGAGGGGTTTTGGAGGTTTGTTATTGTTTGTTTTGGGTTGGTTAGTGTTACTATGATGTACAAAGACAGAATGATTGTAAATCCGATCAATCTTGTAAGTTGTTGAGTTGAGGAGAGGGAATAAGGGAGATCTTGAGGGTTAGATCACAGGCTGAGGAGCCTGGGGTGATCTAGTCCGCCTAATGGTAGATCTCGACCTATTCTGATGGAGAATTGTAATGCGCAAGGCACTATAGTTTTGGAACTAGAATAAAAGGGTAGAGCAGTTGAATCTTTGTGGACATATCCCAGGAGGGGTGAACCATGGTAGATCATGTGTTATGTGATTGAAGTTTATGTATCTCTTTTATTGTTAATGATTAGATGTTAAATAAATGTGTGAACGACTAGATAGATATGTTACTTTACATGCATGAGCAAGAATGACAGGGTATTCCATATAAGTTGAATGTTAAAGTAATAAATGAATACTACAGAGTTTAATCGCAAATCCCCACTCATTTCCCAGGCTGCAGGCACCCGAGCATTGCAACTACCCATGAGAACTATCTCGTGTGAGACTATGCAATGCATCCTCTGTGTTGTGTTGCCTTTTGGTTTACCAGGAGAGTCGATAGTCTTGGGGGGTTTTTTTTGGAAACCAAGTGGATCTGAACCTGGGTCATCCCAAGAAGGGTAGCGGGAGTAAACTATAACCAACAAATGTCCTGCATCTTATCGATGATATATTTAGAATAGATAAAACCCTAATAGTCTGTATCAAATGCAGGACCAAAAAATGGTTGCATGAACATAAAATATTGTGAGCTCCACATTTGCATGTTTCAGAAGTCTTTCCATGGCTTTAGAGGTCATGAAAACATGAACGTAAAGTACTCTAAGAGGCAGGAGGTTGCGAATAATGCTCAGGAAGGTAGACAAATGTCAATGAACAAACTACCTCAAACTAGGTCAGATGTGTTTCTGCATGTGAAAGGAAATGCTCATCATACAGATGGACAGACTCAACTATGGACAACTACCATAGCTCAACTGGCCTAAGAACTACAAGCTTCGATACCATTGTTGGACACATAAACTGGGATAAGTGTGAGTTTCATATTATTCAATTATGATACAATTATAAATGCAATGATGTTTGACATTTGGATTTGTTTTCCAAGTGTTGGACATAGTGGTACGATATTGTCATCGATGTCCAGTATAAACCCAAAGCTCAGAAGGAAGAATGTTAATCGAAGCTCAGAAGAGATGGGGAATTTGAAATAACACAGGAGACAAAGTTCTGTGAGTAAAGAAATCCTTTTGTAAAGGATCAAGTTATAGGAACTATTCATTCTTAGTTCGGGAAAATCCAGGATCGTTAGATCGAGGTAAAGTCAGAGGTTGGGAAGGATTAAATCTCAACCATCAGATCTGAAGTAGTAGCATTATGTACCATTGGATCAAGTAGCAAATAGATAACTTCGACACTTTGTCACTTCAACGATTACTGAAGACAAGAAAGAATCCACGAAATCCCAAAGTCACAAAATAATTCCAATCGTCGATTAGGAAGGAGCTTCGGATGGTTTACCAGCCATTAGATCTAGATTTGATCTAGAATTAAGCAATGACCACTCCAGCGAAAAGGAGTCTGAAACATGCAAGTTTACCCAAAGGTCGAAGCCCCAAAGTCGCGAACTCTCGTGACCATCGGATCAAAGGACGAACATGGAAATCTTATCAACTGTTGATCTAGAATGAATATTGAAACCGTTAGATCATGCTAAAAGGAAGAAGGTGGTCAACTCTAGCATTGACCTACTCTGACGATAAGAAGCTTAGATAAACCAAGAAATTCTGAACTTCGGAGCCCTAGAGTTAACAGAAGTCGTCGATCAAGACAAGAAAATATCTACGGTGATAGATCTATTCGACAATTCGGCAATAATCAAAGGATGGTATAAAAGTGCTAAAAATCCTAAAGCCATAAAGTGCCAAAGCCACAAAGTGTAAATCCATGATCCAGGAGGGAGACATGTGGCAGAATAAAAATATGACACGTGGTTGAATCAGCTAGTGACAAGTGTTAAAGTATAGTTGGCACATTAGGTATACGAAAGTCAAGAATCAATGTGCATGTGGAAGCCACTTAGCTAGTACCACATCAACAGTGACATCAACAAGCCACGTCACTCTAGGACTACATCCTCCAGGGATATCTAGCTTCTCCTACCAACTAAAATATCTGAAGCGTCGAAGGCCACAATCACGAATTAATGTTTGGTCATTGATCTAAGATCCTACAGAATATTTCTTGATCGTCCAATCAAGTATAGTGGAAGGATAGAGTAAGCGTGAATCACGAAGTAACACTAACCGTTGATCTACTTTGGGAGTGTTCTCGACCGTTGATAAAGAATAGTGGAAGGATAGCTTAAGCAGAGTTGTTAACTGACAGCAATCGATCACCGCCATTCTATGACTTATTCAGTAGGTAAACCTCCGGAGGGATTGCTCTACTACATAGTCCTAGAGCCACGAATAGCCGAAGTCCCGGAGTGAACGAGAACCATTCATCTCAATTCTTGATTATGTCATGACCATTGATTTGTTTGAAGCCTCTGGATAAGCCAGGATCGTCCATCTAACGGAAGATTAAATATTGACCATCTGTTCTACTATTGAATGCAGTAAACGCACTTCAACGAAATGTACTCCAGGAGGATTGAATGGCTGCAAAGGTCGGAAGTCTCGAAGGATGAAGTACTAGAGAAATTGGTTCCAACACCGGTCACATGATAAGGTAAAGAGGTTAAAGGGGATAGAAGTAAATAAGCCCTTGGATGTTTGAATATGGTCCCACGTAGAATAATAGGGGTGGAAGAAGAAAGTGATAATAAAACAATGCTTGGAATGGATAAGCTCATGGTTTAGAACTCACAGTCACACAAATTTTGGTTGAAGGGAGTGTCTATTGATAAAGACTAGAATTCACAACAATTCGAGATCTGTGGACTAATGAACCGATAAAGAAGATTTAAATCATGATCATTATGAATAAATAAAAAGGAAAAATGTTATTATTTAAAGTTTAATATTATCATTTAAATAAAGAGGTGAAATAGTTCAAAGTTCAAATAAAGGGACACAATGCTTCATAGCTCACACTAGTTGGAAGACTATATAAACAAGAAAGAATGGTGAGAAGAAAGCGTCTCTGCAATCTAGATCAAAAGATCAAAAGCAAAAGCAAAGTCCAAGAAGGAAAGCTGAAGATACTTATGTAGTGAGGGTGGAAGGGAGGAGCAAGGAAGGATTCATATCCTTTGAAAAGTAAAGTGAGAAAACAAGGGAGTTGGTGCTTCCTAGGGTTGGTGCCCTAAATACAAAGGAGTTGGTGCTTCCTAGGGTTGGTTCCCTAAAGACAAGGGAGTTGTTGCCTCCTGGGGTTAGTGCCCTAAAAACAAGGGAGTTGGTGCTTCCTAGGGTTGGTGCCCTAAAGACAA
>ML789656.1:243735-262816 GCA_009831015.1 Picea engelmannii
ATTTTCTTTGATCAAGTAGTGATGGATATCATTTTATATTAGTGGATGATGGAAATGTATGATATTGTTTTGAGTGGCTTGACAATAACAATAATCTCCTACTTGTTCACCCCTTTCATCCATTTACCTTACCTTGTGCTCAAGTTCAACATGTTATACACCCTGTTGAGGAAAAAATATGAATTATCTTACTAAAGCATTTTCGAATCTTGCTTGGCTAAGGCAAGATAACCGGGAATATCACCCTATGTTTATAGCCTCAAAATATTGTTTCCCAACCCACAAGTATTAGTTACAAGGGCTTAGGCTGATTTTTTAAAATAAAAGATTGATGCAGAAGTCAACATTTTAAAATATTTTTCTGAATATAATAGATGCAAAAGTAAATGTGGAGACAAAAGAAAAAATACCAAGTCACATATTAACATCGATGAGACAGAATAGCAATCATTTATTTCATTCCAAGAAATCAAAAGAAACGTTCTCTTTACAAAAATCCCTGAGGGAGTTTGGACCAAAGTCAAACTTAGATATCCCCGATGAAAACCATACAAAAGGACTCTGACAGGAAGTAAAAGATGAAATTTAAAATCTCGATCAGCTTGCCACATATTGTTGCCCACTTGACTCTGCAAAATATCCTTTATCAGTCATGAAATCTAATTCATAAACAAACAAGTCTACACAGACTATCAGAGATAGATCAACACCTCTGAAACAAGCATCTAAATGATATGGTTCAGCCTTGAACCTTGTTGTCTACAATAGGACCTTGTTGTCATAAAAGAGAATTAGGCCTTTAATGAATTGAAGAATGAATGAAAATAGAACTATCTCAATAAACTCAAGAGAAAACCTTAGTATGTTTTCTCCTTCTATTCTCCACTTGTTCTTCCTTCTCATTTTGCTTTTATGCATTCCAAATTAGTTGAAGTAGTTCAACTACCTCTTTTAGTTAAGTTAACTAAAACTCAACTAACTTTTAGTTTAGGGGAAGAATTAATATAATAATGGTCTTTGAATAAATAATAACTAGTAGGTGGGACCCCTTGTGAATCCCTTTAATTTCTTAACAAAAATAAACACAACTGGACAATAAATCAAACACATCCCTTCTTTTGGCTCCCATTATCATTTCCATAAATTGAAAATTAAATATCAATGATATTTAAAATCGTATCCAAACATATAATATCCAAAATATGCAAAAATAGTATGTTGTCCAAAACCCTCAGCAGTCCAGTGTTCTCAATAAAACAATAATAAAGTATAATAAAAAGTCGTATTTGCCACTTTGAGAGACAATTTTCCCTTTGTTGTTGCTATCCCCTTTTGATTTTCTTGAATTAGTCATGGGYTGTGTAGAACCTTGAGGCTTGATCTCACTGATGACATGAGAACAATAATCTTTCAAGTGCATGCAGGATGGAACAGATTTGGTTGAATCACTTGAGGGAGAGGAGGTGGCAACAACAACTTTTACTTTGTCATGCATGTGGTGGGCTTCATTTTTTAGTCTTTTTCTTGCGTGGGAGGACTATACAGGTGAGTGTGTAGGGGCAATCTGGACATTTGGGTTAACAGGTGGAAGAGGAGCAGGTAGAGACAAAATTGGTCAGCTACGATGTTGGGAGATTGTTGGGTGAACAATCTCCTGCCATCCGTCATTCTCGGGAACTTCAGGTTGCAACGAAACATGAGGGGGCACAAGGATACCAGGGACATGTTGGGGTTGGAAGGGAGGCCTCTCTGGTCTAAGTTGGACTACCCCTTTTCCAATCCAATTGAAAAATCCAGCTTGAAAGAGTTGTTTTAACTCTTGAGGATCTCCATCGAAATGTATTGAGAATCTGAGCCTTCTAGGCCCTTTGTTCAATTTCCTCTGCCCCTGTTATTTCGGCCATGACTTGCTCTGCTGAAGAATCTCATCCTGTATGCAGTGATTATTAGCAACTATCTTCTTAAACAAACCATACATGACAATCTCTTAATATGAAACAAAGTTTGGCTCAACGATCACATCAGACCCATGCAATTCAATCCATAAAATTCATTCAATAATTGTCAATGAGCAGGAGGTGAACTAGGGTTCTGGGATATCTAAGGGGATTGTATTGAGCGAAAAAGTGAGAAAATGAAAGGGAATCAGAACACGATTACTGCTCAACAATTCATTAAACAACCAGCTGTGCAACAATAACCAAAACATATCATATGTGATCCATCTCTCTGTTATTTCTTAATCGTTGTAATACATAGATTTAATTTAATTTTAAAGAATAGGGCGTGCAAAGTGAATATGGGAACGTAAGGGGATTTGTAATAAATGAAAAAGTGAGAAAATGAAAGGGAATCATATGGATATTGTTCTTAAAATAAATTAAATAAATCAACTATCATAACTCTGTTCAAATTTAATCCAAAAAGCATCCATTTCCAAGACCAAAACATTCATTGTTCATCAAGTGTATGCAAACTGCTTGTTGTCTCAATAACAATTAAATTTTTCCATAAATCATTAATTTATAACAGTATGTGCATTATAATTTATGTAAAAATTTTCCATTCAACAGTAAAGTGTATTATAACGTCGATCTCTCCCTTTTAAGATAATAAAACATGCACAACAATATGCTCAACATATATCACTGATAATCATTAATGCACCATGATAAACAATGAACAATCATTGTTCTCCAATCAACAATCGGGCCCGATTTAAATGTACACAGGTGTCTTTTAAAAAATATGGACGGCTTAAAAGCATGTCCGATCATACATAGGTCTTCAATTAATCAATCGACAAAATATTGAATTGATAACAACAGTCGACCCAAACATAAACCTCGGGCTTGATCTCAACATATATAACTTCTTTTTTAAACAATTGGTAGTATGCACGATGATACCAATATAACTATATCATATATGAAGTGAACAGAACTAAACTGACACACATACACCTTTTTTAGCTTGCCAAAACCATTATCGGGCTTAGTAAAATTCACACAGGTGTCTTCTTATGCCATCAAGACCACGTTGGATAAAACATAGTGATTGAAACCATAACGAATAGAAATACAACCCTCGACTGTAAGCAATCACTCGTTTTATTTTTTATTTGTTCGAACAAATTCATCGCAGAAAGACCAGACAGAGACTTGACCAAGAGGATGGATTTATAGCGAGAGAGCACGTGTCTTTAAAATTCCACAGTCATTAAATTCATCACCCAATACTTGACAAACCCCAAAATATGCCCGAGGAGAGCAGAGACAAGTCCGAGTCCAAATTGGGCTCTGTCAAAAATCCAATGCAGGGAGGGAACACAAGCTTGTTTGTCCTTTAAAACAAAAACACAGAGAGTTGATGGTCTTCCAATACTTATATTGATTTTACCAACGATTAACAACCATAGGCCAAAACACAATTTTTAAAACCAAACAACAGTGAGCCACATAATCTTTCAACTTATTACTCCAATCCTTTGACAGGACCATAAGTCAACGCCCGAGAAGATACAAAGGCAATTCGAGTAAACTAACTCAGTGCATACATGTGCCTCTAACACTTGTAGAGAAGAGACATGGGTTAACTTAACAGTGGCGGGTATTCAAACACAACGAGATAATGTCTCTTTCTAATCACCCGGGAGGTTAATAACTTTTGACAACAACAACAATGAGGAAACACACATTCTTTGTGAAAGAATGCCAAGATATAACTCGTATCAATTCAATACCCACACAGGCCTGTATTAACGTTCGGGGCCAACCAATATTGGATCTTGGGATGCTTTCAGTGAAAACACAGTAAGAACGAGCTATCAACCACGGCGCGGGGTTTGAATAAAAGAACACACCAACTGTTGGTAGTTACTTTGCAACTGGATAAGGATTACCATAACAACCGAGAGGGAAATAAGTTGACAGACATTAATACATAGGACAGTGGATAAAAACCCTCAACCATCAAACTCAGAGCCTTATTGCACCACTGTCACTATTATTCCACGGAGACCCTTCATAAAATTTACACTGAATGAGAAAACAACCAACACGCAAACTTAATAATACCCATTTCTTTGCTTACAATTTCCAACATTTTACAATCATCACAAAGAGCCATAACACCACATTTACGCACAGTCGAAAATCTTAAGAACACACAGAATCCAAGCATCACTGAGCCACCATTTGGTTCATACAATAGAAAATCCATCATGGATGGAGAGAAAAGAACCATATGTGTGAGAAAAAGGCTTAAATGATGATTTGGTCGAGCTTTCCCTCCAAAAAACCTGAAAATGCAGAGCTTCACAACCAACAGAGCGAAAATACAATAATGAAAGAATGGAACAATGCTAGGGTGACGAACGATAGGGAAGATTTGGAGTGACGTGCAGTAAATGCACGTTGCTTCCTCACCTAGCCCCATTCAATTCCAAGCACGAGACAACCCAATAAGCATAACATCCACCAATAAATCAAACCATATAACCAATGCATAATCAATGCCAATTCATCATAAGATATGAGACCATATCTATTGCATAGTGCGCCACCCGAGATATTCCATACGTTAACCTTTGCCATAACTCCACACAATAATACATATCAACATTGCTATATGCGTCTCCATTCAACTTAAATGGAATTTGCATAGTCCATTAACCAAACCATAGTATAAACACTTGCATCCATTAGTTCTTTCATTCGAAGTTTGCATGTAGTCTTTTTACATAGTTTATTTCCTTTTTCTATAACTTTAGAACCTTTTTATAGTTTTTTTCTTGGTTTTGATCAAGCTCCCATTAAGTATCCCTTGCATATATGTGGCCAAGTAATCAACACATGAATTAGTAACAAGGTTATAACATAGCATCTGTAAACAACATGGTCCTCATACCCATAGAAATTGTTTTGTGTCGCAAGTGATTACCAAAATTATTCCACAATAATGCATTATCCAATTATTATCACGCTAAGTAAAACCAAGACTGCATCATAAAAAATGTAGGACTGTGTAGGCAACATCATAACAACAACAAAGCATGTGTAATATGTCTATCCTTGTGCCTCTAGCCTACAAGGGGGTCCCACCTACTAGTATTAGATTATTATCATAATTAAATAATAGCGCTTTTAACAATACTTTGCCGACGGAATTCATCGTTACGATTTTAATCGTCAACAAACTGGCGACTCCAAAGGGAAATCTGTTTCCAAGAGATTAAGAACTCAGAATGTCTGGTTTCCCAGACCAAGTAACATCAGATCAAGAAGATATAAGTCATAATGATTATGCAGCAGGGGGAAGTTAGCAGATTTAAGGGAAAGATGATCGGGAATTTGGGAATAACTCATGGAAAGTGTTAAGTATGAGGGGGTTTATCCCTGTAAGCATAATCATTGAAACAAAAAAATGTTCTTGACTTCAAGTAGAAAATTTTTATGAATTGCTTGTTTGAATCTTGAAATGGATGAAAGGAAAGGAAAGCAGAAAGGGATAAAACAAACTATCTTATAAAACAACGATTGAAGCGGATAACAATTTCAATGATGCTTTCAAGGGGAGCACCATGACAATTGTGTAACTCAATTGTTATTGATTAACGATACTTTGCAGAAGCGTCGTTGTGGCAAAACTGATCCAACATTTTATTTTGACAAGAAAAGAAGTCAAAAGAAACAAAAAGTAAGAAATGTCCTAGCAGAAATGAAACAACAGAATTGAAAACAGCAGAAATGAAATGACAGAAATGTAAAAACTACTATAATACAAAAAACATTCCATACAATGTTAAACCTTTCAAGTTGGTTCCATGTAAGGTTTTAAGTGGAAATCGTTAGTGCTATAGGAAAACAATCTCTCTTGTAAGTCCTTTAGAATGTAAGAATTTGCGCCCAGGACAAAAGTGATCTTAAAAGGACCCAACCATGATTTTTTAAACTTTGAATGCCTTTCTCTATCAGCATGAGCTGAATCCCACAACAACACCTTCTCATTGACTTTCCATTTGACATCTTTGACACTCTTGTTGAAATATTTTTTAACAATCTGTTGTCTTCTCTTTATATTATCCAAGGCAAACGTCCTTTGCTCCTCTAAAGCCAAAAGTGCATTCATTCTTTGAGAAACATCAGAAGAATTTAATTCTTCGACCTGTAGAATTAACCTTAAGGAGGAAAGTTCCAACTCAGTAGGCAAAATGGCTTCTTGACCATAAACAAGCTGGAAAGGAGTGCAACCAGTGCTCACCTTGGTGGTAGTGCAATCTGCGTAAAGGGCGTAAGTGAGGAGAGTGTGCCATTAACAAGGCTTATCTTCAATGAGCCTTTTGATAATTCTTCCCAGATTCTTATTGGTAGACTTGGCCTACCCGTTACCTTCGGGATAATAAGTTGATGAGGTAAAATATGTAACCCCCAACTTAGCTAAAAATTGGATCATCTTAGCAGAAATAAAAGCGGGACCATTGTTTGTAATAATTTCCAAAGGAAGACCAAATTTGGAAAAAATAGTATTTTCAAGGAAAGAAATCACCTGCTCATCCTACGAATGCTTAAGCAGGAAAACTTCAGTTCATTTCATAAAATAGTCTGTGGCTGTCAAGATAAAGACTTGTCCTACTGAAGGTGAGGGATTAATAGGACCAATAAAGTCCAAACCCCATTTTGAAAAAGGAAAGTCTGGGAGGACAGGCTATAAAGGCATGGCTGAAAGGTGTTCTTTCCCAGTGAACTTCTGGCATTTGTCACAAGATCTTGAAAAAACATAAGAATCACGTAAGATTGAAGGCCAATAGTACCCTTTCCTGATAATCTTAAAAGAAGTGATTTTAGCAGAAAAGTGACCTCTTACATGAATAACAAAATTTGAAGAACCATGAGTCTCTTGCAACAATTTATGTGCTTCCTCATTGTTCACACAAAAAAACAACATACCATCGATAGATCTTCTAAACAAGAAGTCTCCTATAATGACGTATATAGAAGATTCGAAGTGGAGTCTTCTTATTTGATGGGTATCTAAGTTATCAGGACACCTTTGATTTTGCAAGTAGTAAACCAATTTTTTATACCAAGGATGTTCAGTCACAAAAAGGATTTGATTTTCAATGTAGAACAATGTTGATAAAGAGCTATCATGTTCATCAATTCTCCACTAGTTTCAGCATGATGAGCTAAGTGAAGGGCTAAGTCACGTCCCTTGATGGTGTTAGAAGTCACGATAGTTAAATCATGCTCCTGGACCTTGGCAAGCCAATGTGCAAGCTTCCCTGAAAGATAAGTCTGTGAGAGTAAAAACTTGACAGCGGGTAAAGGGACTTTTACCAGCATGTGCTTACCTAAGATGAAGTGGCAAAACTTTTCAACAGCTTTAACAAGAGCGAAAGCATGCTTTTCAATAAAAGAATATTTAAACTCATCATCAAACAAGCTTTGACTCATGTAAGCCACTGGTTTTTCATTACCTTGGTCATCACATTGCATGAGGATAGCAGAAACTACTTCCTCTTTGGCATTAGTATATATCGTAAATTCTTTCTCAAAATCCGACTTCGCCAAAACCGGTGTGGAACTGATTGCTTTCTTGATCCCTACAAAATCATTTTCGACATCATCTATCCAATAAAAGGAATAATATTGCTTAAGCAGATTATGAATTGGTTTTACCATTACGACAAAATTGGGAACAAACCTACGGACAAAGTTAATAACACCCATAAAAGATTTAACCTCCTTCTTGGAAGTAGGAGCAGGCAGATTTAGGATAGCAGCAATACTTTCAAGAACAATTCTTATTCCTGAATCACAGACAATGTGTCCAAGGAGCATGCCCTTGGTAACTCCGAAAATAGACTTAGAAGGATTTAGAGAAATGCCAAATTTCCTGCATTGCATGAGAACCCTTTTAAGATGACCAAAATGATTTGATCGATTTTTAGAATACATAGTTAAGTCATCAAGATAAATCTGAATAATTTTACTGATCAAATCGTCAAAATCTATTTGCATAGTCTTTGAAAAGTGGCACCTGCATTAGATAAGCCAAAAGGCATACGTTCATAAGCAAAAGAGCCCCAATAAGTAATAAAAGTGGTTTTATATTTATCTGTCATTTTTACCTTGATTTAATTGTAACCAAAAAAATCGTCAAGTAAGGACATCATCTGTGACCCTACAACTTACTGCAAAATCATTTCCATATTAGGGAGAGGAAAGTGATCTTTTATACGCCCTATTCAATGCACGAAAATCTATGCATAATTTGATCTGACCAGTTGTTTTCTGAATGGGAACAAAATTGGAAACCCACTCAGAGTACTTAACCAAGAAAATCATTCCAGCCTTCAAGAGTTTTTCCAACTTCTTTCGAATAGTTGCTTCCAGCGTAGGGTTAATGGGTCTTTATTTTTTCCTAACTGGTTATATGCCCTCCTTGATAGGAATGGCATGTTGTATAAAAGAAGGATCAAAACCACGAAGATCCTCATAAGACCAAGCAAAAACATCTTGAAATTTCTCAAGCAGCTTAGCAAACTTCAATTTTTCTTCATCGAAACATTTTGTTGGATTACTGAGAGGAGGGGTGAATCAGTAATAACATAATTATAATCCTTTTTCTCCAAATAATCCAAGTGTTATATCAATGTAGAATTATTATCCAATAATGAGCAACAAGAAATGAACAATCACACACATACACAGTACACCAGTTTTTTACGTGGAAACCCAAATCGAGAGAAAACCACGGAATGCTTTTTTTTTATATGTCTTGAAGAATTACATTCATTGGAAGCACCAACTTCCTTTGTTTTCCAGATGCAACTGGAAGGAGGCTCCAACCTCCTAGTTTCTCAAGCTACAACCTAAGGGAAGCTCCAACTCCCCAATTCTCTAGCTACAACCAGAAGGAGGCTACAACCCCCTATGTTCTTCGGCTACAACCACCTATCCTTGCCCCATCCAACCACCCTGAAGTAGAATTAGAATGATGGAACCACTGTCACACTATCACTGTGAGATATACCATTGTAAACCTATACCAATAAACTTGAACCATGCATCAACCATTCATCAACCTGTACCTCAACCTGTAATCAACCTGTACCATAAACAAGTGCATCAACCATGCACCAACCTGTACCATAAACAAGTGCATCAACCATGCACCAACTTGTACAAAACAATCTATAATCAACCTATACCATAAACAAGTGCAACCAATCATGTACCAAGTATGTACAAATCACGTGTCAAGTACTCATCAACTATGACTCATCAATATGTACCAACATCATCAACTATACACCTCATGCATGTGCCAACTCATCAACTACTTGTCTTAACCATGTACCCAACTTGTACCTCAACCAAAATCCCTCATCAATTTCATCATCCAAATATGATTTGTAACTCTGTAATAGACCTAGTGTATATGATCACATACCTGCAAACCTTCCTTAACTTTAAACAACAAGAGACTAGCATTTTCATCAAACTTTTCTTTAGTCTCACATGACTAGTTTTGGATTAGTCAACAACCCTAACTTGGAATAATCATAACTTTGTACCTTTAATTAATAAAGATTTCAAACTGATACACAATGTTCTTTAGTGTGTTTTATGCAATTCCTCTAGATGTTACTACTTGGAACCTCTCAGAAAAGGAGTTAYAGCAAAAATGGCATACCTTGCTAAATTCTGGCTTATTCTAGAGAGCGACCTTGTAGAGCATTCCACAAATGAAATATTTGTTGAATCAATCTGAAACTATTACACATCATACTAAAGACTATATTCTAACCATCTGTTCTTAATTTGGATCTGTTATGAAGAAGTTATGACGTTTTTACCCGAAACACCTGTTTTTGACTAGTTTCAGGACTAGCCACAAAGCCTATTTTCCACGAAGTGTAACTCCGAAAATGCAACGACCCACAAGCTGAATTTTTTGCCACAGATACTTGGATATGTTTCCATAATGGCATAGAAATTTCACAGTCTGAATCATTCTAGAAAAAAAGTTATTGTGAAAATGGTGAGATGACCTGTAAATAACATACCTTAGAAAGCATCATCAAAAGAATTTATCCTTCCTTGAATTCCGGCCTTCTTTTCTTCACCTTCCCTCAGAAATTCAGCTTAGATATCCTTTGGTTACCTCATACACCTATAGGTATTCAATATTCTCAAGTGTGTCTTAAATGAGAGAGCATTGCCTCTTATTTATACTCTCCAAGTAGCTTCCTTAAAAACATCTTCTAGGTCACTTTGCCCACTTTCCTTATTTTAGGGTTAACCCACTTCTAATTTCTCCATTAAATTTATTATTTAAATAATTTATTTTGTATTCACTTTGAATTATAGTACACTCATCACTTTCACTTTATCATTTACCTTCTAAAATCTCTTAAACCACTTTGAATACTTTGACCTTTTGGGGCTTCTAGATGACATAAGAGGGTCCTCCAACTTTGTAAGGCCATAACTTTGAAACCATGAGGAGTTATGTGACTTCCAGATACCACCAGAAATTGAATGACATGTACCATCCATATAGAATAGTATAACCTGTATATATATCAAAACTCGTACCATTATCCATCAAACAAACTTGGGTCCATTACCCAAACCTGGGTTCTCCAACTTCTCATGGACATAACTCTCTAACCGTGAGGAGTTATGTGACGTTCCGCATACAACCGGAAATGGCATGACAAGAACTATCCATATAGGATATTTTCACTAACCTTCATCTCATTATTCCACAAATAAGCATGGGTTCTCTAACCATACTTCTAGGATAACTCAATCCGCAAAGCATCTTCCCGTGAGAGATTTCACCATAAGGGGACCACTTTGGAGTTCATCCATCTGTACTTCTTATCAACCATGACAAGACAATAATGAGTCATCTTTACATAAAAAAAACTCGGGTCCATTACCCAAATCTTTGTGCTACCGGGCTTTCTTCGAGGGTTGAATCCAATGACAACTAACCTTAATCAACACATTTGGTACCTACTTTAACATTCTTTGGAGACTCGGGTGTCCCAATGTTCAAGGAAATGGTTTCACTCACTTTCCTTTTCAACTCCTCTTCTTTATGCTTTTCTTTGTTGCCTACATCACATGATGAAAATGAACTTTCTAGAGGAGTCAATCCTTTAGGAATTTTGTTATCTTCCATCGATATAATTTCCTTCGGCTTATGAGGTTCATTTTGTATGAAATCACAGATGCTCTCATCACTAGGGAAGACTTTCCATAACTCTATATTGTCAGGGATGTGTGGACAATACAAAGATTGAAAGGTACAATCAAGTTTTTGTGGCAGAAGTTGCCGAGTAGGAGAGGCTGCAAAAACAACTAACCTGTCAACCATTGAGTTCAATTCCCTTTTAACATGAGTGATGTTGAAAGATAGCAAGTTTGAGATAAGTGCCCAAACATTTTGGGTGTGACATTTCATTAATTTGTTGCTAGGAGAGTATATCTTACGTACAAGGTTTACAACAAGTTAGAAATCCCCAAAAACTGTAAGGTGACCACAACCCAGATTATAGGCATTTTCAATGCCTAGCAATAATACTTCAAATTTAGTCACATTGTTTGTGCAAGCAAACTCTAACCTATAGGAAAAGTTATGAATATTACCCACAAGAGAGTACAAGATAATACCAGCTTTGTTTCCTTCATTGGAGCATGAACCATCAAAATGCATATGCCACATCCCATCCTCTAAGTCGATTTGTTCCAAGGTAGTGTTGTCCTCATCTACAAAGATGGAATACACTCCTAGCTCCTCCTCTATATAATTCACATTAGGTTGTGGGAAGCTTTCTATGTAAGGTGAAATTTTCCCCTCCCTTAGGACTATGATGTTTTTACCATTCCAAGGAACGGATAAGTGTGTCTTGTTGAGTGAGAAGTATCCACCTGTCAAGGCTTGTCAATCTCTTCCTAAGATGATCGAGTAATTACTTATTGGCATATCAATTACCTGAATATTAAGGGTTGTCCTTATTTCAGGATGTGCCCACAAAACCAAGGTCACGTCCTTGATTTCACCTATGGTCGTTTGTTGTAAACTATTATAAGAGAGCATGCTTCCGATGTTTAAATTTGTACAAGACAAGCCTAGCTCTTCCATAATAATTTTTGACAATACACTTTGGCCCAAACCGTCGTCAATGAGAGAATAATGAGAAATCTTGTCCATAATCTTTACAAAAATATAAAACGGGGGTTTTTTTACAAGGTGTCTAAAGTTATGTACACCTAAATTATTTACAGATGAATCCTCTTCATCTACCTCTTCGGAGAGGTTGGCTACAATGGAAGCTTTTCCTTCCATGAAATTTTTCAGATGCTTCTATTACTTAGGGATGACAACCATGTCCAGGAGGGTAGCATCTGCTATAATGTTGGCCAACTGATTTAGAATGTTGTATTTGGAAGAGGGAAGAGGGGAGGTAGTTTCTTGACTGTCAGGAGCCTTAAGAACCTGACTAATAGCAACTACCTAAGAAGATCTTGGGATAGACGAAGAGGGAGGAGGTTCATATTTTCCTTTTGGAGCATAGGATTTATTCCTAGTATTTATGATCATGACATCCTCCCGCTCTGCAAAGTCTAGGAGACCAATAGTAGTTTCAGGTCTCTTACCAAAGATTTTATCTCTAACACTCTTCTACAATTCACATGTACTTTCCTCATGGTGTCCTCGCAAAATTTACACCAACTACGAGGCATGATAGCTTTAGGCAGAAAATTGTTTTCATTGGGATTTATGAAGGGGGGTGCAAAAGAAGATGAAGCCCTAGGGGAAAGAGAGGGGACATTTCCTTTCCGCTCATATGCTATCATTCGATTATTCATGTCTTGTACAAGTTGTAAGAGGGCGGATATCTATGTCTATTTAACTTAGTCTCCCTTAGGAAGACTTGTTCTTTCAAGTTGTTCTTCATGCTCCAAACAAGTATGCAGAGTGGAACCAGGGTTATCAATGGCCTTTCCCTCAAGCCTATGATGGTAGGGAGAAGGTAATGCATTATAATAATGCATGACAACGGCTTGGTTCTGAGGGAGAATGAGTTCAGGGATTTGGTTGTATAATTTGGTGAAACACAAGTTGAAGGACTTGATAGTCTCACCATCCTTATAAGCGATGTTATTGTACTCCCGTAACTACTCGGTTGGGCTTTTGGATTGCCCATAGGTAGATTTGAAACAATAGACTAACTCCTCCCAAGTAGACAAAATATTAGGAGGGAGGTCAAAGAAATCGGTCGCAACCTTCCCTTCAAGGGAATTCACAAATAAGCGCATACAAGTGTCATTGTCATTGGCTCCTATGTTGTGATGGGCATTAGAAAATTCCACCAAGTGTTCATTCGTAGTGACCATGTTATTTCCTGAAAACCTAGGGAGATGTTCTTTGAATTTAGGAAGTGGACGAGTAGTAGGTAATAGGTTAAGAGGGGAGGAAACATGCCACAGAGTGGTTGTAGCATCTTCTTCAAACTGAAAAAGCCCATACTTTTTAATGACTTTAGCGGGGTTGGTAGTAGATTGGATAGGGACTTCGTGACTATGTAAGCTACCAATCACTGACGAGGCTAAAGGTTGAGATGAAGAATCACCTCCAGTGCCACCAAATCCACCACTAGATGTCATCTTGTGAACAATAGGTAAGGGAGAGAAAGACAAACTGGTTGAATCAGACAAAGTTCTCCTTAGAATACTTTGTTGGGTTGACAAAACAACGTTTCTTCTTCCTATTTCAGCAATAGGATTAATTTCCAGTGATAAACCTCTTCTTATCCTAAAGATGTGAGGGTCTAAGGACATGAAAAGAAGATCAAAACTGTAGGAGAAAGAAAGCTATGGTTGATTCCTAGGTTGTCTTTGCCTAGCTTCCCAGCGTTCTCAGACACTTATGTATTGTTCAATCGTTGCCCATGAGATTTCAAGCTCAACCCGGGTATTAGCGGTCTCTAAGATGGTATTAAACAAGGTTAAAGCAATGTTGGTATGATCTTTAAGACTGGGCTCAATATTGGGTTGCCTTGCAACAGGTACAGTCATGAAGAAATGAAACAGTCAAAGGAAACATATCAGAAATATAAATATATTCAATGAAAAGCAAGCATAAAATCAACCATAGTGATATGGAAGATCTCCCCAGTATGGTCGCCAAATAAATGTTGAGGAAAATATATGAATTATTTTACTCAAGCATTTTCGAATCTTACTTGGCCAAGGCAAGATAGTCAGGAATATCACCCTATGTTTATAGCCTCAAAAATTTGTTTCCCAATCCACAAGTATTAGTTACAAGGGCTTAGGCTGATTTTTAAAAATAAAACATTGCTACAAAATTCAACATTTTTATATAATTTTTTGAATATATCAGATGCAAAAGTAAATGTGGAGACAAAAGCAAAAATACCAAGTCACATATTAACACAGATGAGATAGAATAACAATTTCTTATTTCATTCCAAGAAATCAAAAGAATCATTCTCTTTACAAAAATCCCTGAGGGAGTTTGGACCAAAGTCAAACTTAGATATCCCCGATGAAAACCATACAAAAGGACTTTGACAGGAAGCAAAAACTGAACTTTAAAATCTGGATCAACTTGCAACAGATTGTTGTCCACTTGACTCTGCACAAAATCCTTTATCAGTCATGAAATCTAATTCATAAACAAACAAGTCTACACATACTATCAGAGATAGATCAACACCTCTCAAACAAGCATCTAAATGATATGGTTCAACCTTGAACTTTGTTGTCTACAATAGGACCCTATTGTGATAAAAGAGAATTAGGCCTTTAATGAATTAAAGAATGAATGAAAACTGAACTATCTCAATAAACTCAAGAGCAAACCTTAGTATGCTTTCTCCTTCTATTCTCCCCTTATTCTTCCTTCTCATTTTGCTTTTATGCATTCCAAATTAGTTGAAGTAGTTCAACTACCTATTTTAGTTAAGTTAACTAAAACTCAACTAACTTTTAGTTTAGGGGAAGAATTAATATAATAAATAATAACTAGTAGGTGGGATCTCTTGTGACTCCCTTTAATTTCTTAACAAAAATAAACACAACTAGACAATAAATCAGACACATCCCTCCTTGTGGCTCCCACTGTTATTTCCATAATTTGAAAATTAAATATCAATGATATTTTAAATCATATCCAACCATATAATATCCAAAATATCCAAAAATAGTATGTTGTCCAAAACCTTCAGCAATCCATTGTTCTCAATAGAACAATAATAAAGTATAATCCAAAACCGTATTTGCCACTTTGAGAGGCAATTTTCCCTTTGTTACTGCTATCCCCTTTTGACTTTCCTGAATTAGCCTTAGGTTGTGTAGAGCCTTGAGGCTTGATCTCACTGATGACATGAGAACACTCATCTTCCAAGTGCATGTGGGATGAAACAGATTTGGCTGAATCACTTGAGGGAGAGAATTGGGCGACAACAACTTTTCCTTTGTCATGCATGTGGTGGGCTTCTGTTTTGAGTCTTTTGCTTGTGTGTAAGGACTGTACGGGTGAGTGTGCAGGGGCAATCTAGACATTTGGGTTAATACGTGGAGGAGGAGCAGGTAGACACAAATTTGGCCAGCCACGATGTTGGGAGACTGCTAGGTGAACAATCTTCTGCCATCCATCACTCTCGAGAACTGTGCAACGAAACATGAGAGGGAACAGGGATACCAAGGACATGCTAGGGTTGGAAGGGAGGCCTCTCTGGTCTAGGTTGGACTACCCCTTGTCCAATCTAATTGAAAAATCTAGCTTGAAAGAGTTGGTATAACTCTTGAGGATTTGCATCGAAATGTATTGAGAATTCGGGCCTTCTAGGCCCTCTGTTCCAATTTCCTCTGCCCTTGTTATTTCGGCATGACTTCATCTACTGAAGAAGCTCATCCTGTATGCAACAATTATTAGCAACTAGCTTCTTAAACAAACCATACATGAAAATCTATTAATATGAAACAAAGTTTGGCTCAACAATCACATCAAACCCATGCAATCCAATCCATAAAATTCATTCAATAATTGTCAATGAGCAGGGGGTGAATTAGGGTTATGGGATATTTGAGGAGATTGTATTGAGCGAAAAAAAAAGTGAGAAAATGAAAGGGAATCAGAACACGATTACTGCTCAACAATTCATTAAACAATCGATTGTGCAACAATAACCAAAACATATCAGTTCTTATCCATCTATGTGTTATTTATTAATCGTTGTAATGCAGAGATTTAATTTAATTTTAAAGAACAGGGCATGCAAAGTGAATATGGGAACGTGAGGGGATTTTTAATGAGCGAAAAAGTGAGAAAATGAAAGGGAATCAAATGGATATTGTTCTTAAAATAAATTAAATAAATCAACTATCATAACTCTGTTCAAATTTAATCCCAAAAACATCCATTTCCAAGACCAAAACATTCATTGTTCATCAATTGTATGCAAACAATTTGTTGTCTCAATAGAAATTAAATTTTCCCAGAAATCCTTAATTTATAACAGTATGTGCATTATAAATTATGTAAACTTTTTCCATGCAACATTATTGTGTATTATAGTGTTGATCTCTCCCTTTTAAGATAAACAAAACATGCACAACGATATGCTCAACATCTATCCCTGATAATCAATAATGCACCATGACAAACAATCAACAGTCATTATTCTCCAATCAACAATCGGGACTGATTTAAATGTACACATCTGTCTTTTCAAAAACGTGGACGGTTTAAAAGCATGCCCGATCATACACAGGTCTTCAATCAATCAATTGACAAAATCTTGAATTCATAACAACAATCGACCCAAACATAAACCCTGAGCTTGATCTGAGCACGTATAACTTCCTTTTTAAACAATTGGTAGTTTGCACGATGATTCCAATATAACTATATCATATATGAAGTGAACATAACTAAACTGACGCACATGCACCTTTTTTAATTTGCCAAAACCCTGATCGGGCTTAGTAAAATTCACACAGGTGTCTTCTTATGCAATCAAGACCACGCTGGATAAAACACAGTGATCGAAACCATAACGAATAGAAAGACAACCCTCGACTGTAAGCAATCACTCGTTTTCTTTCTTATTTGTTCGAACAAATTCATCTCAGAAAGACCAGACAGAGACTTCACCAAGAGGATGGATTTATAATGAGATAGCACGTGTCTTTAAATTTCCACAGTCATTAAACTGATCACCCAATACTTGACAAACCCTAGAATGTGTCGGAGGAGAGCAGAGACAAATCCGAGTCCAAATCGGGCTTTGTCAAAAATCCAATGCAAGGAGGCAACACAAGCCTATTTGTCCTTTTAAACAAAAACACAAAGAGTTGACGGTCTTCCAATACTTATATCCATTTTACCAACGATTAACAACCACAGGCCAAAATACAATTTTGAAAACGAAACAGCAGTGAGCCACACAGTTTTTCGACTTATTACTCTAAGCCTTTGACAAGACCATATGTTAACGCCTGAGAAGAGACAAAGGCAATTCGAGTAAACTAACTCAGTGCACAGAGGTGCCTCTACAACTTGCAAAGAAGAGATGAGGGTTAACTTAACAATGGAGGGTATTCAAACAAAGCGAGATAATGTCTCTTTCCAATCACCCGGGAGGTTAATAACTTTTCACAGCAACAACAGTGAGGACACACACATTCTTTGTGAAAGAACGCCAAGATATAACTCGTATCAATTCAATACCCACACATGCTTGTATTAACGTTCGGGGCCAACCAAGATTGGATCTTGGGACGCTTTCAGTGAAAAGACAGTAAGAACGAGATATCAACCACAGTTCGAGGTTTGAAGAAAATAACACACCAACTGTTGGCAGTTGCTCTGCAACTGGATAAGGATTACCAGAACAATCAAGAGGGAAACGAGTTGACAAAGACTGATACACAAAACGGTCGATAAAAACCCTCAACCATCAAACTCGGAGCCTTATTGCATAACTGTCACTATTATTCCACGGAGACCCATCATAAAAACCACAGGACCGAGAAAACAACCAATGCACAAACTTAATAATACCCATTTATTTGCTTACAATTTCCAACATTTTACAATCATCACAGAGAGCCATAACACCACATTTACACACAGTCGAAAATCTTAAGAACACACAGAATCCAAGCATCATTGAGCCACCATTTGGTTCATACAACAGAGAATCCATCATGGATGGAGAGAAAAGAACCATACCTGTGAGAAAAATGCTTAAATGACGAGTTGGTCGAGCTTTCCCTTCCAAAAACTTGAAAATGTGAAGCTTCACAACCAACAGAGCGAAAATGCAACAATGGAACAATGCTAGGGTGACAGGCGATAGGGAAGGTTTGGAGTGATGTGCAGTAAATGAACGTCACTTCCTCACCTGGCCCCATTCAATTCCAAGCACGAGACATCCCAGTAAGCATAACATCCACCAATAAATAAACCATATAACCAATGCATAATCAATGGCAATTCATTGGAAGATCTGAGACCATATCTATTGCATAGTGCGCCACCCGAGATATTTCATACGTTAACCTTTGCCATAACTCCACACAATAATCCATATCAACATTGCTATATGTGCCTCGATTTGACTTAAATGAAATTTGCATAGTCCATTAACCAAACCATAGTATAATAGTTAGGACTAACACTTGCATCCATTGGTTCTTTCATTAGAAGTTTGCCTTTAGTCTTTTTACATAGTTTCTTTCCTTTTGCTATAACTTTAGAACCTTTTTATAGTTTTTTTCTTTGTTTTGATCAAGCTCCCATTAAGTATCCCTTGCATATATGTGGCCAAGTAATCAACATATGAATTAGTAACAAGGATATAACATAGCACCTGTAAACAACATGGTCCTCATTGTTAATATTATGGTAGCTTCAAGAGGTATGAACCTCCATTATGTTAAGGTCCTAACCTGCACATAGGTAGATCAATGTATTCGGATATAATAAAGGTCAACATTAATAAGACCTTTCAATAAAATAGAATAAA
>ML789656.1:301022-322533 GCA_009831015.1 Picea engelmannii
TGGTCTTCAAAAGAGAGCTAGTAACTCTTCAAATTCACCTCCTCAAGAAGGCGATAAAGGTGAATGTTCAAGGTATATTTCTGCCTATCATTCAGTTGCTTTTGATTATGTTAAGCATGGTAAATTTGCATGTAAAAATGGAAAGTCCATGTACATATTGTGGTTTAGATAACCATCATGTTTCAAGATGTTGGAAAAGATTGACCACATTCAGAAAACTTTCCAAGCAAAGGCAACTTGAAAGGAAGATGCAAAAGATTTGCACTCATTGCCAGAAGAGGGGTCATCTCATTGACCAATGTTGGACATTGCATCCAACCACCCATCCACAACACGAGAAGCAGATGGATAAAGAGATTGGCAAGAATGGAAGAGGAGATCCCATCATCGATGTGAGTCAAGATGATTCACAAGAAGACAATGTTCAACAGAAAAAGTCACCATTGACTTGGCTTCGTAAGAAATGGTTAGATTTCTTGAACAAATAAGGCTTGCATTTTTCTGTTTGTAGATGCACTTTTCAGCCTTATGTATGCATTTCTGTTGAAAGTTTGACAAGTTGCAACAGTTTATCATAACTTGTATGATGCAAGTTTGCATGTGAATGCAATTCATTTGAAGACATTCTTGTTGTTGCACAACTTTGCCAAGAGGATGTAAAAGATGGGTATGATATTCACTTGTTGCAACCATTTATCTTTTTCATTTTCAGCTCTTAAGTACCCACATGTTTTTAGGTTTATGTACTTATGTTTGTACTTGAAGGAGAGTTGAAGAGCTATGCACATGCATGTGATTTTGCATGTGTAAACAATGAAGTTTCATTGAGTGACTCATGATTGTGACATGGTTGTGTATCATGAATGCCGACTTGTCATTTTGGAATGTCGATGTGTTTCAAATGAGTCTCGACTTGTGTTGATGTTGTCTTGACGACTATGTTGTGTCGATCATGTTTTTCAACTTATGTTTAGTCGATGGTGTTTGTCGGCTTGTAAGTCGATATTGAGTACACCAAGATGCAGGAAAACGTCATGTGCTTTGATGAAGTACAAGATGCGACCATTTGCTTGAAGAGCTAAAAGACTTTGTTGGCATCATTTTCAGTCTTGTATTAAATTTGTTTTCAAGATTGATGGGTTTTTTGGTTTGTGACAAGATGTCGTAGGGAAATTTTGCAGCCATTGTAGAGCGAATTGTGTTGGCGCCAAAGAGTTCACAAGAGGGACTTGATTCTCAGTGGGAAGACTGTCAGTCTTCCAAGCACAAAGAGAACAGTGGGTCAGCAGCAGCCAGAGAACAGTGGTTGAGGGACATAGCCAGTTGCAGTGCAAGGCATGTCAAGGTACCCAGGTGATTGCCAAAAAAAAAAAAAGACTTTTCAAGTAGAATCAGTTGATAGAATTTGGAAGCAGAAGAGCATTGAAGCTCAGATAGATAATCATTAGATTTTGTGGGTCCAAAAGCCTTTCAGTGGGAAGGCGTGATCAGAATCTGGACCAGGGGTCAAATTTTAGCCCAAAAATCAAAGTGTTCAGAATCACTTCAAAACAAACAAGAGCGTAGGCCTCGTCGTCAAGAACCCAACGCACTTCGAACGGGTTCAAACAGACATTGTATGAGTGAGATATCACATTTTGTCTGATTTGCCAAACAAGGAAAAATTTGCTGACTGTATAGTCCGTACAGATGACATAGCATGGGTCGTACGCTGACGTGGATGACCGTACAGATGATGTGGCATGATGGTGACATGGAAAGTGGTGAATTGTCAATGTGTTGACAAGACACGTGGGTGAATCGGTTGATGACACGTGTCCTCGTTTGAGTGAATGAAATGGTGCCACGTGGCCCAGTCGTGAGCTGCCACGTGGCAGCCCGTTTGGTTGGTAGTTGACAAAATTATTTGGAGTCCACAGGACTCGCGACCTTCAGGCAGGGCATAGCTTTGGCAAAGGCCACCAACCGGTGCGCCCCTATAGTGTTTCTTAACATTAAAGGTTTTAAAAATTATTTTAGTTTAAATATATTTTATTTGGGCACAGGGCCAGGGCTGGGGCTTAGCCCCAGCCCCCGATTGTTAGCACTTTTACCATGTGACCACATAAACAAGTTTGGCACATGCATTTCTGTGCAAATGGTTGGACCCTTTTCCCTTGACACTTGGCGCGACCTCAGCCCAGCATGCACACGACCCCTTTTATGCGCTAAAAACTTGGCCACATGGCCCCATGCGCCCAACACCTCCAACTTTGGGGGCCTAAGATCCGCTAACCGTGCGACATTTTGGCACCAATTTAAAAATGCGTGTGGGTGCTGGGTTTAGGCACAAAAAACGTCCAGAGGCTAGGTTACTCACACATGAGGTGTGAATTGGCGAGCCAGAGACAATAAGCTTGAAGGAGGAAAATGGCAGGAGGCCTATCTTCTTCATTTTTTGGCCAAATGAGGTGCTGAAAAAGCCCAGCTAGGGGTTTTTGGATGTTCTGAATCCATTGGAACTGTTTTCAAAGCCATTTGGAGACTTCTTTTGCAGTTTTTTCTACCTTGAATTTTTAGGAGCTCTAGGGAGCTTAGGGCCACCAATGATGGAGGTCATGCTTAGATGAGCCCAAGTCCATTTTTTTGACTGAATAGTCATTTTTGACTAATTGTTATGCTCTAAACACATTGGGATAGGTTTAAGAGGCATTTGAAGACTTTTACAGGTGTTTTTTCCACAAGGAATCTCAGGGAAGCTCAAGGCCACATGTAGAAGAGGTCATGCCCGGATGAGCCATGGTCCGTTTTCAGAGTTCTATTAGTCATTTTTGGGGTTTTTATGTATCATGAACCCAATGGTATAGTCAGTAAATCCATTGGAGTTGAGAAACAACTTGTAAAATAATATTTGACAAATTAATCCTAGAGAGCCTAGTCCATTGATGGAGGCTCAAGGAGATGTAGCCCAGTTGGGGGTGAACTCCTTTATCATGTTCTTATTGTCGTGAGTTGCTGGTTATATTCTGTTGCATGTTATGTTGTTGTTGTATTTCTTTAAACAACATTTAACCATTAAAAATTCCTCACACATAAACACCTAGAAGATGCATAAACTTGGCACATAATTTATCTTGCATAACGAAGACATTCAACAAGGTCCTGAAGTTTATTTTAATGGAGTAGAGGGTGCTTGCATAGCATAACAAGTCATCCCCCTATTTTCAGATCAATAGGGAAGTCAGGCGGATTACTGGTGTCATGGGATCCTAAAATTTTCGACTTACTCCCATTCCTAAGTTGTGGTGGTATTTTTTTGTCAGGTACTTGTATAGCTGATAAAAGGAGGATCTCTTTCTTAAATGTTTATGGTCCATGTAAAGATTGAAAGAATTTATGGGAAAATGTGGATGGCAAGGGCCTGTTAACTCATAGTGATTTGATTGTAGCTGGGGATTTAAATTTCACTACAAGCGCAGAGGAGGTTTGGGGTGCCACAACCTTGTTAGATCTGCTAGCGATATTTTTTAAAGAAATCTTTTTAAAAAATTAGCTTGTTGATATCCCCCCAGCAGAGGTGGTTCGTACGTGGAGAAATGACAGATTTGGAGTGGAAGAAATCTCTAAGAGGCTCGACAGAGTATATGTTTCAGAGAACCTCATCTCGTTGTCGGTGAGATATAGGTCTTGGGTGGATTACCCTTATATATCAGATCATGCTCCAATTTTTCTACAATTGGGTCTTTGTTTTTCGACTGTTGCTCATCCTTTCAAACTTAACCCAGGCTGGTTACGAGAACATATTTTTTCTACTCTGGTTCAGGAAGCGTGGAATGATCACCAACTCCAATAGGAAGAGGGAGCATAGAGGAGATTAGTTGGGAAGCTAAAACAACTTAAGATGCGAGTAAAGTCATGGTCAAAAGAAAAAAGATTTATGGATCAATTAGCGTTGGGAAAGATTGAGGAGGAACTAGAATATCACTATAAGAAGAAGACACGGGGAGTGTACAATACAGATTTAGATCATCATTTGAAGTATTTAGAGGCAGAGTGCAATAAACATCTCCTAGCATAAGAGGATCGGCGGTGACAAAAAAACAGGGCTATATGGATCCAAAGTGGTGATAAGAATACAAAATTTTTCCACCGTTTCGCAAGTCACAGATGAAACAAAAAGCATATCTGGGAGATAAAGGATGAAAACAGTTTGGTTCACACAGGCCAGGAGGCCTTGAAGGAAGAAGCGTCTATATTCTTCAACACTTTCTTCCAGAACACATGTCAGAATACCATAGAGGATCAGATTTCTACGGTAAGGCTTTATCCCAGAATAGTCACAGAGGAAGAAGTCATTAATCTTGAAAATCCTTGCTCAAGTGAGGAATTACTAGAGGTTCTAAAAGGCTTTTCCAAGGACAAAAGTCCAGGGCCTGACGGGTGGATTGTTGAATTCTTTTTACACTTTTTCGACCTGATTGGGAAGGATTTACTAGATGCAGTAGAGGAATCAAGACAATGTGGTGAGGTCATCAGATTGCTTAATTCGACTTTTATAGCTTAACAGTCCCAACTCCTTTGGTGATTTTTGCCCAATTGCTTTGTGTAATTTGTGTTACAAAATCATTGCAAAAATTATAACAAGAAGGATCGCACCTATCCTATCTCGATCCTTATCCGAGGAACAACTGGGATTTCTAAAAGGAAGACCGATTTTAGATGCCATTAGCACAACCCAAGAGTGCCTTCACATTATAAAGGGAAAAAAAATTCAAGCCATCATTCTGAAGTTAGATTTAAATAAGGCATATGATTGTATAAACTGATATTTTCTTCGATTAATACTTCTACAATGTTGTTTTGGTCTTCCTACTACAAACTGGATCATTGGTTGTGTAACCTCTCCATCCTATGCTATTCTGATCAATGGAGAATCGACAAAGTTTTTCCAGAGTGGTAGAGGATTAAGACAAAGTTGTCCACTGTCGCCACTCCTATTGATTCTTGTGATGGAAGGTCTTAGCCTTTCTCTAAAAAAAGGTCCAGGCATAAGGAAAGTTGTTTGAGATAAAGGTTTCTAGATTAATTAAGACCCTGCATCTACTATTCGTGGATGATGTTCTCATAATGACAAAAGCTTTGATCGAAGAGTGGAAGGAGATCAATAGAATTCTAGGCGTTTTTTGTGGTGTGTTGGATCTGATGATCAATGTACAAAAATCCACTTTTGTCCACTTTGGAGTTCAACAGGGTACTCTAAAATACTTAAAAGAAATTTTCCATTTCAATTTCAATGAACTATCTAAAGGGTTCAACTATTTGGGTTTTTTCTTAAAACCTGACAATGACAAGGTTGAGGACTAGTACTGGCTCATTTCAAAATTTGAAAAGAGGATAAATCATTGGTGCTATCGTTGGCTATCCCTCGGAGGTCGCTACCTGCTTATAAAAGCAGTACTAGAGAGCCAACCGGTCTATTGGATGGCTTTGGCACATATCCCGTCTAGAGTTCTTAATCGGATCCACCAACCGGTCTTCTCTTTCTTATGGTCAGGAAGCAAGTTGAAGCAAAATTATCACTTATGTAGATGGGAGATTTAAGCGAGGCCAAAAAAATATGGAGGCTGGGGATTGAGAAATATATACGGTTTCTATAGGGCACTGTCGTCAAACACGCTTTGGAGAGTATTGATAAAGAATGGAATTTGGCACCGGGTCATAAAGGATAAGTACCGCCCTTACGGAACAGTGATGACATGGCTAAGATCGACCACTGCAGTATCGGCCCAGGGCTCCCAGACTTGGAAAAATCTCCTTAAACCTTTACATCTTGTTTTACACTGGTTAGCTTGGAGTCCGGGATCTGGACACTCCATTATTCTAGGGAAGGATATGATTATGGGCATGGGAAAAGATTCTATTTTGTCTAAATATCTGGTAGTAACACTCAACCAAATAAACGTTCATTACCTATATCAGGCCAATCGAGATTTACGTCCAGGTACAATATGATCGCATGGTTAGATAGTGAAGAGCTGGGTCTGGAAGGTGAATTAGATACATAATGGAACATGTTTAGAAGAGCACTGATTGGATCAGGGGTACAACTATTGTACAAACTAGATGAGTTAAAGTGGACGGGAGGAGACAACTCGGATAATCTTACAGCTAAAAATGTATATAATGCCATAGCTACAAAACTGTGGAAAAAAAACAATTGGAGGCTAGAGGATAAAACTGTGGTTATGGGATTGTCCACATAAAATTAAACTCTTTGTCTGGCTTGCAGTGGAAAACAAAATTCTCACTTGGAAAAACCTTCAAAATAAAGGATGGGTTGGGCCAAGTTATTGCCACCTATGCAACAACAATCGGGAGACAGTAAAACACCTATTGGTAAAATGTCCATTCACCATTATAGTCTGGGATAGAATAAAAAATGCTCTAACTCTCTCTTCAGGGTGGAATGGTTTATCGGTGAATGATTGCTTTGAAAATTGGAACTTTCAAAATCATTTTATATCCAACTTTTCTCGCCTATATTAGCTGATATATCTGGTTAGAACGAAACAAGACCATCTATGAGTATGGGAATCCCTCTATAGAAAAAGTGGTTCACCAATCTTTAGGAGTTGTGGGCAGATCCAAAGAAAAGGAAAAAGTTCAAATCCCCAGAACCACATGTCATGCACTACCTGAACAAAAAATAATTGGGTGGTTTGACGGGGCAACCCAACAAAATGGCCATCAAAGTGGTGCAGGTGGGGTGATAAAGATCAATGAACATTCAACCTACAAATGGACTTTAAATTTTGGTCAAGGAACAAATACCAGGGTTGAACTTATGGGGGTTTGGGCTTCATTAACGCTGGCATCTCGACTTTCAATCACATATTTAGTAGTACTTGGAGACTCTAAAATAGTCATTGATTGGCTAAACAGGAAAGGCACATTACAAGTAGTCACTTTGGACTATTGGAAGGACATGATTTCAAATCTCATCAAGCTCTTCAGGACTATATCCTTTTCCCATATTTTTAGAGAAGATAACCAAGAGGCTGACTGTTTATCAAGACAGGCTCTTCAAAAGCAACCGAGGAACATAACATACAATCTATGGGAAGACGGTCATAAGGGCTCCACTTTGTTTTTAAAACTATATTAGATGACAATAAGGGGTGCTATCATAGTTTTATTGTTTTTGGGTAACTCTCTATGTGTAGCTATAGAACGAGTTGGAGCTCGTTAGTTTGCAATCTACTGTTCTGGGTATGGGCTCGGGGCATGAAGAAGATAGTTTTGTTACAGATCTATGTTGTTTTTAGTTCTTTTCTGGAGGTCACTTGGAGTGTTTAGTCTCTGATCGAGACTCTTGGAAGATGTAATTAAAATTATTAATATAATTTTGAGGGAATTTCTTATTGGAAAAAAAGCTATAGAACAAGTTCTATATGTTCCTTTTTTGATATATGCTCTTTTGGGGCTTTTTGAAGATGACGAGGGTTAATGTAGGGATTTAGATGATCTCTCTATATTTTGTTGGGAGTAGTCCATGAAAAATCAAGGTTATCTACTATTGTAATGAGTGTAAAAATAACATCTTATATTTTATATAAATATAATGTGAAATTTTATGTGAAAAAAATAAAAATTAACAAGTAAACAAATCTATTTTCTTTTAGTTATATTTTTCTTCAAAATTTTAATATATTTAACAATGATCACATCTCTAAAATTAAAGAAAAATAAATCTACTAAATCAATATTTAATTAAAAAAATAAAATTATTTTTAAAATTAAATATATCCATTTATTAAGAAACAAATCAACTAAATTAAAATTATGGTAGAGAATTTTTCTAAATTTAATGGACACTACATTTCAATTATTCACTACATTTACACTTATAATGTTATATTTATTCACTACATTTACACTTATAATGTTACATCTTAGTAAAAAAGTTGATATACAAATATTTTAAGTGTTTGATTGTTTTTTATAATTGAAAAATGGATTTTTAATTATAAAAATGAATTTAATATTCTCAAAAACCTATTATGCAATCTCAACTAAAAGTATTAAAAATTTTAACAATTCTTCTAAATTTTAAAAAAAATTCTGTAAAAGAAAATCCATAATGTTAACCATTTTTAAACTATGCGATTACGATTTACGTGAAAGAAAAATTGTTGACCTTGGATGTGGTGATAAGGGAATTTAAAAAAAAAATAAAAAAACAATATTTTGAATTTAAGACGAGAGGCGTGGAACTCAATACCAAGTGAAAGCGAACTATTGGCGCGTTATAGCTTTCACAAACCTTCAATTCAATCCTCCGCTGACACGTGCTCAATAAAAAAACTCAGTTAACGACCATCGTGCTAAGCTGCTTACCCGCGGAGTTTGGAAATTTGGAATGCTAATTAATAATTAATAATTTAATGTATAAAATGAGAAAATATCAAATACACATTCGTTCCTCCTTCTACGCTCTACGCTAATACTGGAGGAAGTAAACTGTCGAGAGATTCCAAGTACACATTCGTCTCTCATTCTACGCTCTACGCTAATATTGAGGAAGTATTCTGTCGAGAGAATCCGAGGTTCTCCCTCTTCCCGTACCGACACAATTATAGTAGTAGTATTCGAAAACCCTCGGCGTTGCAGAGGATTTTGGGGGACATGGACAATCTGTTGTAGCTCTACTGCCCAATTTTATCAATTCAATTCATTGAATTTGAATTGGGGGATTTTTTCTTAAAGAAATTAGCGGCCATGGCCGAACTGCCGCTTTCCCCTTCGGATTCCCCAGGTAAGGCGGCCATCGAAACGCAGGCTGCAGGCGTCGGAATTCTCCTCCAGATCATGATGCTCGTTCTTGCATTTGTGCTCGGCCATGTCTTGCGCAGGCATAAATTCTACTATCTGCATGAGGCCAGCGCCTCTCTTCTGATCGGTACGGGATTCGAACTCTTGCTTGCAAATGGATTAAAACATCTCTTAGAATTTTTTTGTTTATAGCATTCTGTACATATACTCTACTTGAAAGGTGAGCTGAATTGTACTTATCCGAATGCCAACCAAGCGGTCATGGTTCGAGTTCCCTGTAGTCATTTCCATTAGCACGCATAAAATGAATATGCCCTAATAATGAAGTCAGGGTTGGATTCAGCCATTACGGTATCGAAGTCCCTTGTTTCAGCTTTGTTTTACGCATAATGTAATTCGTTATGCAAGAAAGGGGGTGCAGAGGTCATATGTTCAAACCCTATGAAGTTATTTTACTTAAGAACACAGCTCAATGCCAACGGGGCCTTGGTTCACCGGTGAGGTTGACGTACCGTCAACCACGGTCCAATTCTTGCCAGGTGGGTCGCTAGCATGTCAAAAAGGATGAGGCTGGGTGCAAGTCCCAGGTGAATTTGGCGGAATATGTATCCCTCAGACCTGGCATCTTCGCTGATGCCGCTCCGTGTTATGCAGTGTAGCCCTTGACCTCTCTGCATGTTTAACTTCCAAAATAAAAAACGAATATAACTGAAACCCCCCAATGGCGATGGATGAAATGTTCATATTTTCAAATATAAGATATTTCTAGCCCACACAAGAGAGTCCCTAGTGCCACTTGTTTTTGTAATAATCAGGATTTCAATCACTGTTCAGTAATTTCATTTTCAGACACGATGCAGGCCCTGATGCCTAGACTCCATAGCACATAGTTGACCTTGGGGTCTAGAGTCCTTGATAGTCTGCCAAAGATAAACATCAATCAACTATTTGAAACCTTGAAATTCTCCATTGTTTCTTTGATATTCTCTTATGTTTTCTCTTTACCTTGCTACTTCTTTTAGTTTGTTACAATGTCGAAAAACTCAGCAAGGCCTGAGTGTAACAGTTTGACTTGAACTTGGAAAATCTTGGCAAATGCTAGAGAGCAAAAATCATTAAAATAGAGGGGTTTTCTTTTCCTTTTTGGCACTTATATGACACCTACAAGTTATTCCATCTGTCCACGAGTTGAACTTTCTGGACAAAAAATAACCCACGAGTTACTTATAAGTTAGGGACTCTGACCTGTAAGTACACACAGGTCTACCATGCTACGGGCGAGTATGACTTGCTGGTGGAGAGGTTGACTTGGGATTGCTTCAGCTTGGCCAGACAACAAGTAATTTGCGAGTTACTCACATTTCAGGGTTGTTAGTATGTGTTCGTCTACCATGCTACTGGCAAGTATGACTAGCTGGTAGAGAGTCAGACTTGGGATAGACTAAACTCAGCTTGGCAGCAGGGTTGAGCCGGGTTTGACTCAGGAGTACTCAGAAGTGTCGGAGTCATCGTTTTTTTCAACTATGGTTTATTGATGTGAACGTGTCCTATACACTGTACACCTATTTGCATCAGTGTTTTTAAAACCGGCAGAACTGGAACTGGAACTGGCCAGTTTGGCTGGTCAGACCTCCAGATGCATTTAACTGGCCATCGAACTGGTTTGGGGATGGCTTGGCTGGTTCCATTCCAAACTGGCCATATGAATGAACCAAACCATAAACTGCAGTAAATATATGCTTCTCAGATTGGTCAAGGCAAAGATTACTGAGGCTCTTGATGGCATGATCCGTGTTTTCATCACAAGATTCGAACACAGTCTTCACCAGCTAAAAAGATCCATTGAGAGACAATATTTAGCATCAAAATATTTTCATGATCTTTCAAAAACACAGGATATATACACTGAATTCCCAAGCTACATAAATGTCAGAATCAAAATAGATAAGAGCATCCAGTATTGTTGAGAAATTGGTTCTCAGATGACCACAGTAAAATTTAACTTTATATTTGTAGTTGTCATATATGGATAGGCACGACTGGCTGTGAATGGTCCAATAACATACAGTTTTAAAGTTCAAACATAAATCGCAGTTGTACTTTGCTAGTTGTTCTAGAAACAAGATTTTAAGCGTCAAAGTCTCAGACTTACAAGCTTCCATTTCTATCTCAGACACAATATTAAACACCAACAAACAATATTAATAATTATGCATGCACTGGGTGTCTTTTGGGTGTTCATATGCTTGGTAGTACCAAATCAACTTATAAGTTATTGCTTCTATCCAACTCGAGTGCCATCAACCTTCCTCAATGGTGCATGTATCCTCTTTAATTATAATATACCAAACAGGAAAGTTTTCTTGAAGTTTAATTGCTGTACAATATCATATAACCAGAATACTTTCAGTATTAACGAAGTAAGCCAAAATGAAAATCTAATGTTTAGGGTTAGATGCAGTTGATCGTGTGGTAGATGCTTTATCAATCTAATGTTAAGGGTTAGATGCAGTTGATCATGTGGTAAATGCTTCATCAATAGACCATCTCTGTGTTTTAACTTTTCTTTGAACCTCAAAGGCCTGCAATGCTATGAAGAAGACCTAGCAAAATTCTTAGAAATCCTTACCAGGGAACACTCCATTTTATGTAGTAGGCTAGTAGCTTGTTGTTTTTTGGACTCTAGAGGCCATTTAGAGCCTAGTTGTATATGTATTTTGTTTCTGATATGTGTTGTGTTTGGTGCCCATTTTGCTATATTCACCCTTACATGATATATACATGAGCAGACTTTGCATATTTTGTCTCTAATGGTTTGAAATCTTTAAAATATATATTTTTTCATTAAAATTTTAATATTTTATATATTTGTTAGTAAACCGGTTCATAAACCAAGTCATCGGCCAATTCCAATCTGAGTCTGGTCTGACCCTTGGCCGGTTCTGAATCCAATTCCGACTTTTAAAACTTTGGTTTTATTGATGTGAGCGTGCCCTATAAATTTTACACCTGTTTGCACTAACTTTTTATTTCGTTCAAACTTCAATTCTTGTTTAAACCTTAAATTGTCAGTGTGAATGCCAATGATGAATCAGGCGGTACAGCACAGGGCCCACATTTAGGAATTGTGGTACAGCAGTGGGTCTGGCAGAGTGTGTGTGTGTATAAAATTTAAATAACTAAAATTACCAATTTTTTACAACTAAAATATGAATCTATGCTCATTAACACTACAATACAAATAAAATATAAAATAACAATGAAATTTGAATCAGCAGTCAATAATACATACTCGAAGTCTGTCTACTGCAGGAATCAGTAGCCCATAATACATACATGAAAGTCTGTCTACTGTAGGGATATTCACTTGGAACCTTGTATAGTCCTATGAAAACTCCAGGCAAAGTGTGCTCAGTTGTGGAGATTGAAACTGGAAGCTAATGGCATGTATGTAGTGCAAATTCCCAGATTGAATATATCAGACAACCACTTTTGAACGGATGAAAGGTCCTAAACCCTCGGCCAAATGACAGAATGTTGGTCGGCAAACCGGAAAAGAATTGGCGGCTGAGATGATAAGGCTACTGTACCTCTAAAAATGTTGTTCGATCCTCTGTAATGTTTATTGGACAGTAAACTTTTCAGGTTAACATTTGTAATTGTTGGGCACTCACAAATGCAGACCAGATCTTCATAACAGCTTGTTAGGCATTAGAAAACAAAGAACAAACATCTGTAACAGCTTCTGGGCTTATAATATTCATGAAGGATCTTAAAAACAGTTTGGTTGGCATGGGAAGACGTGGATCAGACTAAACAGCAGGAGACGTTTCCCTCCCTGGAGTTAATGCCTCCTGCAGCCCCTTTATACTGCAGATGCATCTCCTGCTGCTGGAAACACACCCACAGCATATACTTTCTCCAATTATTTGTGTCAAGTGAAAGTTTTCTTCTTCTGTCTTTGTTGGGCTTACTATGCCAATGTTTGGAAAGTCAGATGTATTATAAAACAAATTGTATAATATGTTCCATTAGTATTATGAAGAATTGCAATGGTAATCAACCTCCTTACAATGCTCTTAAAATTGCATGTATTGATCTACCTGTGCCTCTTCGCTGATGTCTTGATCCTACTGGCTTCTTGGATTAAGGGTCTTTAGAGACAGATTGATGCCTTGGCTAATTTTTGTTACCTCTGGCAGTTGACGGTCAACTTGGGGTAAAACCAAGGTCTTGATCTTCAACATGTCGAGGAGTACCCTCTTTGATTTTCATTTCTACTTCTAGGAGATGAGATTGAGATCATGACGGCTTAGACCTATTTGGGGTACAGTTTGGGGGGCCTTGTTTTAGCATGTGTCTTTGTAGCCATTGCTTAGCAAGGGGTACGACTCCCTTGCCCTCCTTGAGCGCCATTGTTTCCAGGACCAATTTCAGGCATCGAAGTTGCATCTCCTAGATTCGATCATTAGGCCTACAATCCTTATTGTCTCTTAGATTTGGGGACCGAGGTTGTTACAGACGGATAGGGTTAAGATCGAGAGAGTCTAGACCTTGTTTCTTAGGTGCATCATTTGATGCAAGTGCACGATCCTGTAGCCCATTGTTCAGGTGAAGTTTGGAGCCCCTATCATTTTCGCCTTGAGGTCATCTTTTGTTTGGTATCTTTCCTACATAGAGTTCAAACTTCAGGGACTCAACATCCGGGAGAGATATGTACCCCTAGGACCCTACCTAACGCTTTTCTCTTTCGGGCCATTGCCTTAGTTTGCACATTTGGTTGTGCACATGGGTGGTATGCAGACATGTCCTAAATTATTTAGTAGGTGGCCATCTCTCTAGATTGTTTACACCCCCTACAAATACTCTTTATATATGCTAGGCCACCTCTTGTTCTCTAAGTAGGCTCAAAATTGACCCATCCGTGAGTACATCTATACACTGTACAACCGGGTCAGACTGCACCATTGGAGCACCTAAGCCCAAAAATAGCTTTTTACTTGGAGCATTTCACTTGGAGCATTTCATGGAGTTGTGGAATGGCTTCATTGCCTGCCCTCGTACACATGGAGACATTTGATGCCCTCTATTAGGATCCCCGTAGGGTAGTTTTAGGTGGGATCCCTTAGACTTTGGATAGAAACCAATCACCACATACGTGCCTTGATAGGGCTTGCTAGCTTTGCCACTTACAAGAGCCATAGATGGAGATGCATTTCATTTTCGGGTGCCCTTTCTACTATGAGATTCTTGGTTGTTACCCCTACCTTTATGAGGATTTGGGAGGTTCCCTCTCCACTTTCTTTCGATACCTCGACTAGAGGCGACTTACTCTTTTCATGAGAGAAGTGCTCAGATATAGATCTTAGTGTCTTTAGCTCAATGCTTCTAGGAGGATAACTTCTTTCTTTTAGGGTGACCCATTTGATTGGGGTAACAAGTGACAAGCATAGGTCTTCAAACCTTAGAGTAGTGAGGCCTTGGGTCTTCTCCCAAGTTTCTTCACGTCCTCCTCCTTCGGGTGGCTGACAAACATCTTCTAGGTTTGTAAGGAGTTGCCATTCTAGATCGTAGAACAAACATTACTAGAATGATATATGCACTAGATCTAGATGAACCCAAAGATCGCGTACACACGATCGTGAGACTACTGCCTAGATTCAACCATGCAACTAGGCCTTTATCAAGACTTGCTCTCCCTCGAGCCTGGATGGTAGGAGAGTGGGCCTTCCTTGTTTGGTCATCCCCCCTAGGATTGTACAATCGAGCCCCCTCCACCCTGGTCATTCCCCCAAGGATATCATTTGTTGAAGTATTGGTCCTTTCGCAATGATTGACAACTACAATAGTGAGCCCATATCTAGGTCCCCGTCCTTGCTCTCAGTCATCAAGGCTTGTAGGATTTGACATTTTCTTCTCCTCTCCTGGGTAGTATCAAGATCCTCAATCTGGATTCCTTTTTTGGATTCATGACATCCATGCTCTAATACTCTTTTATTTTGTTCTATTAGACAATCAATTTTTAGTTCCTAGCTAGATACTTAGCTTTGCTTTTACTTTTAGTATTGATCCGGGTTCTGCTTTTGCATGTTAGTTTTTGGGGTAGCTTGGACAAGTACTTCCGCATTGGTAATGCCTAGCATGCATAGGTGTTTGAGTGACGCTCTCTAGATCTTTAACTTTGTAATTGTATTTATAAAGTTAATGTGGCTTTTATTTAATGACTAAAGTGACTTTTTGTAAAGTTGAGTGACTTAAGTGATTTAAGTCATCTCAACGAGAGATTAAGTCACAACCATCGATCTTGGGAAGGCAAGATCTAATCTTGACTGTTGAGATCTTAGGGTTAGGGATTTGGTCATTAAAAGATTATAAAAGCATATCTCAGGATAGTGAGAGGCACACATTGAGCTGAGAGGAAGAGGGCGAATTTGCAGCTGGAGGAAAGACGATTTTGCAAGGCTAAAAAAGAAGGGCCGTATAGGCTGAGTTTGCTGGGCTGCTAGAAAATTTTGAATTAGCTGCTGTAATTATTTTCTTCCTCTGAAGCCAATAAAATCCTCTCATTCATTGGTTTTCCCTTTGGGGTTTTTTCAGGGGCATTGCCCAGAAATATCTATGTTCAAATGTGTGTGTTGTTTATGATTCCGTTGTGCATTTTGAATGGTTAAAACTTAACTGCAAATTTTGTGCATAGTTTACAGAATTTATATCAGCAATAGATTAAATTCTGAGTTGTTAAATTATTGGCATAAAATTTCTGATTGCTGGGTTTCAAGAAATTAACATGGTCTCAGAGCTGGGACTCTGAAGAGTGGCATTGAAGACTTTGACACAAGGGTTTGTAAGGATTGCAGGAGTTTTGCTCAGAAAAAGGCAGGGAAAAGAATTGTTGGTCAGTTTGACAAGGATGGCTACCAGATTGAGGTTTGAGGACAGGTTGGACATGGCTACAAATTTTATCCCATGGAAAGAGCAGATTACGTTGATGTTGGAGGAAAACGAAATAGGGGACATTGTGGAGAAAACCCAGGTTGTTCCCACAAATATAACACTTTTGGCGGCGTACAATAAAAAAAATATGAAAGCCAAAAGGATGCTCTTGGATGCCATGAAGGACCATATCATACCTCATGTGTCCAGAAAGAAAAATGCCTATGAGATGTGGGAGGCTCTGATAAAGATTTATCAGAGTGGAAACCAAAACATGAAGATGGTGCTGAGGGAGAAACTTAGGAGCACCAAGATGTCCAATATTGACATAGTGGCATCGTATCTCACGAGGATATCATAGGTTCGTGATGAGTTAACGACTGTTGGAGAGGTAGTCAAAGATGATGAACTTGTGAGGAAAACTTTGAATGGGTTCTTAGAGAAGTGGGCTCTGTTCGTGAAGGGAGTTGTGGCACGAGAACATCTCCTTGACTGGCAGAGGTTGTGGGATGACTTCTTTTGGGAGGAGACTCAGGAGGAGGCTCTTCAAGGAAGTTAGGCTAAGGGTGATGAAGACAAGGAGAATGCTGCTCTTCATGCGAAGAAGGGTAGGGGAGATGGAAAGGAGGACATGAGCAAAGCGAAATGCTTTGCATGTCATAAAATTGGCCACTGTGCAATCCAGTGTCCAAACAAGAAGAGCAAGAAGGAGACACATGTAACAACATTAGCATCAACTGAGATCAATGATTTTGCTAAGAAATTCGAGAAGGAATTTTCTCTTGTGTTTTGTCTTTTAGGTAATGGTAGTGCAGAGTTTGGGGACATTGGAGCATGGATTGTGGACAGTGGTTCATCTTGCCATATGACGGGAATGAGGTTGATGTTCCTTAGTGTTTCAGAGATAGACTCAGATTGTCATGTGGATTGTGGGACTAGTACCATGCATGCAGTGAAGGGGGTTGGATGTTTAAGATTCCAACTAGAATTAGGGGGATCTCTAGAGGTGTTGTTTGTTCTGGAGCTGAAGGTAAGCTTACTTTCATGCATCAACTTTGGAGGATGAGGGACATGGAGTTATGTTTGAGCATGAACATGTGTTCATATATCCAGAGGGAGCTACCCTGGACGCAACAACAGTGCTTGGTGTCAGACAGGGGAGGTTATACAGGTCTCAGGGACAACCTGTGTGTAAGTCCAAGGGGATCTTGGATCCAGGATTAGTGTCAGTGACAGGTGGTTGTCAGGCTACTTCCAGTACTGTCAGGAGTCTCGGCTGGTATGAGATGACATAGTTGAATGCTCATGAGTGCGAGGAGACACCTAAGGGCATGGTGAGGAGGAACATGTCTTCAACACGGGATCCAGTGCAGGTGGTAGGGAAGCTTTCTGGTTCAGAGGGAGCAACTACAACAATAGATGGAGTGATGGGGTTGGAGACAGATCCAGGTGGAGGTTCCATAAGTATCTTCCTCGCTAAGAGGGAATGTTAATTTTTGGGGTAGCTTGGACACGTGCTTCCGCATTGGCAGTGCCTAGCATGCGGAGGTGTCCGAGCGACGCTCTCTAGATCTTTAACTTTATAATTGCATTTATAAAGTTAATTTGGCTGTTATTTAATGCCTAGAGTGACTTTTTATAAAATTAAGTGACTTAAGTGATTTAAGTCATCTCAACGAGAGATTAAGTCACAACCATCGATCTTGGGAAGGCAAGATCTAATCTTGACCGTTGAGATCTTAGGGTTAGGGATTTGGTCATTAAGAGATTATAAAAGCATATCTAAGGAGAGTGAGAGACACACATTGAGTTGAGAGGAAGAAGGCCATTTGGCTGTGGAAGAGGGCGAATTTGCAGCTGGAGGAAAGACGGTTTGCAGGACCGAAAAAGTTGTGTCGAAAAAGCAGAGTCGTACAGATCGAGCTTGATGGGCTGTAAGAAATTTATGAATTAGCTGTTGTAATTATTTTCTTCCTCTAAAGCCAATAAAATCCTCTCATTCACTAGTTTTCCCTTCGGGGTGTTTCAAGGGGCATTGCCCATAAATATCTGTGTTCAAATGTGTGTCGTTTATGATTTCACTATGCATTTTTAATGGTTAAAACTCAATTGTAATTTTTTTGCATAGTTTACAGAGTTTATATCAGCAATAGATTAAATTCCGAGTTGTTAAATTATTGGCATAAAATTTCTGATTGCTTGGTTTCAAGAAATTAACATTGCACTCCCAATTGTATTTACACTGGATTGTACATGTTAGCCCCTTTGACCTGCTTTTGTGGTCACTTGTTGAACATTAATAAAATTATCTTATCTTATCTTTATTTAGGTTAGATTCACTTGCTACTCATTGATAGTGATACTTCCTAAGTCTTTACAATTTTGCCATAAATCGTATTGTTTGTTCTGGTAGAAACATAACCCATGTGTGATGGTACCATTCTTGGTGCCATCAATGGTTAATCATAGATGTTCATTCTACATATAATGTGTCATTATGTTCTACTGATGTATCTTAGACTTTATAAATGCTTTTGTTTTTTTGGTTTCGAGCAAAGAAAATGAAATTCTACATAAATTTCTGGTAGTGATTAAGATAATATAAGATAAGATATTTTTATCAATGTCCATGAACGACCAAAAGAAGTAGATCAATGGGATTCAAAAGTACAACTAGTAACAACACACTAAGGGAATGCGAAGGCTACTACAAAAATCTAAAAGAATGCTAAGGCCCCTTTATTACTTTCCTCTAACTAATTTGTTGCCCTTGTTGGAAATCCAAGAGACCCCAAGAAGTTGTTACAACTTCCTTTCCATATTCCTCTACAAATGCTCTCAACGCTGCATGTTACCCCTCATATTGCATGGTGTGTGGACTGCCTAAATTAGCACCCTTGTAATAGCTCCACTTGTGGTGCTAAGGAGGTAAGCACAATTGGGAAATGCACCATTGTCACCTTAGTACATTTCCCCTTCACTTTCGGCCGACTCCTAGAAGCCATGAGGGGCATCCCAATCTAAGTGAAGTAAACTTGTCAAATAAATTGTTGTCCCGCGAGAGATCCACTTTAACAAACAACACCTTGATATATCGTTAGATAGACTAGTGCCTAATAAGTGATAAGATGCCTTAAACAATATTCAATAAAAGTGAAGAGCATAAACCACCCAATATAACGAGGGTTAGGAGCTAATAATTAAGTGCTTAGTATGAGATATGAGATAGCTTCCGCTTTAAATGCAAACTAGCACTAACAAATTACAAGCTTAATCAACATTTACTCATGAAATTTGTATAAACTTGTAAGAATGAATGGTGATTCCCCTTAGGGTTTCACCAGGAGAATCTCTCGATAAAAGATAAATACAATTAGCAAGTAGGAGATTAATTTCACAACTAGATATGTAAAATAAACTTGAGAAATAATCTAGGAATGAAATATAGACTAGGAGAGAGTTAGAATACACCTTTAAAGCACCGAACCCCAGCCTTAGGTTTCACCAAATCTGATTTCTAATGCAGCAAATTAAATTATAGATTTGAAGAACTCCTTAAGTCAACCCACAAGATGTTAGAACAATCCTTTAAGCACTATGAGAGAGGGCCAATTTTCCTTTTTAGAGTTATAGATAAACAATGAAGTAGAAACCCTTGAACAATATGTCTAGAAAGTAAGATATAACATTGATAATCCATTAGACAATAAATGGAATTTTTTGTATTTTTATCTTTTATCTTTTTTTTGTATTTTTTATATTTTATATGACATAAAAGAAAATATTTTGAGTTTTAGGTTTGTTTTTGGTTGGTTGTTGGGAGTAAGCTTAGTGCCTTGTCTCCACTTAGGGCTTATGGGGTCAAGAAGTATGTCCCTCTAAGAATTGGTTATCCGATGTTTATGGATTAGAGTAGGAGACTAAGGCCTCAATGCTAGTAGTCTCTTGTCTAATCAAGACAAATCATGAAAACCAAGGCCCTACAAGAAAGGTTTCCTCAAGGGAAGGCCTTCACCAACAAAATCAACAATAGATTGGAAAGAAAACTTAAGACCCTTGCCAATGAGTATAAAACTAATCAAGACAAGGGATTGAGTACTTACCAAATCGATTAAGGAGGATGGAAGAGATATGAACCATAGACGTCCTCCTTCCAAGTGATACTTGATATCCTTCAATGGATCGATCTTGCTAGCTTTCGTAAAAAGCTTGTATAATCACAATAATCTTTGATGACCAAGAAAAATAACCAAGAAAGATAGAGCTCCAAAAATTGGCACGAAAACACCAAGTAAAGATCTTCCATTAATGGCTTATGAGAATGATCTCCAACAATTCACAACGATTTGAAATGAGGAGTGTCTCTAATTATAGATGAGGCCTTTAGCTCCTTCCCATTTTTTATTCCCTAAATTAAGCCTAAGGAAATAAAGTAAAGGAGACTTGTCATCCACATAACTTGGAGACTAAGTCAAATTACAATTAAATGATGCTTTCATGTGCATTAAACCCTCATGAGAGGGGACGCCACCCTTGAAGAAGGAGTGATTTTCCCTAGATCCTTAACGTTCTCATGGAAAAGGGGTTAAAGCCATACTTAGAAAGCTTCCCAAGCAAGTAAAGCTTTAACGTCTCACCTCCTTCCATCCAATGAATTCATGAAAGGGTTAAATATACCTTGGAAAGTGGATGACTCCTTAAGATGGGGTCACGAGTCTTCCTAACATACCCTTTAAGTCACGTCCCATTATGAAAAGTGTTTTAAGTAAGTGCCACATTATTAAAAGGCACTTTAAGTTATGTCACATCGCCCTTTAAATAATAATATTTTATAATCCATCCAAAAGTGCCATGTCACCTTTTTAAACACTTTATAAGTAATCCAAAAGTGCCCATGATTTGTCATGAACTTTAATCATGGTTTGGCCCTCATAAAAATGATAATAAGCTAAAAAAGGTAACCAATTTCGAGGGCGTTCTTCACTCTTTAATGTGGCATGTGTAGATGAGGCCCATGTGGACGTAAAGAACCCTTTCATGCCTTGGAGGATGTAAGCCATGACTTGGTACAAGTGAATTGTCCCGAAAAATGTGAAATTGGATGCACATGTATAAAATCACCTTCATCAGCCCATGGCCAAAGTGTGGTACATACATAAAAAAAGGGGGGGCCATGCGGGGTAAAATAGGTGTGCCAAACCATGTGTGTGACAACACTTACAAAGTGCAATCACCTTTATATAGCAAATAAAATAAGTGAGTAGTTAGGGCTCCCGTAAATCATGTATCCTAGTAGATCCTCCTCAAAATGCCCGAATACCTACCTAGGACATAAATTCCCGACTTGATGGGAGTTATCGCCACCTAGGGATAATTGGTCGGAGCAATAAAACCAAGCAGCTTGAGAATGGGGACTAAAGGGACATGCCATGATCGTCCACCTAAGGGGATATGGGCTACCAACCAACCAACACTTGTCCATCAATCGACCCAACATGGCCACATACAAAGAGATCATCACACTTTGGGCTCATCAGAATGGTCACATCTCGTGAAAAAAATGTAGGGTACACTGCAGAGAATCTGAGATGTAATTGCTGGGTCCAACTCAGGGACATGTGCTCATCTTGAGAGTGCACGAGAACTCCAGAATCTGAAAAACTTGTAGACCTGAAACAATCTCACAAAATGAATATTAAATGCAAGGGAGGGTAAAGACACAAGTGCCTTGCCCCTTCCTTCAGATAGAAGTAAATCCATGCATAAA
>ML789656.1:344309-364466 GCA_009831015.1 Picea engelmannii
ATTTTGTTTATCAAATTCCACCATTACTGTTTTGTCTTCTTCAATGTTATAAACATCATTTTCTAAATTGGCAATTTGTTTTCCTATGTCTCCATCGTTATACAAAATGAAAGAATCAAGGTCTGAATGAACATAATATAAGGGATAATTATGTGGTTTATCTTGACTACTGACCATGTATTCCATCAATGTTTCCCTATATAATCTCCTCTGTTGACCAAACAATGGGATGGTAGCATAGGACATGTTCAATTGAAGTGTTCCTTGTAACTTAGCTCCCCATGAGCGAGATAGTAACATGCCATATTTAAGAGGTATATCAACAACAACTATGTCCATTACCAAACTCTTGGTTGGTATTTGTGCTAAAGTAACACACAAATCTTTAATGAGACTTATGCATTTTACTTTGCTTGAATCAAAAGAATACAAATTTCTGTATGGTCTAGTGATATCAAGTCCTAATTTTTCAATAACAACCTTAGGCATAAGGTTGTGTGAAGCACCAGAGTCAAGCAAGGCATTGTGCAGAGTTTTGTCATGAACATTTAAATTGATGTAGAATGGGGGTACAACTCCATATTCAGGTTTTCCATCAACTTCAGGCCCAAATAATAATTCTAGTTGATGATCAACAACATTTACTGTATTTGTACCTGCCCTAGTAGTTTTCCTCCTTTTTAGCTCAAAGATGAAATAGATGACGACTACATGAAGCAAAAGATGCTAGGGTGTCGCAATGACAAGGCCCTTAGCAAAAAGCTTCAAGAAAATAGCGTGTCTAGCATAATCTAGTAGGTGAAAGTTATTAAGGCAAGAACAATAACACATGCTTTAGCCGCCTAGGGTTTTAAGCTAGCAATTTCATAATCTTATAATAAATGCAAGAAAAATACACCATAACCATTCAATGAAGAATTGCAGAAAATTTACTTACATTCACCAAGAATCATCTAGCAATAGGCCTTGTTGAAGACTTCCACCAAGAAAAATGCTAAAACACACCAAAATTAGCCTCCTTCAAGAAGTGCGCACTAAATTTCAGCCAAGAAACCCTAATTAGGGCGCAAATTTCAGACCTCACTTAAGTGTGAGTGAAAGATGATCCAAAATAAGAGTGATTTTTCTCTTATTTATACAGTAACAATGACCAGAATTAAGTCAAAAACGCTGACATGGTCAATTTACATGTAATATCTAGTTTTTACATAAAAATCACAATTTAAACCCTTAATCAAGCAGAATAGGTGATGTCTTGCCCCTTTAGGGTGACATTAGGCCTCTTTGGTGAAACGTTGGCCTCCAGGAACAAAATGTTAGGCCTCCAGGAACAAAACGTTAGGCCTCCCAAGGCCTCTGGATCAAGCCACACGTGCCACTTGGCACATAACTGCTTCCAAAGTGTCCATCAAACGCCGATGACGTCAAGGGTCACAGAGGTGATGTCATGGGCCTTTCAAGGCCAACATCGTAGTAGGAGGGCAAGACCCCCTTGGGTCCAGGCTTGTCATGCAAGTTTCTGGTGGAACGTCTTCCTCTCTCTCTGGTGCAAGCCTCTGACCTGTCTCTGCCCCTGGCTGGGGTCTCAACATCCATCTGGTGGGATTTTAGGCCTATGGAGGTCCGAACTAATCATCTCCCCATGTGTACTTGTCCGTTGGGTGTGGCCTTGCAACAATAACAAGTACGCTCTCCATGGGCTCATAAGTCACAAGGATCATAGCAATGTCAATCACATCTAATAATCAAGTTATCGAAACATGAGCATCAAACGCCCTTTCCCAGACAAGTGCTCAAAGGCGTTATGCTATTCTACAAGCTAGGTTTGGAGAGGACGTCAGGAGGTCCTTCTGGGCTAATTCTCATTGGACGTGGGATGTTTCCAGGTGAAGAAAAATCCAAGCCATGTAAGTGGATAAGGTGGTGTAGGGATGTTTGAGCAATGGGTGCAGTGATGACAGGGGAATGTATGGCTTACCTGTGGGTGCCTCTGAAGAGGGTGAGCTGCACTTTATCATGGATATAAATGTTTCCAAGCCCATTCAATGCCTTTTGTCTTTTTATCTTATTGATTTTTCTTTCAAGAGACTGGTTAGGGGACACTGCCCTGGCTTGGTGACCAGTGGTGACAATGTTACCCAGAAACACTTCACGGAGATGAGAAGGCTGGCTCGGGATGAGACCCCCTTTCTCTTGGCTATGCCACCCAGAGCCACTACCCTGGCATGGTGACCAATTGAATGGTAGTGTCATACCACTACATGCCCATGGATCTAATAGGTTGGCTCGTGACGAGACCCCCTATCCTCCAACTAGGTCTTGATTTTATTATTTTATGGGTCCCTCCGTTTCTTGCTGAGAAGCCTTTATTGCTTTCTCGGGGATCCCTGGGTGAAGCATCTGAAGGTTTTGTTCTTTTGGCTTTTATCTTTTGCCAACTACTTTTATCCTCTGGGCCTTTAGCCCCTTCTTCCCACAAGGTAAGGTCCAACCCCTTGCTAGCTTGGAAAACCCAATGCCCAAACTAGTGTAGGGGGTGGATGAGAGGGAAAATGATGAAAAGTGATAGGTATGGTGGGAATGGACGATGTCCTTTCATAAACCCACCCAGTGGCAATTCAAATCCTAAGAGAACCAACTTGCCAGGGCATCCTGTCATTCTCCCTAGGTATGGACAAGTGGAAAGGCATAAAGTCCAAGCACACGTTAGAAGCAAAAAAAATTAAATGCACATATTCAAATGTTTTGAGAATCAGAGTGGCACATACCATGATACCCAGACTCGTTACCTCATGGAGCAAGACCCACTGTAGCTAAAGGCGATGGGATGGATGTTGCTGCTGCTGACAAGGTGGAGGCGTTGAAGATGAAAGATGGGCCCTCCAGGGCCAGGCTCAAGTCAATATGGCTCTCGGTACTCCATGTCTAAGACCTGTGGGCCTCGAGACATAATATCCTTAGTTATCCCTAGGTTAGGGGATAAAACATACCTCGAAACAATTGTAGCAACTTCTGAGTTCTTCATCAAATCCAGTGGAGTCACCGTCCTACAAGCTTTAAAATCTTCAGACAATGGAATTGCCATTGATATTCTTTCATCTGGATATAACTGAGAATGGAGTCGCTAGGTGGATGATTTCAACCTTCCTATGTCTGATCACTATCCACCATCAGTAATCACATCTGAAACTTGATACTTTTTTGTAATGTTCCCAAGCCAAGATGCCAGGAACATCACATTTTGCATGTGTTTGTAAACTTTTTCTGGTTGTGGCATTTCGTCAAACACTTTGCTGATTTACTTATGTTTGGGTGTTTACTTGCAGATTGACTTCTTAATTTCGGCCTTAGGGTTTATATTCAGATATCACACACAGATCTGAAGATATAATCAATGGAAATACAATATACACCAAATATGGAACCAATAGCAAAGATTTGACTTTTATTAATATAATGAGCAAGAACCTAATACATGGATAAGGCCGATCTGGAATGATCAACAGATGTATCCAATAAACATACTAAGAGCTGCGACAAAATGCTCCCGACGAGAGACTACAAGCCTCAAAAGGATGAATATACTATGAAGACCAATACAAGCAGAGATCTGGGCCGTATGAAGTGCCGAACCCCCAAGCTGGATGATGGGCGCCCTGCTGGAACACTGAAGATCCTCAATAATTCGGCCCTACTGTCAAAGACCTCCAAATACTCGGAAGAAGATGGCAAACTGTAGATCATCCCAATACAAGACTCCGGGTAAAGTCTCAGGTGGATTGGTGAAGAGATGATCCACCCAATGACTAACCCTCTATTGGACTTGTGCCCCACTGGATGACTGAAGCCCTAGATAATTCGACCTCTCTCCTAGAGGCCTCCCAATGCTCCACAAAATCACTAGAATGATAGATCGGGGCCCGATTACCTCACTGGTGAAGTCCCAAGCGAAGTAGTGAAGGTCTGAGCTATCAAATGACTAAAAACCACTTTCTGAAGTTTGCTCCTCTCCTCCAATTCGTCCAAGGCATCTAGCAAACCAAATGGCACATAAAACTCCTTCATAATGAACTAGATCTCATGGCCAAGAACTTGCAATGAAAACCCATGTGCTAGAGTTCCCGGAAGCCCTTCCAATCTCTTGGAACAAACTTCCCTCAATGAATGGTGCGCCCCCCTTGCTGGAAACCCTCAATGCTGTGCCCTTCTCTCTTCCTGTACCTGTGGCTGGTGTAGAACTCTTCTGCAACTGAGTAGATCTAAAGTAGAATGGTGTGGGTGGAGTTTTGCATCCCCGAGACCAAGTTTGGAACAAGATAGGTGGAATCTTTCACCATCGAATTATTCTCTAGGGTTTGTTAAGTCAAAACCCCCAAGGCATGGGCTCACTAGCTAAAAGCCAGATATCAAAACTGATAATCACATGAATGAGAGAATAGAGGCTTTTGCCTCTCTTTTATCCTTCCTGCTCACCTTGTCCCTCCAAAGTGACTTTTGCTTTATTAATTAATTAAATCACTTTAATTAATTAATTAACTCTTTTACCTCTGAAAATCACCTTATCTCTCCTTGTGGCTTCCTTGGCCACTGAAAGTCACTTTTCATCATCCTATTTTGTAGAGTTGTTCCTCTCGATTCCAATGAGCTATTACACTAAGAGGTTCCTCCAAGTATTGTGCCCAAAATGACCTCTTCAGTGAATTTAATTAACCTATAGCTCAAAATACCCAAAATCATGGAAATCGTTGGAATGCAACGGAACCAAAGCCAATCTGTGCGGAATGGATCATAATGATGAAATAGGATGAGCGATGCAAGCCGGACCCCAAAATATCCCTCAATAGCTCCTGTACTCGCTATAATGTCCATTTGGCTGCTCTGGTCATCATAGCACCTTGTAATACCCGGATGTCCCAAAGTGGGGACATTACAGTCCTCCCTGCTAGAATATTGCCTGTCCTCAAGTAATAACTGAACCCATCCAAATACAATACCGGGGTCCCATGTCCACCTGTGGGTCACACAGTAGGTCCCATCCAGAGATGAACTATCATACACTCCACCCCCTGGGTCCCATATCAGGAAGTGAACTGCAATACCTTGTGAAGCATAGTCCTGAAATATATCAACTCCGTGAGTCTCCTGCACATGACACATGGCCTCATCCTGGAATGAGTCCATCCTCCAAGTCCCTACCAAGATCAACACGACCTCCATCAATTGCCCATGCTGATGCCAGAATGAGGTATTGCAAGACCTCTGTGAGACACCCTCAAGTGATGTTGTCTCCTCAATACTAAAGCTCAATGGAAAGTCAAAACAACTTTCCCCTGCAAAGGTCCACTTGCCCGTCTGTCAGTGAAATGCTCAACCCTGCAATCCCCGGGTCCCATGCTAGTCTCTGTCGAAGATCACCCTACTGGCGTTGCACTACTCTGATCATGCCTGACTATTCCTTGTCTATATACTGGATCCCCCACTCTTGGATCCTCAAGCTGAAATACCTGTGGCAATTGGACCTGCTGTCCAGAAGCTACATTTGTAAAGATATCTCCATGGAAGTAGTACCTGCCCAACCATCTCCATGCTCGATCACGATGATCAAGAGGGAGAAACTGCCTTGCTCCATAGTACAAGTCCTTGCAGGCCCACTCAAAACCAACCCAAGGTGGAGTATGTGGTTCTCTGGTGCAACCTGGGTCATCATAAAGTGAAACAATCTACTAACAAAATGAACTTCTGGATCCCATGGCAAACTTGGAAGTTTATCACTTCCAATCCCTGCTAACTGCTCTTGTGTCATAATGATCACTGTCGGAAGCCCTCCGTGCTCATCCTCCTGAGAATTTGTAGCTGTCATCCCTTGAGAAGTCTGCTATCCTCTGGCCTATGATGCTCACCATGACGCACCAAGTCTCGACTGGCTGCCTATGACGATCCACCTCTATCCTGCTCTATGCCGTAAAAGCACTCATATCAGGTGGTCTCGGCCTAGCCACTCCCCATGTCCTCAACCACTGTCTATCTCTCCTCATGCTGCTGTCTATGATAAAAGTGTCAGGAAAGGCTAACAGAAACATCTGTAGCTGATTGTAGGACTGTAAAACATCACATGCTTTGGTCAATCCCAAGGATTCAACCCAAAGCTCGTGCACCCGTATCCATGGTACGTACTCTCCTCTGATCATCACTGAATACCAATCACCATCTCCCCTATAGCCGCTGCTACTGTGAAGGTGATCTTCCAGTACCATGTGCTGCTGCAAAGGAGAAACGTCTCCATGCTCTACTAAGTGTTTATCCTCCCTGCAAGTCAATACACCCCTCTGAATCCCACTGTACACCTCTGCAAGCCTCTGTGAGCTATCACTCACCATTGTATGCTCCTGCATACTCATGTCATCTTCTGTATACTCCTGCTGCATCATAGATCCTGGGTGTACTACTGGATCAACCTCTACATGAAGGTCAACTGCTCTCGGAACGCAAATGGGAGTGTCCTCAAAACTACCCCTAGCTCCGGAGTTCCCATGCGTAGGTGAGTTCTCAACGGTCTCAAAGATCCTCGTGGAGGGTACCTCATGCGCCTCCGGATCATAACTCTCCGTACTCATCAGTGACTTTGGGTACTCATGCTTGTCCATCAACTGGTGCTCCTCTGCTAGACCACCAACATCCTCTAGCCATGTGACTGAAGGACATATCTGACTCTCCACTAAGATAGATGTAGTGGATCTCTGGCGAATCTCCTCTGATCCGGACTCTGACTCTTGAAGGGTTATTTGTGTGCCTCTCAAGAATCCTCGTGTGCTCTCCAACTCATGAGTGAGTCTGACCACCTCCAACTCCTGCTCCCTCAGAGCCCCGTGATACATCTCGCCAATCCCCAATAGGTAGTCCCTGTCTGTCAACAACTGCTGGTAGTCGGTCCTCATCATAGACACTCTCTCCCTGAGAGTATGAAAGTCATCAACGACAAATCCCCCATCTGAACTACCATGTGCCACTGATGCCCTCCAGCAGTAATTTGCCACCAATGCATGTGTGTCATCAATGCGCCTAGTGACTGCCATGATCATATTCTCACAGACTCTCAACTGTCCTGCCAAGTAGTGTGACTCCTAATCACAGTCATGTTGAGGTGATACCTCATGTCTCTCACTGCTAGTGCCAACACTGGAATCCCCAACAATGCTCTCTGTTGAAGATAAAGCGCTGAACTGCCCCCGGTCCTTTGTGCTACTGGGTCCTCCTATATGTGACTGCACATCATCCCCAACTACTAGCTCCCTCTGAATCATACTGTACCCGGTGTGAGCAGCTGTATCCTCCTGTGCACTCACCCTGCTACTATCATCTGCGCCTGGATCCCATATAGATGTGTCCAGATACGTGCTATGGTCATCCTGACCAATAAAGGGTACATCCTCATCACTGTAGGATGGTCCTGGAAGTAAGTGTTCCATCCAACTGTCAATCTTCACAACTTGATCAAACAATGGAGCCTCCAAAAGAAGTGACTCAATCTCCTCATGCTGATATGTGAGCATAAGGTCAACTGTCTACACGTCATGTATCTCCTCTTGGATCTGTGGATCCATGTCTCTGGTGTGTATTCCTCATGTACGACTCCTCTATCATATCTGACATGCCACTGCTATCCTCATGTGTCACGGCTATCATGGGTGTCTGAAAAGATGACAGATGTGTCACGGTCATCATAGGGAGCTCGTCATCTCTAGGTGCTAACACGCGTGAATCCTCACTAGTGTCACCACTCTGTGGAAGTGTAAGGTCATCAACATTGGGTGATATGGGTGCTGAAGTCCAGGTGCTATCATCCCATCCATCCAACTGTCCATCCAATACGCAAGGGTCACTATCCTCCTCAAACGTGCAAGAATCACTAACCTTTGTGCAGAGTCTCTAACGTCATCAAACTGCTCCAAATAAGCATCTATCTCTGTGTCCTCACACACCTCATCATCACTGTCATAGTGTACCTCAATAATGTGTTTCTTACCTTTACCCCTACACTTATGATCTGGTTCACAAGGCACTTTGCAACTGTAGCAAAGTTGCCTGCTCCTACTGGGTGTGGGGTTACTCTGTGCTTCCCTCCATCTAGCTATTGCGGCTCCGTTTTCCTCTGTTATGTTGACCCAATATGTAACCTCATCTTTGCTCCACCTAGGATTTTTTATAGATACAAATTGTTGGAATGTCAATTGAGCCCTAGTTCCCTCACTAAGGGCGTAGTATTCCCTTCCACAGAATAAACTCTCTCTAGCAAAGTAAAACATATCCATCTCTCCTTATGGAAGACCCCTTAGGTTGGCAGGAGTCTAAGCTCTAATACCATTGTAATGTTCCCAAAGTCAAGATGCCAGGAACATCACGTTTTGCATGTGTTTTTAAAGTTTTTCTGGTTGTGACATTTTGTCAAACACTTTGCTGATTTACTTATGTTTGGGTGTTTACTTGCAGATTTACCTCTTAAGTTCGGCCTTAGGGTTTATATTCAGTTATCACACATAGATCTGAAGATATAATCAATGGAAATACAATATACACCAAATATGAAACCAATAGCAAAGATCTGACTTTTATTAATATAATGAGCAAGAACCTGATACAAGGATAAGGCCGATCTGGAATGATTAACAGATGGATCCAATAAACATACTAAGAGCTGCTACAAAATGCTCCCGATGAGAGACTACAAGCCTCCAAAGGATGAATATACTATCAGGACCAATACAAGCAGAGATCTGGGCCGTATGAACTGCCGAACCCCCAAGTTGGATGATGTTGCGCCTTGCTGGAACACTGAAGATCCTCAATAATTCGGCCCTACTGTCAAAGACCTCCAAATACTTCGAAGAAGATGGCAAACTGTAGATCGACCCAATACAAGACTCCTGGTAAAGTCTCAGGTGGATCGATGAAGAGATGATCCACCCAATGACTAACCCTCTATTGGACTTGCGCCCCACTGGATGACTGAAGCCCTAGATAATTCGGCCTCTCTCCTAGAGGCCTCCCAATGCTCCACAAAACCACTAGAACGATAGATCGGGGCCCGATTACCTCACTGGTGAAGTCCCAAGCGAAATAGTGAAGATCTGAGCTATCAAATGATTGAAAACCACTTTCTGAAGTTTGCTCCTCTCCTCCAATTCGTCCAAGGCATCTAGTAAATCAAATGGCATATAAAACTCCTCTAGAATGAACTAGATCTGATGGCCAAGAACTTGCAATGAAAACCCAGGTGCTAGAATTCCCAGAAGCCCTTCCAATCTCTTGGAACAAACTTCCCTCAATGAATGGTGCGCCCCTTTGCTGGAAACCCTCAATGGTGCACCCTTTCTCTTCCTGTACCTGTGGCTGGTGTAGAACTCTCCTGCAACTGAGTAGATCTGAAGTAGAATGGTGTGGGTGGAGTATTGCATCCTCGAGACCAAGCTTGGAACAAGATAGGTGGAATCTTTCATCACCGAATTGTTCTCTAGGGTTTGTTAAGTCAAAACCCTCAAAACCCCCAAGGCATGGGCTCACTAGCGAAAAGCCAGATATCAAAACTGATAATCACATGAATGAGAGAATAGAGGCCCTTGCCTCTCTTTTATCCTTCCTGCTCACCTTGTCCCTCCAAAGTGACTATTGCTTTATTAATTAATAATTAATTAATTAAATCACTTTAATTAATTAATTAACTCTTTTACCTTTGAAAAACACCTTATCTCTCCTTGTGATTTCCCTGGCCACTGAAAGTCACTTTTCATCATCCTATCTTGTAGTGTTGTTACTCTTGATTTCAATGAGCTATTACATTGAGATGTTCCTCCAAGTATTGTGCCCAAAATGACCTCTTCAGTGAATTTAATTAACCTATAGCTCAAAATACTCAAAATCATGGAAATCGTCGGAATCCAATGGAACCAAAGCCAATCTGTGCGGAATGGATCATAATGATGAAATAGGATGAGCGATGCAAGCTGGACCCCAAAATATCCCTCAATAGCTCCTGTACTCCTAATCTCCATCTGGCTGCTCTGGTCATCATAACACCCTGTAATACCTTGATGTCCCAAAGTGTGGACATTACATTTTTCTTGAGGAAGATTAACCTTTCTTCCCCAGTATGGTCGCCACTATGTTAGCACTCTGTAATTTATAGAGGTTGTAGAAGAAAAGACAAAGGTAACTACAAAACCGCTTTGGAAGCTAGGATCTAGCCCTGCTAGCTTCAGAGAGGGATCTCTCTGTAGTATTTAGATTTGTTTGGATTAGAATATTAGGCTAGTTATGACAGTTCATAATTTGTTTGTTTGTTTGAAATATTTGGCTGATAAGAATGCTTAAATTACCAATGGGCTATGGGGTCTGTCTTTTAAGAACAGGGATCAGTTTCAGATTTTATTAAGTTTCTTCACAGGGCAAGGTAGTAAAACTGTTTGGGTCTAGTAAAATTATATGAAGTGAATGGAAAGAAAGGAGAGGAAAATCCACCAAGTAAAAGAGCAGTTAATAATTCTTTTACTTAACTTCAGTTGAAAACATAAAAATCATTCAAAAACCAGAACCAGAGTATACTAAGATAAATTCTTTTCCTTAACCTTCTTTGAATAATTTGAATTGAAAACACAAAATGATGACAGAGAATGAAAAACATAAACAAAGAGAGTTGCACATCGCCGACAGTCTGACACGAGAATCCTGTGAAAAAGTCATTTTTATTACTGGTCGATCCTCTTGAATGATACACAATAGCTTTCTTGGATGCAAAAATCAACCCTCAATACTTCAAAAGGAGAAGTATTTATACAATTATTTACAAGGATCCTGCCATAAATGATCGAGATATAATTTAGGAATATCTAAACTTACTGTATCTTTGATATCATGTAGATTTGCTTGGATTTTTGGTGCTGATTTGGTGGAAGTTGTTGATGACTTGCCTCTTTGACTCTGCTTAGCTATTGGTGCTTGCTTTTGAGGTGTAGTGGTCGGTGAAGTAGTAATAGAGATAGGCTGCTTGTCTGCTTCTTGCAAGGTGTTTTCTTCCCATTCAGCCTGGTTAATATATCTTTCAACCTCTGGCCTTTGTGTGTGGACATAGGGAGTGGTCTTTTGTTTGGTCCTTAGCTTAGAAATGATACCAAATGGGTCATATGACCAAGTGAAGCTAAAAGGTGTTAGCTTTTTAGCTCGGGAGGTACTCCACATGTTTTGTCTTGTATGCGGAAGTTACCTTAATGTTTACACTACCAGGCACTTAACTTTGTAATAGTTTTTGTAATGTTGTTTTAAGTGGTTCTTTTATTAAAGTGACTTTTTAATAAAGTGTACCTTCTATTTTTAAAGTGACTTTATTTTCATAAAGCACTTATGTAATAAAGTGAAATCACTTTAATATTTCAAGTGATTCATTTGGGAGGGAATGGATCATGACCCTTGATCTTGAAAAAGGCAAGATCTAATCTTGGCCTTTGGATTTAGGGTTGGGGAAGGTGAAAAGACACTTTGGGGGGAAAATGTCATTTTCAGATTATAAAAGAATGTATTGGGTAGTGTGCAAGACATGTTGAGAAGATGAGAGGAGTTGAGTTAGAGAGATTTTCTGAGTAATCTCTAGAGAGGAAAGTGAGCAACAAAGAGGGCACGAATCCCAAGAAATTTTTTTCCGAGAGTTTTGGGCCGAAATAATTTTCTGTTGTGGGAGGCCGTGCTGTATAGATCTGTACAGTCCGTACGGATTTGGCACGGAAATCAAGGCATTTTTGGGTGCGGTTTTCAAGGTTCTGTTTGCTGTTTCTGGGCTGTACAGAACAGTCCATACAATTGACTGTGGGCACGGAAAACGAGGTACGGATGAGGCCGTACAGTAGTACGATTTTGGCATGGAAAACGAGGCAGATTTCTGTGGGACAGATTTGGTGCTGTGAGGTATTTTCCTTGGCTGGAATTGTGGTTTTGCTGCTGTAATGTACTTCCTTGAAAGCTAAATAATAGATCTCTCTCTCTCTCTCTCTCTCTCTCTCTCTCTCGTTGGGTTTCCCCACATTGGAGTTTTCCCAGGGATTTGCCTAAATTTCTGAGTGTTATGCGTTGCTGTCCATTGTGTTATTTCCGCTACTATTTTGCTTAGCAATGTGTACTTCTGCTTATGGAAATTTCTGAATGTGAGTTTATGCATTTCTGGAATTTATGAAGACAGTTATCTCTAGGTTGCTAAGTGTTTGATAAAATATTAGCTTGCTGATTTTTTGTCATTAAAAATCTACATGGTATCAGAGCTTTGTCTCTGACAGTGGGCAGTGTGATTTTTGGGCAAAAGGGTGTGATTGTTTTCCTTGAGTTGTGACAAGGAATATGGCTGCAAGCATTAGATATGAGGATCGGTTGGATGGCATTTCCAACTACTTGTAGTGGAAGGTTCGATTGTTAGCCATTCTGAAGGAGAACAAAGTTTATAACTATGTGAACTCTGTTGTGGCACCTCCTGCAACAGATCCTATCGCTTTGGACTTGCATGAGGTCAAGGGAGCCAAAGCTCAGAGGATTATTCTGGATGGGGTGAAGGATCACCTTATCCCACACTTGGCTCAAAAAAAGACTGCCAAGGAGATGTGGGATGCACTTAAAAACTGGTTTGAGGCGAAGAACGAGAACCGGAAGATGGCCTCAAAGGCCAAGTTGCATGATACCAAGATGGGGAAGGACGAGAGTGTCTCTTCTTATCTTACCCGGGTGGCTCAAGTAAAAGATGAGCTGGTAGTTGTTGGAGAGGTCATTACGGATTTTGAGTTGGTGAGGATAGCCTTAAATGGCTTCACCAAAGAATGGGAAGTCTTCGTGAAGTGTGTGGTGGGACGTGAGCATCTACCAGATTGGAGCAGACTGTGGGATGATTTCACTCAAGAGGAGATTCGAGAAAGATCTCAGAGCAGTGAACAGAAGACAGATAGAGTTGATGAGAATGTTGTTGCTCTTGCGGCAAAGAGCAAGAAGAAAGGAAGTTCCGGAAGGGACTTGAGTAAAGTCAGATGCTATTGTTGTAACTTGTTGGGGCAACTTGCCTCTCATTGTCCTGAGAGGAAGAAGAAGAAGGAACCAGAAGGGCCTGAGATAGCTGCTACAACAGCCATGGAGGACTTTGCTTCAAAGTTCAACAAGGAATTTTCTTTGGTGACCCTAGTTTCCAGTGTCGACAGCGGAGGATTTGGAGGTGATATCAGATGGATTGTGGATAGTGGAGCCTCTAGCCACATGACGGGAATCTGGCGAGTATTCCTAGATTTCATAGAGATTGGTCCTGGTCGACAAGTGGTAAATGAAGGTGGTATGGCGAAAGCTGTACGTGGAATTGGGAATGTTAGATTCCAACTTGAGTTTGGGGGACTCTTGGAGCTTGATGGAGTTCTCTTTGTTCCAGGGTTGAGGGTTAACTTTCTCTCAGTCTCAGCCTTGGAGGATGTAGGATATTGTGTATTGTTCAAGAGGGAACATGTCTTTATTTACAGGCAGGGAATGGACCCGGTAGAGTTGCAGCTGATCGGTAACCGGGTGGACAGGTTGTATATGTTGAGAGGACAAACTTCGATGTATGATTCAACGTCGTTTGAGGAGCGTGAGGAGGCTTCTGAGACTGCGGTGGCGCCAAGGATACAATCTTGCATTCCGAGAGAAGAGAGCAATTCTCTTCTGAGCACTAGCAAGAGGCTTAGCCAGGTTGATCGAACCAATGCTCAAGATGAGGTGAGCTCAGGGTTCCGGGATGTTGCCAGGAAAAGATCTTCTAGTTCGAGTTCTGTCCAGGTATCGAGGATGGCTCCAGTTTCAGAGGGAGCTCCTATAGAGCACAGTGTGATGGGACCAGATGATGGGGATGGTAGCGAGTACATCCCTCGCTAAGAGGGAGTGTTAGATTTTTAGCTCGGGAGGTACTCCGCATGTTTTGTCTTGTATGTGGATGTTACCTTAATGTTTACACTATCGGACACTTAACTTTGTAATAGTTTTTATAAAGTTGTTTTAAGTGGTTCTTTTATTAAAGTGACTTTTTAATAAAGTGTACCTTCTATTTTTAAAGTGACTTTATTTTCATAAAGCACTTATGTAATAAAGTGAAATCACTTTAATATTTCAAGTGATTCATTTTGGAGGGAATGGATCGTGACCCTTGATCTTGAAAAAGGCAAGATCTAATCCTGGCCTTTGGATTTAGGGTTGGGGAAGGTGAAAAGACACTTTGGGGGGAAAATGTCATTTTCAGATTATAAAAGAATGTATTGGGTAGTGTGCAAGACATGTTGAGAAGACGAGAGGAGTTGAGTTAGAGAGATTTTTTGAGTAATCTTGAGAGAGGAAAGTGAGCAGTAAAGAGGGCACGTTTTCCAAGGAAAGAGGGCACAAATCCCAAGATTTTTTTTTTTGAGTTTTGGGCCGAAATAATTTTCTGCTGTGGGAGGCCGTACTGTACGGATCCGTATAGTCCGTACAGTCGTACGGATTTGGCACGGAAATCAAGACATTTATGGGTGCGATTTTCGAGGTTCTGTTTGCCGTTTCTGGGTTGTACGGAACAGTCCGTACAACTGATTGTGGGCACGGAAAAACGAGGTACAGAGGAGGTCGTACAACAATACGATTTTGGCATGGAAAACGAGGCAGATTTCTGTGGGATAGATTTGGTGTTGTGAGGCATGTTCCTTGGCTGGAAATGTGGTTTTGCTGTTGTAATGTACTTTTCTGAAAGCTGAATAATAGATCTCTCTCTCTCTCTCTCTCGTTGGGTTTCCCCACATTGGGTTTTCCCTGGCATTTGCCTAAATTTCTGAGTGTTATGGGTTGTTGTCCACTGTGTTATTTCCGCTACTATTTTGCTTAGCAATGTGTATTTCTGCTTATGGAAATTTCTGAATGTGAGTTTATGCATTTCTGGAATTTATGAAGACAGTTATCTCTAGGTTGCTAATTGTTTGACATAATATTAGCTTGCTGATTTTTTGTCATTAAAAATCTACAAAAGGAAACTTCATCTGTTTCAAAAGGCTGTTTGTTTCTTCACCTGCTGCTTTGCTGTTGCAAATGAAAGGTCCAATCTGAGTTTTGATTCTGAATTGGGATTTCTTCTTGGCTGCTACAAAATGAATTTCATCCGAATTTATTATCTGCCTTATATACTCCAATGCAAAAGTTCTCATTAGGAGGTATTTAGGCAATTTGTAAGGTGGCAGATCACATCCATACACCCTGATTTCTGTATAGTTTTGGTATAAATACTAGTCACATGTCTTGGCTTGATCAGTTAGGTGCAAAACCTTTCAAATTTCTTCACTAACCCTGGGTTCTGTGCTGCTGCTCAACAAACATGTAGCTGGATGGATGAATTGGTCAATGAAATCCTTGACGCTGTATTTTGTTGAGTTCTTTCTCACTAATGAGGTCCAAAATATGACTGACTGAGGGATTCCTTGTTCATTTTGCTTTTAGAGAGCGAAATGAAACCTGTCTACTTGATAGAACATGAACAAATAAACCAGAATGGAAGAATATTTGAACATCCCTTCAGTTGGAAACTTAAGGAATTTCTCATGAATTCTATCAGCCAGGAATTGACTGAAATTGAACTTCACGGAAACTTTTTCCTCTGTAGAAAATATGGACAGAAAACCTAAAATAGGTTCATATACCCATTCATCAGAATAATAACCTAACAGACATGAGAGGATGGAAATAATCTGGTTAGCTTTCTCTGAGAAAATAGAAGAGGGGTATGGTGGATTTTTCTTGAGCAATTGGGCATCTTCAGGGAGGAAAATCTCAAAAATATGGGCTCTCTGGGGAAAGGTTAATTTCTGGTATAGTTCGTTTAAGTCTTCGACAGAGAACATGGTGGTGGAATCATTTTTAGGGATTTGTAACGTTTGGTCAATGGTTTCAGAGGTAATTGTGAACAAAACTTCACCAGTGGGGGAGGCAATGGCTCTTTGGCATGGAAGATAATTGGCTTGGCATCTGAGGACAAATTCAGGGAAAGGATAACTCTGAGGAAACATGTAAAGGGGCAAATTGGGCTCCCAGAGTCCAATTTCATCGCTATGGTTGAGGAAAATTTCTTTGAGCCAGGAGTGCAATTCGAAGAAATTGAATTCGCACCTCGACTCTTCAACCTTGTAGTCTCTGTCTGCTAGAGGAACGTGGTCCAGGTCGATGGGAGGGGGAATCACTAGGCTCTCTGAGAATCTTGTGTTTCATGATTGTAGCAAGCACATTGATATCAGGTATCACTTCATCCGAGATTGTGTACAGAGAGGAGCCGTTAGGCTTGATTACATACAGAGTGATGATCAGATGGCAGACATATTTACTAAGGCACTGAGCAAACAAAAGTTTGAGAAGTTCAGAGATAAGATGGGGTTGGTGAAGAATCCCTTCCTTGTTAAGAGGGTGTGTTGAGAAGAGTAATTCGGAAGGTCTTCTTCTATGTGTGGCATCCTTGCATGGTAGAGGAAAATGAAACTTAGCCAAGTTGATGGGTTAATCTCTTTCCTAAAGTTTATTTAGGAAAAAGTCACTTAAATGTGTTATATTTTAATGTTGACTTATTGAACACTTTTTATAAAGTTAAAAGTGAAACTAATTTAAGTGATGGTTCTTTTAATCTTGGCCATCCATCTCATTGAAAGGATGAGGGTGGATCTCAGCTCTTGATCTCTTTGGAGATAGGGTTTTCACTTGCTCATTGAGATAAAAGAAATCGACTTGGTGGCTGGGGCACATTCTTCTTTGAGAGGGTGATTTTCAGGAGGAAGAAGAAGATTGCTCAAGGGTTTGCTGGAGAGAGTTTGTAGAGAGGACAGAGGAGATTTTTCATAGGTGGATCGACTTCATCTTACATTTGCAGAGGCTGGAACTTCAGATTTGAAGAGAGCCGTACAGGATGACAGGCCGCCGTACGATTTGTGCAGAGGCTGGTTTGCTGGGCCGAATTCATGTTGCTGGGTTCGATTTGGCTTGGAGAAGGCCGTACAGGAGCTGGGAAGGAACAATCGCTGGGGTTTCCTCAGTCATAGTTGTAAATCGATCTGATCTATAAGAGATTTCTATATTTTCTGCTGCATTAATAAAATCCACAAACAAAAGAATGGGTTTCCCACATTGGGTTTTTCCTGGGGTTATTTACCCAAAATATTTGTGTCTCTTATGGTTGTGATTGCTGTTATATTCTACATTATAGATCAGATTTATTTCTGCAGAGCATTGTTAGTTTTGTGAAGAAACCTAGCTGTAACCTAAGAAAGACAATTTCAAAAAATTATTTAATGTGCTAAGTAAATTTCTGAGTGATATATTGTGAAGATTTCTGGTTCATCTTGCTGGGTTTTAGAAATTTCACACCAAGTACTGCAAGATCAAGTTTTTAAAAGATAAATATGGATCCTTGCCTTGATTATCCTTCCAAAGCCCTTGTTTTTGATTGAATTTATGGGCACTTAAAAGAAGCCCGCAGGAGAATTTGTTGTTTTTATTGTATTCTGTGTTCACTTAGATTACATTCATAGGTATCATAATTCCTAAGTAGTCTGCTTTAACTTTGTAGCATGCTGCTTAAATCTGCATGTATTACAGTTAATTTTAATTGTTCAAGGCTGATAGCTTATTATCAGCAAGAAAAAATAAGTTGTGATATTTTCTGGCAGGTCTGATTGTTGGTGGGCTGGCAAACATTTCAAATACAGAAGAGAACATTAGGTGAGTTTCATATGTGTGGTACCAATGGTTTGCACATATTTTGATGGTATATTGATAAAAAAACATTTGTTTGTTTTTCAATGCAATGCTTTAAGCGTAGAATCTTCTATTTCTGCTTGGATTTTTAACTTACAGCAATCAATTTTGAGAAAATTGCAGGAAATGGTTCAACTTCCATGAGGAGTTTTTCTTTTTGCTTCTGCTGCCACCAATAATATTATATCCTTGTGTAGAAGCATAGTTTTAGATGATAATTTTATTTTTTATTCTCATTTACTCATTTCTTTTAGAAGGATGGTTTGTTTTTCCTTGACTGTTGTTTCACTCAGTCAGGTTTTAGCTTACAACCTGTAAGTTCTGTACTTTGCTAATAGATAAACTGCCTTATTTTCTATTTAGCAATATGTTGGATATGGTTACTATTCTGAGTCATTTTCTGGGAAATTCATTTTTCTTTCCCTCTGTTATCACAGAAACCATTCTTTTCGAACTTTGGTGCGATAATCACATTTGCTATTTTGGGGACATTCATCTCTTCAATGGTGACGGGAATTTTAGTGTATATTTCTCTTTCCAATTTTTTACTCAGGATCTTGTTAAATTTCAAACAAATTTTGACTGTACTTTGCCCATGAGTTGTATGGATATGGAGAATGCTAAAGGCCATAGTTTTGACTTTTGTCATACTGCTTTTTAATATTTCTTATCCTATGTGTTAAGTAATTTTTTGTTTCTAACTTCGGTCTCTCATTAAAGTTATCTAGGAGGGATATTCCTTCTGATGTTTAGACTACCATTTCAAGAGAGCTTGATGTTTGGTGCTCTTATCTCTGCTACAGATCCAGTGACAATATTAGCCATCTTTCAGGTATGATAAATCATTCAAAAAACCCTATAATGTTTTTATCAAATCTCTCTTTTGAACTGTACATGCAGATTTGGATACTAATGCATTTGAGATGCCAGTGCTCATTTCATTCAAAATTCAATATCCATGAAGCCAAATTTGATTGTTCTTTATCTAAATTCAATCCCTATTTTAAGAAAAAGAAGATTGTAGATGCTTCTTTTAAGAATTTGTTCATAAATTATAATTTCATGACAGATGAATACAGATGACCAGTCACCACACTGCACAATCTTTGTTCATTGGAAAATTTCTTAAATGGAACTAGTTTTCAATACTTTCGTAGACATATTTGAGACTTGAGAGCTAAAACTTTGTTAAGCAATGAAAATGCAAAAAGCCTAATGATAACATTTATGTACTATTGGTTTGATGAAATATGCAACAAAACATCCAAAGATGTATTCTATTTTAAAATTTTAAAGTATGAAAAGGTATTTATACGAAAAGTAGAATCTCCTAGGGTCGGAATGCACTTACAATCCAAGAAGGGGAAACTCTCCAATGAAGTAGATTTATAATAAAGTATTAAAAGATAGTCTACCATCCTGCAAATTTAGTTGTTGCTATCTGAACTGCTGCCCAAGCAATTTCCAGTCACTCTGTCACAGAACTGTTAGGTTGCCTCTGTCTACCTTCACGTTTTGTTAGGTTTACCTCTGCACTGCACCCCTGTGTCTGAACTGTCAGTTGCTTCTTGCTTGAGTGCAACTTTCTGCCACCTTAAAGTGTTCTTGTGTGTGTTGTTTCTCTCCCAATCACGCTTACACCTCAGCTTCCCTGTGTGGCCATTTAAGCCTCCTGAAATGCAACACTTCTCTCTTGTGCAAAGGAGACTTCATGACTGATGTCTGGGTCTCTTTGTACCCATCAATGTGCTGCCAAAGCTCAGACTTCATGACTGATCTCTCTCTCTAGCCATGGTGCGACTTTTCTCTTTAAAAACCATTCTTACTTAGGATCCCCTTTAATTGGTTTAATACTGCTTAATAAAATAAAATAAATATAACTTAGGATCCCATTTAATTTATTCAATATTGCTTAATAAATTAAAGTCAATATAACTTATCTTTTATTCCATTTGTATATGCTTGCATTGTTTTCTCTATATCTTTGCTTGAGTGTTCGTCTTCTGGTTTGCTTGTGCCAAACAATTCGTTGGCCACAATCAATGTTACACCAAGTTTCTGGTATGTGTGGATGCGGGTGCATGGTGATGGTTATGTGGTACGTCTAGAGATACCTCCCAAATTTTAGGGTCAATAGGGAACATTGAGGGAGGGCATGGGGGACCTTGTGCCAAATATATAAATATTAAAATATATTAATGTTTAAAGTTTTAAACTATTAAAACTAATTATTAATAATACATATATGATACATACATGAATGATGATACACACCCATGACCATTCAGGATTCCATTAATTATTAAAGCTTTCTGTGGGGCTAGCAGGGGGGTGCAATAGGCTTCCCACTAGTTGTGTGGG
>ML789656.1:364893-387457 GCA_009831015.1 Picea engelmannii
CGTTAGATTAGAAAACCCCTCACCTTCCCTCATGAGGTTGACTAGGGCAAGAGGGCGCACCCATTCTTGGGTAGTTCAAACATTCTTGTTGAGAGAACAAGAGAGAGCAAGAGAGAGGTCTAGCTGAAGAAAAGAGACAACATTTGTTGAAGGAGAGCACACATCCCAAGGCAAAGAGAAGTACTGATTTCAAGGCAGCAGACAACAAGGAAGAACAGGTCGTACCGTACGGATTTGTGGAGGCCGTACAACATTTAATGTGCACAAAAATCGAGGAGGACAGCAGCTGCAATTTTCGAGAGTATTGGCACGCATTCCAAGGCTGCCGTACAACATTTATTGGCACAGAAATCGAGGTAACTGTTGTAATAAATTTCTGAGTGTATTTCCATACAGTCCGTACAGTTTGGCATGAATTTTGAGGGCCGTACAACACGGTTTACAAGGAGTTGTTCATGTTGGGTTTTTCGTAGTCTTAGCAGAGTTTTGGCACAAATTTCGAGACAGTCCGTACGGCATTAATTGCTGGAACAACGGTACAGTTGTACGGATTTCTGGTTTAGAAATCGAGGAGCAAAGCTACAGGAATGTCCAGATAAGTTTGTGTAAATTTCTGAAGATGAATATGCTGTAAAAGAAATTTCTCAGAAGCTCATAAATAATAAAAAGTCCTCTCTCACTGGTTTTCCCCTTGTGGGTTTTTCCAGGGTCGATGTTAGACCGAAAATCTTTGTGTCTATATTTTCTGAGTTTTGCATACTGCTGATATTTTATTTCTGCGTTGAAAACGATGTTCAGAATCCTCATGTTTCAGTTCTGAAGTTTATTTTCTGTTAAGTTTTTATATGCTGAAACAATGCTGAAACATATGCTGAAACAGTACTGTAACTAGTGCTGAAACAGTGCTGAAACATATGCTGAAACAGTGCTGTATCATATGCCGAAACAGTGCTGAGATTGTGTTGAAACATATGCTGCAACAGTGCTGAAACATATGCTGAAATAGTGCTGAAACAAGTGCTGAAACAGTGCTGTAACATATGTTGAAACAGTGCTGAAACTGGGTTTGGCATTTAACTTTGGCTGAAAAATCAGCGAGACTGAAACTGGGTTGGGGTCTGAATTTTTTTTACACTTTCTCATAGGATTCTTGAAGAGTGCCTTTTTAAAATATAATGACAAGGGTAAGGTTCGTGTTGGAGAGATTGGATATGGAGAATGGAAATCCCTTCTATATTTATGTGACCAAGGTTTTTGTGGCAACTCCGAATTTAAAACAACAGATTTGATCCCAAACTGTCCAAGGAAGAGTTTCAAACTGCTATCTGTACCCAAAGGAATAACACAGATTATATCTTTCTTCTGGACCAATTCCAGTTTAAGAAGGGCAGTAATGTAAAGTAATTTGTCATGCACAGACATAAAATCCAAAATTGCTGCACATTGTTGGGCACATCAGTTGCAGGGTGCATAACATTATCAAACCCTTTACAAGCGCTGCCTTCACCACTTTGATGCTCTTCACCCGGAGTCACAACACATTGTAACCCCATTGATGATCTTTCCACCAGGAACCCCAAACAGTGGTATGGCACCATGGATTGCGATGTTCCCCATTCACCTAATCCATGGTCTTCAAAAATCCCAGAGAAATGCTCTTTCCCACTGATCTGTTAACAGAATCGTTATAAGCAAATTCATCCTGTGCTAAGATCAAATTCAATTGTCCGTGCTTCTCCCCACTCAAACTCCTCAACAAATTTCCAAGGCTTCGGTTCACCACTTTGGTCTGTCTATCCGTTTGAGGGTGATATGCAGAACTGTACGACAATTTGGAAACCATCCTTTTCCAAAGTATTCTCCAGAAGTGTCCAAAAAATCTCGTATCCCTGTCAAAAGTGATACTTCTTGGCAGTCCATGTAATCTCACAATCTCTTTGAAAAATAAAACAACCACTTTAGAGCATCATTGGTTTTCTTGCATGGTATGCGTTATCACACAATTTGTACTTGTGCAAATCGCACTACAAGTACCCCAAACCTTGCGTAACTATTGGAAATCCTACCACTGTCACCTTAGTAAGAAATCCTCTCGTTTTAGTGATGGAAGAGGTCCACCGCAAGGGAGGCTTCCCTGTGACCTCAAGAGATCAAAGTAGCAAGTATTTTAGCCAAGCCTACCATTCCCTCTCTTGATCACCTAAGTCAAAGTCCACTTCTGTGAAATTGAGGAAGAAAAGGATGTTTCGGTTACCTGCCTGGAACAAGAACAATTTATAGCATATATATGATATTTCCAAGTACCAGTATGTAATATAGACCTCAAGAGACAATAGACAATGAAATTTAATGGTTGCTGGTACAAAATTGCAGCAATATATCAGTTTACAACAGCAATTAGAATCTTGTAACAGCAGCAAGAAAACTAGATTAGAATTGCACGAAATTACAGTGAAAAATTAGCATATATCCAATAGATCGATTCCCAATTGTTCTAGGCAAATTCTGAGAATAGTCAGTTAATGTTAGACTAGTGTATGCAGCGAAATGAAGTGAATTAGATGGCTGTAACAGCAACAGTGAATTTAGCGAGTTAACTTAGGTTAAAGTTAGGAAAAGTTAGTAAAAGCTTTAGAGAATGATAAAAAAGTAGTTGTTTGATCACTTCTTCACTAGAGAGAAGGTATATTAGTGCCTTTTGGGCTATGGAGTCCTTTACAACAGCAGTAGAATATAATTGGAGAATGATGATAGCAATGTCTAATGGATGGAGCTTGAAGTCTAAGGTGCTAGCACTTTAGGGCCTTAGATTTCAAACCAAGAAATTGCTAGAGAGCAAGCACTTTTGGGCTCTAGCAACTTCTCCTCCTTAGATTCTTTAATAATGTCAACAAGAGTCTAGAATCAAACTCCTAGAGTGCTAGCACTTTAGGGCTTCAGGAGTTTAATCTAGGTAGGATTTCCTCCACAAATTTATGGATGAAACAATCTTGTGAGAGGAGGAAGCACCTTATGCTCCTCTCTTAGGGTTTTAACCAAGCAATAAATCTTCAATATGAACAAGTAAATTCACAATAAAGCATTAATGACATGAAAATTGCAGAAATTTACTTACTTCATTGAGACAATGACAAGAGCAAACCCTCATTGCAGAAAATTCCTCCAAAAATCAGCCAAGAGATATCCGAACTTGTCCTCCAAGGCCTAGCGCATGAGTAAAAGAGATTAATATTGCCAAAGAGCGAAAATTTCAGTCCAAACTCTCTTGTGTGAGAGCAAAGTGTGATGATAAATTGAAATGTTGGCTAGCCATATTTATATGGGAAATCTTAGCCATGAAAATACTCATTTGAAAAGTCATGTCTTTTCACAAGAGGGCCAACTTCTTAATTTGCCCTTTCCAGTTTACAAAATTTAAATTTTACATAAGATAAAACCCTAGAAGCGTGACATCATGCCCCAAGGGGGTGATGTTGAGCTCTAGGAAGGTGACGTTGAGGCTGCAAGGTGGAAAGTTGGGCCTCCCAAGGCCACACGTCAAGCCATCTAGTTCCTAAGTGCCATGCCAAGTGTCCTCCTGCATCAAACCATCTCCATCAAGGGCTAGTCCTCCAAGGATGACGTCATGGGCTAGGCAAGTGACATCTAGGTCTCCAAAGGCCAACGTCCAAGTGGAAGACAGTGGGAGATCATCATCTAGCCATGTCAAAGTTCCTCCGAACGCAACGACCTCCATCATCAAAGTGCACATGTGCCCCAGACATGGGGTCTAACATCCATCTCTAGGCTCCAAAGCCACTCATGAAGGTCTGAACGAAGTCATCTCCCCATGAATACCTGTTCACCGGGCAAGGTCCTGCAAGACAAGCAAACACGCTCTCGAAGGGCCCACAATCACTAGTATCATGCCAAGTAAGCCATATCTAATACAAGAACCACCCAAACATGTGCACCAAACCCCCCTTTTCAAATTAAACTAATGCTCAAAGACCTTATGAGTTTTTCCTAGTTTAGGTATGGGAGGGGTGTCATGGTGCCCTATTGGGTAAGCCAATTCCAGAGTCACCTTTTTCTTCAAGTCTTCAAATGACTTCATGGCTGTTGTTGTCCACTTGAAAACTCCCTTTTTCATGCATTCAATAAGTGCTGCACAAATCTCGTTGAAATTTTTGATAAACTTCCTATAGAAGCTTGCCAATCCATGTAAACTTCTCACATCAAATGTACACTTAGGTGTTGGCCATTCCAAAATAGACTTAACCTTTTTAGAATCCAGTTGTCTCAGGTCAGAGAGCTTTTGTTTCCCGTTGCACCAGGAAACCATGGCAAACTCCAAGATAAAACAACAATTGGATGTATTCTTTCCGTCCACTGTACTCTTTGCTCAATTTGTATCGGCATATCCGTGCAAACTCAAGTTCACACTAGAGGCATATCTCATGCCATATCCAACTGTGCTTCATATATATCTCAATACATGCTTTACTGCTATCAAGTGAGTCTGTCTCGACTGACTCATGGATTGACTAATCACATTCGCTGCATAGCATATATCGGGTCTGGTGTTAACCAGATACATCAATGATCCAATCAGCTGTCAGTACATATGTGGATCAATCTCGTCTGAATCATCATCGTTTATTTTTCGTCAAATCCATCACCCACCATCGATGTAGTCATGGATTTGCATTCGGTCATACTGAACTTCTTTAATATCCCCACTGCATATTTTCCTTGACTTAGGAAAAGTCTCATTGGTCCTCTGTCATACCTCTTGTCCCAAGAAGTAGTGCATCATACCTAGATCCTTCATCTCGAAATCAGAAGTCAAGGCTTGCTTGTATCCAACAACACGACATCCTGAATAAGTCATCAAAATCAGGCTCTTGTCACCAACAATGTAATAATATATGATTGGATCAACAACACCCTTGCTGAAACCCAAACTCGTTAAGAATCCATCCATCTGATGTAGTTTCCAATTCATGGATGGTAGTACGGATGGAAGTGTAACGGGTTTACTGGATCAGGTGTCTCATCATAGATTGGAATTCCATTTTTAGCATTTTACTTAAACCATAGACAATTTGTTGTAACAACCAAGATCACAAGAAGAAACACCATGCACACGTACACAAGAAGTATCTTGGGAAACCTTTCTCAACAAGGGAAGAAAACCCAATCAATCCTTTGCTATATTCTTCAAGAGAAAGACTTCCATCACCATAAATAACTAGCACACAAAAGGGTGCTTCACAAACCCTAGAAGACTAGCGCCCAAGAGAGGTGCACACTTTTCCCAAGAACAAGTGTTTGCCGAAATTTCAAAACTCACACTTCTAATATGATTCCTCAATGGGGAATTTACCTTTATTTATATTAGACTGAACCTGTCAACAGTAGTGACTATTGGCACAACAGGGCCGACCTTAAAAACTTATAATATAATTAATAATTACCATATTAATTATCTTTTACATTAATTATATTTCACTTTATGGTGGGGCCGACCTGTACCCTTTATATCACAAATAGGGTTACAGGTAAGTCTGACTCTTGAACAATATAACAAGGGATCTCATAGACCCACTAGTGCTCAATCACTAGGGGCACATCCATTTGTGCTCATCCACAGGGATGTTCACATCTCTATCTCACTGCGTCTCACAGGAGAACCACACTCGCTAGTGCTTAGCCACTAGGATCATGTTCACCTGTGCTCATCCACATGCACGCCCAACTCAACATATCTTCTTTCTCATTGCGTTACACAGGAGAATCATCTGGAGTATCACATCATCTCAACTCTCTGCTCAGAGGAGGCTAATACATCGTTTCATCTTTGTCTCAGAACGATGCACCCAACTCATGGAATTTTCCACACGTTCACCTGTGCTCAGTCATAGACATGTCCAACTCAGCAGATCTTCTTTCTCACTGGGTTGCACAGGAGAATCATCAGGAGTATCATCTCAACTCTCTACACATAGGAGGCCAACATAACGTTTCAGATCCGTCTCAGATAGGAACCACACACCCATCTCATGGGCACACCCAACTCTTGGGCTTTCTCTCAGGCTGACTCACTCAGTCTGTGTCCTGGAGGATGTCTCACGCAACTGTAATCATCAACACTCCCTCTTAGCTAGGGAGGCATTCTCCATCAGGCCTAGTCTCGCACAGAAGTATTCGAACTTCGTCTTGGCTGTAGTCATCAACACTCCCTCTTAGCTAGGGAGGTAATCTTCACCAAACTAGTTTCTCACGGAAGTACTCGAACTTTGTATTGGCAAGTGATTTGGTGAAGATATCTGCAATCTGCTCATGTGTAGGAAGGTACTGCACGTGTACTGCTTTCCTCCGCAACACGTCTCTGATATAATGATATTTTATCTCAATGTGTTTCTATCTATCATGAAACACAGGGTTCTCAGAGAGCTTCACACAACTTTGGTTATCACAAATAATAACAGGATCCATCTCATGATCAAATAAATCTGTCAGAAGCTTGCGAAGCCACATCGCTTCGCGGACTGCCACACTCAATTCTATAGACTTTGCTTCTGCGGTACTCAAGGTCACAGAGCTTTTGTTTCCCGCTGCACCAGGAAACCATGGCAAACTCCAAGATAAAACAACAATCAGATGTATTCTTTCTGTCCACTGTACTCTTTGCTCAATTTGTATCGGCATATCCCTGCAAACTCAAGTTCACACTAGAGGCATATCTCAGGCCATATCCAACTGTGCCTCATATATATCTCAATACATGCTTTACTGCTATCAAGTGAATCTGTCTTGGCTGACTCATGGATTGACTAAGCACATTTGTTGCATAGCATATATCAGGTCTGGTGTTAACCAGATACATCAATGATCCAATCAGCTGTCGGTACATATGTGGATCAATCTCGTCTAAATCGTCATCGTTTATTTTTTGTCAAATCCATCACCCACCATCGGTGTAGTCATGGATTTGCATTCTGTCATACTGAACTTCTTTAATATCCCCACTGTATATTTTCCTTGACTTAAGAAAAGTCTTATTGGTCCTCTGTCATACCTCTTGTCCCAAGAAGTAGTGCATCATACCTAGATCCTTCATCTCGAAATCAGAAGTCAAGGCTTGCTTGTATCCAACAACACGACTTCTTGAATAAGTCATCAAAATCAGGCTCTCGTCACCAACAATGTAATAATCTAGGTTTGGATCAACAACACCCTTGCTGAAACCCAAGCTCGTTAAGAATCCAACCATCTGATGTAGTTTCTAACTCATGGATGGTAGTACGGATGGAAGTGTAACGGGTTTACTGGATCAGGTGTCTCATCATAGACAACTCCCTCTATTTGTGGGAATCCTCTGGCTACAAATCTTGTTTTGTATTTCTCGACACTTCCATTAGCTGCATGTTTGATCTTATAGATCCACTTGGAAGTCACCATAGACTTCCTTTCTGGTTTCAGAACAATATCTGATACATCATTCTTTTAAGATATACTGGTATTCTTTTGTCATGGCATCTCGCGATACCTGATTACTTGTCGCTTCTCCATGACAAGGAGGCTCATAATCAATGAAGTGGCTCATGGATGAAGGGTAGCTTGAAAATCTCTTTTGCTTTCTCGAGATGTGCCTTGAGGGGCTTGTATGTTCCTCTGCTTCCTACAGAGTTTGTTGGGCCTAGGCATGCCTTTTATGCCTTACTGCAATATCTCTGGGCATATCAACTGGAGCAACGGAATCGGCTAGAATAATGTCTGTCTCCCTCTGAACTACTGAAGGGGGAGAAGGTATTGTATCTTCCTTCTTCTCATATTGTTTGACTCCCTCTGAGTCAAGTAACTCTCTCTGAAGTCTGAAGGATGGATGTCTTCTTTTACTTGCTTGCTAGATCTTTTATGTCTTCAGGTGCTCTACTTGACTAGCATAATAATCAATCAATAAGGTTTGGACTCTCGTTCCAGGGATAATGGTCCAAGTCACGAGGGCTCCCACACTAGGGATAATACCCTTCACTTATTAAGAATGCAATCAACTATAAATTTAATGATCAAACAATTTACCTGGGTTTGCAGTCATGCTCAATTTTGTATTTGGTTTTAGAGGAAGTACTTCTCATCTCTCTTATCTTCATCCTTTTGAGGTGGGTCTAGATCAATGTCAGCAATGGAAGCATATTGTCTTCCTTTCTTCCTGGTTGGACAATTTCTTGCATAGTGTTCATATTTGTCACATCTGTTGCACTGAATCTCTAAAACATCTCTTCTCTGATTATGACCTGAAGCTGATGGAGTCTTCTCATCTATGAATGCTTGTCTGAAGTTTCTTTTGAATATAACACCTTTCTTTGTATGCTGTGCAAGAGCATGGTTGTCATCATGGGAGTCTTTCACTCCTCTATTTCTAAGTCTAAGTTCTTCTTGAGTACAGTCTGTCCATAGACGATCAAAAGTTGGTAATTTTTCTCTTCCACTGATTCTTTGAAGAAAAGTTTCCTAGTGTTTTGGAAGATTGTTGAGAGTAGATAAGACAAGTTCTCTGTCAGACATGATATCTCCAATGGCACCTAACTGATCTTTGATTTCTGATATCTTCATAAAGAAGGTAGCAACTGTATTGCCTTTTGTCATTTTGGTACTTAGAAGTTGGCCCTTTAAGGTAAGGGCTCTGAGGGTGTTGTTACTTTCAAACATATCTTTCAGCGCTTCATATATTTCATAAGTTGTCTTCAGGTTGGCAATACGAGGTAGGAGATGATCTCTTACTGAGTAGATGATTATTTTCCTTGCCTTGACATCTTCCCTTCTTATTTCATTCTCTTCATCGATAGCTGTTTCTGGTAAAGTCTTTTGTATCACACCCAAAAGGTCATCTTCTTCAAGGGTGGCCTGAAGTCTTGACTTCCAGGAGCTGAAGTTGCTTGATGCATCAAGCCTATCTTCCACTAAAGTTCTGTTCTTCATATTTTCAGGTTTCTTCACAAACTCTCGCCAACTAGACTTAGAAAACCTAATGGCTAGGTTAGACTAGCAAACTTCGGTTTTGTTGGTCTTATGATTGCCAACAATAAGCTTTACGAATGTCACAAGAACACTGGTGAGTTGAAAAGGCTCCTTTAATGAGCTGCAGAAACCCTAAGGCCAAAATTATGCAGAAAATTGCGAAAACCTAGGGCCAAAATTTCAAAATGCTCGGAATTTCACTCTGAGAGTCTCTGGAGGTGCGTTGGAGAAGGCCGTTCTCTCCTATGTTAAAATTTGCCTCAACGTCCAAGTTTTAGGGGTTGAAACACTCTAGAAAAGGAGGGCCATACGAAATTGTAGCAAACCCTAGAGGCCGTACGAAATTGCAGAATAGGAGGACGACTTGGCTTCAAATGCTTGTGCAGGGGTTCTTCAAGACCTATGCTCTGATACCATGTTGATTTTTCAATAGGATAGGCTTAAGCATGAAGTTCATTCCATTTTTAGCATTTTACTTAAACCATAGACAATTTGTTGCAACAACCAAGATCACAAGAGGAAACACCATGCACAAGTATGCAAGAAGTATCCTGGGAAACCCTTCTCAACAAGGGAAGAAAACCCATCCAATCCTTTGCTCTATTCTTCAAGAGAAAGACCTCCACCAACATAAAGAACTAGCACACAAAAGGGAGCTTCACAAACCCTAGAAGACTAGCTCCCAAGAGAGGTGCACACTTTTCCCAAGAACAAGTGTTTGCTGAAATTTCAAAACTCACACTTGTGATATGATTCCTCAATGGGGAATTTACCTTTATTTATATTAGACTGAACTTGTCAACATTAGTGTCTATTGGCACAATAGGGTGACCTCAATAACTTATAATATAATTAATAATTACCATATTAATTATCTTTTACATGAATTATCTTTCACTTTATGGTGGGGTCGACCTGTACCATTTACATCACAAATAAGGTTACAACTAAGTCTGACTCTTGAACAATATAACAAGGGATCTCATACACCCACTAGTGCTCAGCCACTGGGGGCACATCCATTTGTGCTCATCCACAGGGATGTCCACATCTCTATCTCACTGCGTCTCACAGGAGAACCACACTCACTATTGCTCAACCACTAGGATCACGTTCACCTGTGCTCATCCACAGGCACATCCAACTCAACAGATCTTATTTCTCACTGCGTTACATAGGAGAATCATCTAGAGTATCACATCATCTCAATTCTCTGCTCAGAGGAGGCTAATACATCGTTTCATCTCTGTCTCAGAACGATGCACCCAACTCATGTGCTTTTCCACACGTTCACCTGTGCTCAGCCACATGCACGTCCAACTCAACAGATCTTCTTTCTCACTGCGTTACACAAGAGAATCATCTGGAGTATCATCTCAACTCTCTGCACAGAGGAGGCCAACATAACGTTCCGGTTTTGTCTCAGATAGGAACCACACACCCATCTAATGGGAACACCCAACTCTTGGGCTTTCTCTCATGCTAACTCGCTTAGTCTGTGTCCTGGAGGATGTCTCACGCAACTGTAATCATCAACAATACTTTCCTTCGCCAAAACCTCTACCCCTTCCAACACCACTTCCTCCTCTTGTATTCTGGTGTTGATTTTTGTAGCTTCAAGAGGTATTCCAACTAGAGCCCAAGGTGTCAGGCATGTGGGAATTTCCGTTGGCACAATATTAGCCTTTCGTTTCAGTTCGGCCTTGGGATGAGGCTAGGGCCTCATGGGCAAGGTGATGGGCTTTGTGGGCTTGTGTGGGGGTGCCACACCCACAAATAGGATTAAAGTATTCTAATTAATTGTTGAGTTTAAAAGGGGTGCCTAAACTCACTCATAAGACTTGCATATAAAGGAGAGATGTCATTGTGACATTTGATCATTGTGCATAATGGAATTAGCATAAGTGAGAATGCACTTGTGCTAGGAGCTTGGAAATTTCAGCAAACGAATTCTTCAATTGTGGCAAATCTGGCCTAGGGTTTGGAGGTAATTTTCTGTTTTTGTCTCAAGCCAAGGAAGGTATCTTTCCCAGCCAAGAGAGGCACACGTGTGAAGGAGGAGAGGAGAAGCAACGCATGTGTGAGGAAGAAGGTACATGCCACATGTGTGGAGCAGGCCGCATGTCTGAGGCAGCCGTACAACTACACGTGTGAGGAGAAACAACCATACAACAACTGCATGTGTGAGAAATATTCAGCTGCACGTGCGAGGATTACATGCTGCACATGTGAGGTACTTCAGGCTGCACATGCGAGTGTCTTGGGTAGGTACAACAGTCTGTACTGCTGATGTCAACAGCCGTACGACTTACGTCAGCAAGGGTACAGGTGGCAGCAACAAATTTGTTAGGGAGAGGTGATTTTCGGGTATTTTGCTGATCTTTTTGTCTTGAGGTGGATAAGGTTGTCCCCATATTTGGTCAAAGTGTGTTGACCAAGAGGGCTGGTTTTGCCCTTAGATTTTCTGAATTTGATAAAGTTTACATAGCAAAAAATTGTCTCAGTTGTGTTGATGATTCGTCTATGATATTTTTTGTTTCTGCTGCATATAATTTCAATCATAATTTTCAGTGTAAAATTGTTCAGTGATAACAACTAGGGTGTTACTGTTTGCTCACTAGGAAGCAATTTTCAGATCTGAAAATTAGACACATAGAGTGCATGTGAAATTGACATGGGATTAGAGCATGGGATTTGAAGAGAAGGGGATCATCTTGAGACACATTGTTGGCTACAACACTCAAAGAGTGTTGTACTTGTTCTTGTTCCGGGTAGGTCACCATGGTGAACACATTGAAGCTTGAGGACAGGTTGGAAGGGGCAACCAATTTCCGGGCTTGGAAGGCAAGGGCTCTCCTTTTGTTGGAAGAAAATGACCTTAAGGAGTATGTTGAGAGTGTGGTTGCAGCCCCTATCGATCCAAAAGAGTTGACAACTCAGAAGAAGAAAGAAGTGAAGTCCAAGCGACTGTTGCTTGAGTCCTTGAAGGATCACTTGATTCCTCACATTGCTGAGAAGACATCTAGCAAGGACATGTATGATGCTCAGGTAGGTCTATATCAGAATGGGAACACTGGCAGGGAGTTGTATTTGAAACACCAACTTCAGGTTTGTTATCCTGTAACCCAGGGATAACTAAGTAGATCACATCTTGAGGCCCATAGGTCCTAGACATGGAGTATCGAGAGCCAGACGACTTAACCATGGCCCCTCTTTTCTTCAGTGCAGTCCACATATCACCAACAACAATATCCATTATTGAAATATTGTAATTGCAAAGTATATTCTAATTATAATCAAGTTATTATTCAATAGATCAATCCCCTTTTGTGGATTGATCACATCGAGACTTATGTATGACCAAATCCCCTATTGTGGATTGGTCAAACCATGTTTATATGATTCTATTTGAGAAGTCGACCCCTAGGGCTAATTAAAGAGGTTTTAGCTACTAGTTGGAGAAGTCGGCCTTGCTTGATGAAAAGACACAACCCTAGCGCTCCTCAGCTAGTATAAATAAGAGGGGCTAGTGCCTCATTCACTCACTCACTCAAGTCACTCATCTAGTGTGCAAGTTTGAAGGAAGCTGTAGTTAGAAAAAGAAGAGAGGCGCATTGCTCATTCTTGGATATTCTCTATTGTTTGGTCTTTTATGTTGGCATTGTATTGGCAATCTATATTAAGGAAGTTTTTGCTGGGTTTTCTCCCCAATGAGGGTTTCCCAGGATAAAATGCTGTGTACCTTGTGATTGTGTTTCTCTTAGTGATCCTGCTTATGCTATTATTGTCTAGTAAATTGAAAATAAATTAATATTAACTTTAAATCTAACATGGTTTTAGAGCTTGAATGAATAGAGCACCTTTCACTAGGTAACCAAAAATGTCACTTTTGTCGTCTAAGAAAATTAGGGCTTTTTGTTGGAAGGGAATTTCAACCTAAAAACCATCTAGGGAAGTGCACCCTAGCCTAGCGAACTCATTGGTAGCTTGAGTGCACCTTTTTAGTGGCTAGAGGCTTCGGAAAGTGAAACCCTAGTTTTCACTGGTACGAGAAAACCAGAAAACCAAGAAACCAAAACCAATACCAGAAGTACCAGTCCATATTTGCGCAAGCTCAGTTTCAAGGGGTAAAATTTGGATTTTCTGAAAAAACACTGCACCAACCTACTCGCCTCAACCCAAAGCACCTCCTGGTAAGTTCAAATTCAATTTTTGAGCACTTTCAATTTTTGGTCATTTTCCTAGCTCCAGGTCAAGATGTTTGCAAACACTAAGCTTGTGGACAAGTTAGAAGGTGTGGAAACCTTCCGTGCCCGGAAGTACAAGATTGCACTCATTCTTGAAGAGAATGACCTTGCGAAATTCATAAAGGAAAATGTACCGAAAGTCGTAGAAGCTACAACTAAAGAAAAGTACCAGAAGGATATGGTTAGGGCCAAAAGAATCATTGCAGCCTCTATTAAAGATCACTTGATCCCTCAAGTGTCTTCTAAGAATACTCCAAAAGAAATGTTTGATGCCCTAACGAGAATGTATGAAGGATGGAATATCAATTGGAAGATGAATCTGAGAACCCAACTAAAGATTACAAAGATGCAGAAAGGAGAAACTGTTCATGACTATTTCTCTAGGGTTTCTCAATTCAAGGAACAACTATAAGCAATTGGAGACAACCTAGATGAAGACGAATTCATAATGACAACTTTTAATGGTCTCACAAGACCTTGGGATGCCTTCATCCAAACTATCTGTGCAAGAAAGGAGAAACTCCAATTTGACAGTCTTTGGGAAGAATGTGTTCAAGAAGAAGCAAGAGTAGCCAATCGAGAAGCAGTATTATTAAGGGATGAGGATCAAAGGAGGAAATAAAAGGTCTCACTTCCAAAAGGAGACCCACCTTCATAAGGAATCTCACTCCCCAAAGAGAGTCACCCACTTCCATTAAGGATCTCACCCTCCAAGGAGATTTCAGAAATATCAGAAGGGTCAAAGAAGAGAAAAAAGATTTCTCCTCTTATCAATGCTATCATTGTGATAAGATGGGATACATTGCTAAGAATTGTCCCACCATAAGGGAAGAATACGAGAAGAGAAATAACAAAAGACATCATGCCCATGCAGTTGAAGATGATGAGTCACCCACGAAGATGATTAAAGAAAAGATTAAAGACTATGTTTTATTCTCTGCTCTCTCAGGATCTGTGACATTTGGAGAGGATACTTGGCTCATAGATAGTGGTGCCTCTAAGCACATGACAGGTCAGAGAGACATTCTCTCTAGCCTTACAGAAAAAAACTTTCCCCAGAAAGTTACACTCGAAGATGATTACCAATACCCTATCTAAGGAGCGGGAGAATCCACCTACAAACTTGATTCAGGGACCTCGTTGAAAATGAAGGATGTACCAGGTTTGACAAAGAATTTGCTTTCTATCTCAGCTTTAGATAAGAAAGGTTTCAGGGTTGCATTCATAGATGGTGAAGTCCTTATGTGGCCTAAAGGAAAAACCATAGAAGATGCAATTGTTATTGGAACAGAAGAAGGTGGCTTGTATAAATTAAAAGGTCACTCAAATGCAGCCTTGACTCACTCCACTGAGAATCCATGTGAACTTTGGCATAGAAGACTAGCTCACATCAACTACAAAGCCTTACCATATGTAAGCAAGGTAGTTACAGTCTACCAAAATTCAAGGTTGATTATGAAGGTGAGTGCAAGGGATGTGCACAAGGAAAGAACATAAAGAATCCTTTCCCGAAGAGAGACAGTAAAGAAAAAAGAATCTTGGAGCTCATCCACTCTGATGTATGTGGCCCAATGCCATCAACCTCTCTTAGTGGGTATGTATACTATGTGTCATTTATTGATGATTATTCTTGCAAGACCTGGGTTTACTTCTTGAAATCAAAAGATGAAGTGTTTGTAAAATTCAAGGAATTCAAAGCCTTGATAGAGAATCTCTCTGAAAGAAAAATCAAGATACTCAAGTCAGATAATGGAGGAGAATACACCTCAAAATAATTTGGAAGCTTTTGTAGAGATGACGGGATTAAGAGGGAGCTCACCACTCCCTATAATCCTTAGCAAAATGGTGTAGCTGAAAGAAAGAATAGAACTGTGATGGAAGCAGTGAAGACTATGATCCATGATCGAGATCTTCCAATGCACTTATGGGATGAAGCAACAAGAACAACAGTGTATGTCCAAAGCAGATTATCCCATAGTGCACTTGGATTCAAAAACCCTGAAGAAATGTTCTTCGGAAAGAAGCCAGAAGTAAGCCATCTCAAGATATTTGGCTGTCCAGTGTTTGTACACATTCTTAAAGAAAGGAGAACTAAGCTGGACCCTTCAAGAAAGAAGGGAATATTTGTTAGATACTGTGAGGTCTCTAAGGCCTTCAGAATTTACATACCAGGTTACCATCATATTAAGATCAACAAAGATGTAATGTTTGATGAAGATGCAACACTCAAGAAATCAAGGAGATGCGAACTTGAAGAAGTATATGAAGAAGAGCCTGTAGCTCCCAGAGTTGCAGAACCAGTAAGGGAAGTTACAGATACTCCATCTTTATTCCTTCCATAACCTCTTTCCTTTTTGGGTAGTGGGATTGGTTACACTATGAAGGGTTGTACCTTACCTCGTGGGAAGAAGGGGCTAAAGGCTCAGAGGGTAAAAGTAAGTGGCAAGAATTAAAAGCCAAATTTGAAACCTTCGAGATGCTTCGCCCAGGGATCCTCGGGAAAGCAGTGAAAAGCTTCTTAGAAAGCAAAGGGGACCCACAAGATAACATAAACACTCAAGGTACTAGTTGATGGATAGGAGGTCTCATCACGAGCTGGCCTATTGTGACCATGGGCATGTAGCAGTATGACATTACTACCTATTTGGTCACCAAACCAGGGTAGTGGCTCTTGGTGGCATAGCCAAGAGTAAAGGGGTCTCATTACGAGCCAACCTTCTCATTTCCGTGAAATGTTTGTGGATAACGCTGTCACCTCTGGTCATCAAGCCAAGACAGTGGCCCTCATTTTTTCCCTTGAAACATAAGAGAAAAACATCAAAAGAAATAAAGCTAAGAGTAAATGGCAATGAATGGGCTAGGAAACAATTGCATTCATGACAAGGTGCAACTCACCCTCTGTTGACCACCTATTCAACTAGGGGGTCAACTCCATGTACCATGAAGATATTCATCGTCAGATGCTACCAAGTCAAAGACTTTCTGGTTCTACGAGGCAATGTTGGCCTTCAACACATATTTTTGTAATGGAATTTCAGCTCCCCTGCGTGGGATAATAACGTAATAGGTCCGCATGGATCATAGTGAGGTCAGTTACCTTAGGACATCATCATTAGAGGAGCCCCTTTCACTTAGTGTTTTTTTTCCTCAGGTTATTAATTTGGCCTAACTAGGCTTATTAATTTCCCTTGAGTTTTTCACTCCCACAAATAATTCTTCCAAAGTGGTGAAAGGCGTTCTAATGGTTTCGTCCTCTGGTAACTAGTATTTAGGAATGTTGTAAATCACCATGTAAGACATCTCTCAAAGTTTTGCGGAATTTCGTCGATTCTACATAGGTTTTTTTTTTTAATTTATTAAAATTGCCTAAGTTGGGTAATTTTAATTAAATTTTGATAAAAAATGTAAAAACTAGGTCCTTGGGCTTTTGCTAGGGGTATTTGTGCTCAAAAGAAATGGAATGAGACCCCCTACACCCTTGGACCAAGTTTCAACTCAATTGGACAAGTTTTGCTAGGTGTTTGTCCATGAGGAGTCTTAGTCAGTCAAAAACAACAATTTAATTGCTAGTCATGACATAGTCAAAATGTCATTTTTTGTAAATTTGAGCTAAATGTTTGAAGTAAAGGTGGGAGATGATGTCTAAGCCTTAGCCTATCCTATCCTAACCTTTTCCTACCCTTTCTACACCCCCTCCATTTCCCTCACTTCATACAATTCACCTCCCTAGGGGAATTACGCCCCTCTCAATGAGAAAACTTTAGAAAAACCAAAAGTTGAAGTAGTGGGGCCCTCTCTCCCTTGGTGCGTCCTCCTAAGCCATCCAACTTAGCCATTTGACTTGGCCCACACCCTCTACCACACTCCCCCTCATCAATCCATCTTTTAAACCCTAAAGTTGCACCCTCCTCCTTGAGATGCTCACTTGTGCTTGGTGGTGGACACTTGGCTTTGATCCAAGAGGGGTAACTTTGCCTCTCCAAGTATAAATGAAGGCCCTCTCTCCCTCATTTTCTCACCAATTCTATTGCTACTGTTATGCTAACCATTTTTCTCCTCACTCTCCTCATCTCTCCCATCTTGCTCTCATCATTCTTGCTCTCACATTTGGAGAGGAACGTGTAGCAACTAGTTACTGCAACTTCCTACTTGCTAATAGAACGTGCTTTGGAGGACCTATGGTGTGTCAAAGATTTGTCTTGATACACTTATTCGTTTGAGGTGATATTGTATTTTGTTGAAGCATTTCTCAAGATATATAGTAGATTTCCCAAGTAAACTAGTTTGCTTGGGTAGATTTTCAATAGTGCGGTTTTAAATCTATATGAGTAGAATAGTAGATATTGCAAAATAGTTTTGTTTTATTTATCTTACTCACTCATCTTTGCTCTCATCTTATAGATTGTTTCACAAGTTGTAGGTTATCTCAAGGGTTTGCAAGACTAGCTTTGAGTTGGAAGTTTGCCTTCATAACCCACCTTGAGCCTCCTAACTTTCTACATTTTTTTTTTTCTATTCATTACATTTAAGAAATGTGGGTTTGCTAACACTTAGAATATGTCACTTCAACTATTTTATTTGCTGAAATTTGTATGCAGAAAATTTCTGTGTAAAAACAAAAAATTTCTTTCATTTGTTTTGTGTTTTGCAGCATTTCCAGCAAGCAATAACTTGTTGTTTTTTGCAGATTCTCGCCAGTACAAGGGGAAGTGTTGCCCAAATTAGGCCACAAAACACTCAAGGAAGGCCTTACTTTGTTGGGTAACAATACCCATCTCTTCCTTTCATTTTTCTAGCATTGTAGCAAGTCCAAGGGAGTCCCTAAGAGGTTTGCATTATTTGTTTATAATTTTCTGCAATTTACATATTACTTTGTGCCTACATCTTGGTGTGAGCTTGGCTTAGCCAACCCCCAAAACCGTAAGGCTAGGTTAGTCCTTTAAATTTCTGCAATATTTCCTTTTATTGTTTGCCCCACTTGTCATTATGACAAGGTTGTGTGGCTAGTTAAATTTCTGTTCTTGTTTCATTTCATTCAACCATCTTTGGCACAAAATAAGAAGACTTGCCTCCGCCTTGTGCCATTGTATGTGGTTTGCTTAGTGTAGTTTTATTCTTTCAAGCATTTAAATTTTATTGTTGCTTACACCTTGGAGTGAGCTTGGCCTAGGCAACCCCCAAAATCGTATGGCTAGTTTAATGGTTTACTTCTAATGTGATTAATGGTTTAAAAATTATCTAGATGTAGAAGTAACACACATTAATACTAGCTTAGGCTCATGGAGGCATATTGATCTATCAATGCTACCTTAAGCTTTCATTGCAAGTTTCCATTGCTTCAAGTATTTGTTTTTATTTCCTAATCTTACACGAGCACTTTTATTTTCTTGCAAGTATCATGGGCATGTTATAAGTGGTTTAAGACAACTTATCTTTCATTTATTGCAAGTTATTGTTCAAGCTCTTTTCATGCTATTTCAAGCTATATCTTGTGGTTAAGCACTTTCATTATTTGCAAGCAATTCAATTTCGTTTTTGGTTCAAGCACCTAACTCTTTGGCAAGCAACATCTTGCCTAACACCTACACTAACTTAATTTACCTTAGTTTCATAGGCCTAAAATTTATTAGACTTTAATAGGGCCCTCACCACTGACTCAACTACTCAACTTTGCCATTCAAACGGGGATTGAAAGGAAGCAACGGAAGGTGATAGGTCGGGGACGATCTCGTGGCGCTCGACCTCCTTTCCGGGAGTACTTCTTTCCTTGGGTTGACCTGTGGAGCTAGGGTGGGACCTTGTTTGCCTCACTTTTTGAGCACCAAGCAACTACTTGGTACAAGCAGGGGGAGTCTTGAGGTTGGCACTTAGTTAGGATTCACTTTTAACTCAAAAATTTTTAACAATCCTTAATCCACTTTCAGCCTTGGGACATTCACTTTGGACACTTACACTTTGTGGTTGACACTTAATCTTGCAAGCTTTCACTTCTCATTTACATTTCCGTGCAAGTTTATTTGAATGTTGTGGATAATTAACTAAGTGGTTTTAGTTGCGCCTTTGCCCTTGGAGGCCTTTTTCAAGTATTTCATTTTTTGTTTAAGTGTGGTGTTGGCTTATTGGTTTGACCCCCTTGAAGTTGTGCATCCTTTGGAGGTAACTTCATTGTTGGGTTTGTGTAATTTGTGTTGCCATTGAAGGCAATCACATTAGAGTTGTGCATCCTTTGGAGACACTCTATTGTTGAGCATGCTGGCTTGATGTGTTGGTAATCTCTTCATTTTAAACATCTTCATTTCCTGCACAATCAAGTAGTTGGGTTAGTATTTGTATCTTTGTTTATAGTTGTATCCTTGCATGTATCTTGTATTTAGTTGTAACTCTTAGATATTCTTTGTTGTAGCTTTGTATCTAATCTTGTTGTAGTGTATCTAGTTCTTTTGTAATCTTTGTAATCTTGTGTAATCATTGTAAAATCTATCTCCCTTAAACTCTAGTTGACCCCTTGCCCAACCTTAGGCACTAGTCTTTAGTTGTCTTAGGAAAATGCTTGCTTTTCATTTGAATTGTTGCACACTGCATTGCTGCCTTTGCATATAGGCTAGATCTTCCTCCAAACCTTTTAACTAACTGAAATCAACTCCTAGAATTAAATTTTAATCTCACATAGTAACTAGGGTCTACCCCCCTTGGCTTCCTTAGGAGTAAGCCTAGACAGAAGAGGTTCAAGTCGAGTTGACAGTGGGCTTTGAACCTAGGCATTGTGCCTCCAAGGACACACTAAGTGAGCAGGACTTAGCTCACGTTTGCAAATGTGTATAAGGACGACAACACCCTCCACAAAGGCACCCACATGTAAGACTCTACATTTCCCTGTTATTACATGCACCCATGCCCAAATATTTACCCCATGCCATCGCATACACTTGCATGACTTGGAATAGACTCCACCTGGGAAACACCCCAAACTTAAGAGAGGTTAGCCCAATAGGACATCCTGAACCCCTTTCGAAACCTAACTTGTCAAATTGCATAACGTCTTTGAGCATTTGTTTGGGGTTAAGGGGGGTTTGATACAGATGTTCGGGTAATTTTATTATTAGATGTGATTTGCATGCTATGATCCTTGTGACTTATGAACCCCTGGAGGGCGTACGTGTTGTTTCTGCAGGACCTTGTTCGGTGGACAGGTACACATGAGGGAATGATTAGCTCAGACCTTCATAGGGGCTCAAAGCCCACAGATGGATGCTGAAACCCCAACCAGGGGTAAGAAGAGATTCAAGATTTGCACCAGATGAAGGAAGTACGTTGCCTTTGGAGGTATTGTGGAAGACCTAGACCTAAGGTCTCATGCTCCTCCCATCTGAACGTTGGCCTTTGACGTCACTTCTGCAACCCTAGACGTCACCTGTCAGCTGGGGTTGTCACCTTGGAGTCATTCATGAGGCCTTTTGGACGTGTGGGAAAATTTTAGGCCTTTGGAGGCCTAGTGTTTCATCTCCTTTGCCCAACGCCCCACACTTGAGGCCCAACGTCACCCTAGGAGGGCATGACGTCACCTTTGGAGGCCTAGCGTTTCATCTCCTTTGCCCAAAGTCCCACACTTGAGGCCCAACATCACCCTAGGAGGGCATGACGTCACCTTTGGAGGCCTATTTAGATGCAAATTGAATTTATTTTGGTAAAAATGTATTTTTTGAGTAAACTGGCCTGGTCGGCCCTAATATTTTGACCTAAAATAATTCATTTTCATACATAAAGTGACATTCATTTTCATAATAACTCATCACACACAAGTGGTGGTCTGAAATTTTCTCCCCCTTTAAGGGTTATTGGCTGAAATAACTACGACGCACCTCTTGGGAGAGCTTTATGGTGGTGTATTTTGGCATTTTTCATGGTGGAATGGTCTTCAACTAGGGTTTGACTTGATTATTCTTGGTGAAGTAAGTGGAAAATCTGCATTTTTATTCGTGCTATGAATGTTTGTGGTAAAATTCACTTGTTTCATGTCTAAGATTATGAAATTGCTTGTTTAAACCGTAGGGGAGAAACAACAAATGCTTCTTTCTCCCTGTTGACCGCCTCTTCAACTAGGGGGTCAACTCCATGTATCATGAAGATGTGCATCAACAGATGCAAACATGTCGAAGACTTTTTGGTTCTACAGGGCATTTGTTTTGCTCCAGCACATAGTTTTGTAAGCGGGATTATTGCACCCCTGCGCGGGTTTATAATGTAATAGGTCTATATGGATCATGTTAGGTCAGTTGCCTTAGGGTTTTTTCATTAGGAGAGTTCCTTTCGCTGAGTGTTTTTTATCCTCAGGAGGTTAATGTGGCCTAACCAGCCGGGTTAATCTCCCTTGAGTTTTTCACTCCCACCCAATAAATCCTCCAAAGTGGTGAAAGGCGTTCTAACGAAGTCATTCCTAGGTAGCTAGTGTTTAGGAATGTTGTAAATGACCATGTAAGACAACACGTGAAATTTCGCGGAATACTGTCAAGTATAGCTAGGTTTTTTTTAAGTTTTCGAATTAATTAATTGATTAATTAATTCATTAATTCTGGGTAATTAATGTAAAACTTAGGTTCCGGGATTTTTGATAGGGGTATTTGTACTCAAAAGAAAGCTAATGAGACATCCTACACCCATGGACCAAGTTTCAACTCAGTCGGACAAGTTTTGCTAGGTTGTTTGTCCACTTAGGAGTTTTTCGGAAAAACGACGGTTTTAATTGCCAAACCCAGGACATGGGCAAATGTTAATTTTGTAATAATGGTCCAAATTAAATGAGGTAAGTGGCAAATAATGATGAGAGATACCCCACCTACCTATCCTAACCCTTTACCTACCTTTTAAACCCCCAATTAATTAAAATTACATTTTAATTATTTCCCCACTTTGAGCTTACGTATACCTTTCCCCACGTGAGGATGTGATAAGTCTTAAGGTGATGTAATAATTCATATTAAATGAGTTATGGGCCCCTCCTCATGAGGTGCGCCCCTCCTTCTATCCACCCACTTTTTCCTCACCTCACGTCACACTCACGCATCCCTTTGGATGTGTGTCCCCACTCCCACGTAAATGTTGGCATTTCCTTCAATAAAAGGCATGGGTCCCTTATCCTCCATGTACACCTCTCCTCCACCTATCATGTGCAATTGGGGAGTGTGTTCAACACACTCAACCCACACTCCTCCACATTCAAGCTGACTCACGCCTTTCCCTATCCATCCTCACGTTTTTTTTTCCTTTGAAGCTTACGTCCTTTTAGCATGTTACGTGCACCTTCCCTTTTTTAA
>ML789656.1:399678-409911 GCA_009831015.1 Picea engelmannii
CCAAGACTCTCAAGAGCAATGAGTGAGATGGCAAGATGGCAAGAGCAAGAGAGTGGGAGTGAGATGAAATTTCAGTATAGTAACACTAGCTCAAAGAATGGTGAGTTGGGAGTGAGGAGATGGATCTATTTATACTTGGAGAGACAAACCTACCTCTTTTGGATCAATGCCAAGTGTCCACCACCAAGCATAAGAGTAGATCTCAAGGCTAGGGCACACCATCTAGGGTTTGAAAGCTAGATCTAGGGTGTAGAAAAATGTAGGAGGTGTTGGGATCAAGCAAAGAGGTGTGGGAGGCCTTGGGATTGATGCCAAGGAAGGTGAGACAGGTGAGTGCATGCATGGAGTATATTTTTAGGTTCTTCAACAAGATTAGTTCAGTGCTGCAGGTAGGTCTAATTGGCAGAAAGGAGACATGTTTGAAGGATGGCAAATATAGAAATTCGGCTTGAAACCAACACTGACTTGAGGTTGAAGATAGACATGTTCAGATTAGAAATTGTTCAAGCATAGAGGATAATGCTTTCAGATCAGCTTCATGTTGAAGAAAGGCACGCTGTTTATAGTGCTATGGATAAAGATAGGGAACTTGAAATTGAAGTTTCTTTTGTGCAAATTTAGAGCCGTGCTTTCATTATAAAAGGGCCTTCAGCTAGCTGAATCCGGCATCAGTGCATTATTTGTTGGAGTCCTTCAACTGTAAATCCGCTCTTCTTCCTGATTCAGATCTGATTTTACTAGGAATTAGCTAGGATTTTAGGAAGTCAAATCCGCTGTTCTTTACTGCAGCATGTATCTCCTGGAGGATGAACATGGATAGGAGTTAGAGTTAGTGATTTTGTCTATCCCCTTTGAATCCTTTGTTTTGGAGACATTATGATTATGTAATAGACAACTTTCATTACTACAGTGAAGGGCTGATCCCTGCTTTTGGCTCTCAAAATATTTTCTAGTTATGAGAATTCATTCAAATTGGTTGGTCTCATTTTGGTTAGAATGCAGTATTATAATTTCATCTCTTAGTAGGATTCTTTGATTCCATTGCCCTACTGAGATTTCGTATGAACTAGCTTTTTGGTGGTATGGTTGAACTTCCCATTAAGTTTGATAGTGTTTCTCTCTGTTTCTTCTGTTATAGATTCTACACTGGGCTTCACCCTGTTGACCAATATCTTGTCATGTTCATTCATAAAGGGGGTTTTTTAATTGTGAAAAATAAGGACAATATATTGTAGGTATTGGGGGGGGGGGATGTGCAGTCTCAAGGGGTTTATAGGTATGCGGGGGGGTGTAAAAAGGGGCATTTAGTTAAAATAGGGGTTTGTTTTATTGGGAAGATGTATTGGTAGGGGGGTTAAATAAAAGGATTTTGGGAGGTATTTATCAATATCTAGTGAAATTAGGGGTTTTATTTAATATTCCATGAATGCAGGTGCTATTTCATAGGTTCACTAAGTGAAGACCCCATGAGATTCTATTGCCTAATTGATTAATTCACCGGTCACATGAAAAACAGAACCGAAAGTTGCAAATTTGAAGAATTTTGTTCACAGATATGAATGGCTTCATTGAAGATCAGATGTAATACAAGATCCTTGCCTCTATACTACAAATATTTAAACGATCTTTAGGGAGATCCCCTGGAGTTAGAAAATCACTGATTCTAAAGTAAGAAGCACCTTGACAGAGTCCCTAAACTGTTCTTTTGAATATCCTGAAAGGTATTGTCATGCTTAGCCATATTTTTATGGGATCAATTCGAAAAATCACAGTATTCATAAGCAGGCGAAATGTGCAATTGTAGATGAGAAGAATTTGTATGTAAATTTCTGAAAATGAGGCCTACTTATTGCATTTCAACTGGCAAATTGCCCGTCTAGGTTTTCCCAGTAGTCTGTTAGATTATTAAGGATGGCCTTGTCCAATAGTCTCCTGGATCATACTTTTGCATTTAAGTTGTCGTACATATATTATATACAGGCCTTGCCTTCTATTTCTTTGAATGCTGGCTGCCTATAACGGATTGAAAATTTATAATACTATAATGTGAGTTGTCTTTACAATAGCTCTCTTAACTGTGGCCATAACATGAACAGTACCATAATGCAATTGCAGATCCCTACTATCATAAAACAATACCTTAATTAGATAGAACAAATTTCATGTGTCATAGGTGTTGTCTTTTTGTTGAGAATATTTGGAGACCCAAAATATTGGAATTTCTATAGATAATTTACAAGGACGCAGGAAGATATATTAACTAGAGCACTAGTTAAGAAGTAGCTAAACCACTATGTTAGTAAAGAAGTTTGTTCTGCTGGAATCTGTTTAGTATTATCGCCTTTGTTTAGACACCTTTGTTTCTGATTATATCTTTTTGTTCAGGAACTAGGTTGTGATACTAACCTCTACGCTTTGGTCTTTGGAGAATCAGTTCTAAATGATGCGGTAATTTTTCAAACCCCTAGAAAAATGTTTGCATTTCATTATAATGTTGCTCTTCCTGAAAATATAAAACCTTAAATTGTCATTCTATTCTCTTTTATATCTGTTGAATTAATAATTTAAACATTGAAGTGGTCAAATTGATTGCCTTATATCAATATAATATTATAGTCTCGAGTTTGTCACATAGTTTGGATTTTGATTCTTCTGACATCTTGCTGTCGTGGCATGGGGATCTTTTCTAAGGTGGCGATATCTCTTTACAGGTCAGTATTATTAGATAGCGAGAGATGGAAATTGTTTCTTTAATTCTAGGAGGATAATTTTGTTATTTCAAATGCATTGGTATGCTAATTTAAAACTGGCTGATTGCTAACATTGAAATAAACATGGTGTCCATATGGGCAGGACGATGTTATCAGTCCGTCAGCATGCAGCAACCAACCCGAGTTTGTTTACTGCAGTGTGGAGGTTTATTGAAACTTTCTTTGGTTCCATGTCCACAGGTTGGAAGTTCAGAACTTTCGGTCATTTCTTATAATTAAATTCATATAATAACCTTTGTTTTGTTTTATTTAACACAGTGTTCTTTCTTGGTTCGAGGTATGACAAATTTGTAATCTTATGCATTGTAAAAAAATGAAAAAATGAGCTGTTAGAGTGTCAAGAGGTGACCAAAAGTGATCAATACGGCTGTAAATAGATGCATGGTTAAAGCAGCAATAGTAGAGTATAATAGGCATCTCTAGATTTTGAACGAATTATCTGGTCATGCTTCGCCTACACCGCATGAATTTCTTCTTTGTTATCCCATGATGCACTCTACTTTAATTTCAAATTCCAGAATTTGCGACTGCAAATGTAAGGGTATCGATCTCTATTTCAAAAGCATGTATACAATTTGAAGGATAAGATCTATAGTCTCTTGACTCTCAATTTTTAAATTGCTTGATTATTTTTGTTTGAGCAATAGATGTCAGCTACTATCTTAATTTGTATGCTGTATAGAGGTTGGGTTAATTGTCGTAGGTTGTTTTTAAGGAAAACAATAGTAAAGGTTATGTAAATGATATTTTGAGCAATGCTTGAAGCACAGGATGACACATATGTTGATACTGAGAGGGGGGGTGAATCAATATCAAGTACAATTTAACACTTTTTAAAACTTTAACTTTTCAATCAATTAAATCCATCCAATATACAGTAAAGAACAGAAAAACAAATACACAGTGCACAACAGATTTATATGGAAATCCATGAAATGTTTTTCTTATATAATATCAAGATTACATTCATAGGAAACTGCAACTTCCAAGATTCTACAACTCCAACTGGAAGGAGGTTTCGACCCCCTAATTTACAGGCTCCAACCTGAAGGAAGGTACGAGTCCCTAGATTCTCCACCTTCAACTGGAAGGAGGCTCCAATCCCCTTTCCTTGCCCCTTCCTTCCACCCTCAAATATGTATATAAAAGAATCAATCTGTCACTATCACTGTCAATGTCGCTGTCTCTGTCACTCTCATTGATACATCATCATCATCATCAAACTGGGTCCACATAGAGATCCTAGGCCGGCATGGGTCCACATATAAAACCCAACAATAACTGTTTTATCTCGAACACCTGTTTGGGACTAGTTTCTGGATTAGTCACAAACCCTAATTTTCAACAAGTATAACTCTGTACCTGTAATGAATCAGGATCTGAAACTTGTACCCAATCTTCTTCGATATCTTCTTTGAAATTCCTCCAAGTTTCACTCCTTGATTCGTCCTTGAAAAAGAGTTATAGCGAAAATGGTAGGCCTTGCTAAATTTTTTCCTATTCTGGAGAGCGAACTTGTACAACATGCCACGCGCTCAATATTTGATATTTGATTATGAAACTCACACAAAAAATACTATTGACTGTACTCGTTCCAATGCAATTGGCCTCACATAATTTGGATTATCTATGAAGAAGTTATCACTATTTTACCCGGAACACCTGTTTGAGACTAGTTACAGGACTAGTCAAAAACCCTATCTTCCACAGAGTGTATCTCCAAAAGTAAAATGACCTAGAAGCTGAAATTTGTACCATAGGTACTTTGACATGTCTTCTCAACAACCTTCAAGTTTCGCTATCTGAATCATTCTAGAAAAAAAGTTATAGCGAAAATGCCAAGATGACCTTCAAAGAACATGCCTTAGAACAAATCATCACAAGACTTCATTTTCCCTTGGAATTTCGCCCTTCTTCACTTCATCTTCCCTCTGAAATTCGCAACCAAATGAGTGCTAAGTGATCACAAGATTGAATGATGAAAATGAGAGGTTCTTAATGTGTATTTATACCCTTCCAAGTGCTTCCTTTACTTAACTTTAGGGCCAACCTATAACTTCTTGTTTGCAACACCTTTTAGTGGCAAATTCACATGATCATCTTTAAGAGGGCATAGCTTCTCAACCTTGAGGAACCATGTGGTGTGCCATCTACTGTTGGAAACGGTTTGACGAGGGATATTAATCCATGGAGGTTTTGCATGCATTTGCAATGTCCTTCATACTCTTTTTCTTCAAACAACTGCAGGACTTCTTGACCACACCTTGGGGCTTCTTGTGGGCTTCTTCAAAGTATCTGTAACAAACATAAATATATATAGAATATATAAATATAAATAAATAATCATTAAATAATAATAATTAATACATCATAATGAAAGGACATGTCTTATCCAAAAGACACGTCTATTAATGAAAGGGCACCCCTGCGTGGATATATATTAATCTCATATCTCATTCTTTTACATTTTACTCAATATAATATTATCTCATCTTAAATGGATTACCTTATTCTATCCTACTTAAATTGGATATTCTTATAATTGTCAAACAAGTTTGTTTGTCACAGTGGTATGAGAGCACGTCTAATTCTGGCCGTTGGCCACGCTCTTATCAAAGCTTCGTTGTCTGATCCTAGCCTTTCGCCATACAAGCTTTTAGCTATACTAAATTTTTTTTCCAGGGTTTCTTTGCTTTCGGTCCTTGACCATCATAGGCCTTTGGCCATTTGCATTTCAGAAATTTTTGTTGAAGAAAAAGGTTATTTTGCTGAAATCATCATATATATATCTATATCTATATCTATATATCTATTATCTACTAAAGTCATAAATATAAATAATAAAAAAAAATATAAAGGTGCCGTACACCCTGCAACAGTACAATCAAGCCATACGATTTTAATTGCTGAGTTGTACGATTAAATAATTGCATAGCCGTACATTTGCGTCTGTACCATTCAACTTGCATCTACACAAACACCAATTTCTCCGATCCGTACAATATTTAATCTGCCATAAATCTGCCGCCTGCCGTACTGCTCGCTTCGTACAACCAACAACAAATCAATCCAGCCACCACAAATTTATAATCCGTGCAGTTTCCTGCTAATCCAAGATATCATAGCTGAGCCCAAACTGAAGCAGGTACCTGAGGTACTCTTTATGTCATCTGTGCTCCCTGCCCAATCAGAGTTTGTATATCCCTGCAACTATACACCACTGTTTGAGACATATCTCAAATCCTAGTTTAGCATGCCACGCAAATATTTCAATATGTGCTTTGCAGCAATCCAATGCTTATGTCTTGGTTCCACCTAGAACTGGCTAAACGTGTTCACAACAAAGCAAATCTCTGGCCTGATTAACCAAAAACATCAATGAGTCGATCAACTGTTGGTACATAGAAAGATCCACCAAATCTGATTCATAATCTCTAAGTTTCTTCAGGTTCGTCACCATGAGAGTGGCCATGGACTTGCAGTCCATCATCCCAAATCTCTGAAGGATTGTGATAACATACTTCCTTTGACCAAGGAATATCTCCCCTGGCTTCTGCCATACTTCTAATCCCAAATAATAGTGCATGGGGTCAAGATCCTTCATGTCAAATTCAAAGGCTAGCTCCCTCTTACATTTTCCGGCCTTCATCATCACTCTTCATGGACATATTTGCAACACACAACCGCCATATATGCACAACCACACCTTTAGCTATCAAAACGACAATAACTTTGAGAGCAATCTGAATATAGTTTTGAATAGTCTTGTTAAAAGCACGTTCAAAACTGGGTATAACACTTATGTGTATGGAGAAATTCTTGACCAAATATATGGCCTCCTCCATTGTAGCGGAAACACAATAGCACAACAATGCTTCAACTGTTCACAAAAGGCAATCTCTACCATTCGACAAATATGTGGGAATGCCATTGGGGGTAGAGGTTGGTTAGAAGACTGCTACGTACGTTTCGAAAATGATAATGTCATCGGTTGACTGGATTATTCTGTAAAATATCGTTACAATCCACAGAATGTCTCCAGCCCTAGTGTCTTTAACACAACTCTCAATTTGTCATGTGAAGCAACATCTGAAATTGGATATGCTTCCGGAACAACTGTAGACTCCTTGTCTCGAAAGATTTATGATATGGTCCAATGATGGAAAGATATATCTATTGACGACTGCCAAAAATGTCTATCATTTGCCGTCAATAATATAGTCACATATTATGCTGGAAGTCAAGGAGTTGAGGGTTTCCTTGGAAGCTGCAAAGTTAGTTATGAAATAAACAAATTCTTTTAGTTATGAAATATACAATTTCTTTTGATATATTTTTCATTTCTTATTTTCCTTCTAATGTTGTAGTGAAGAACTAGTTGTTGACAAGTTTGCACACATTTTAAGTAATATATAATGTTGGTATTCCTAAAAATTCACTTCTATTTTCTTCCTTTCACGAGGTCAAATCCTATAGTTTATTTCGGTTTACCATATTAACCAGGATTCTAATTTACTGAATGTGTGCAGGAGCTGCAGTGGCGCTGAGTTCTGCTTTAATATCCTTGTAGCAAAATATTTAATTTCAGAGAGGTTAAATATAATATTTTTCACTATTAATATTAGTATGTTGTCATGTTTTTGTTTCATTTGATCTAAACTTTTAGCATAGGGAACACACTTAAACATGTGTTATTATGATTGTCATAGATATCTACACAAGTTATTTGGTCCTTAGTGTCAATGTTTTTCTGATCTCAAGTTGTATTCAAATTTTTATTTTCTTTACTTCTGTTTACATTTGAGAACTGTTGTCTTTTTCTACTAGGAAGAGATGAGCAAAGTAACTTAGCATAGACATGGTTTAAAGCTTAACATAGATTCTCTTCAAACCCTTCCATGTTCACATCTTGGACACACTCAATCATTATTAATACTTTTCATCAAGCTAAATTTTCCACCCATTAGCAAAGCTCTTCTTGAAATTCTATGAATTGCACAAGTACTCGTAAATGTATCAAATTGTAACTTGCACAACACCACTCAACTTCTTTTAGAAACTCAATTTAGACAAAGCATTCATAAAGGCTAACACAATTATAAGGTGTTCTTCTCCCTAACAATGGGCCATGAAATAGCTATATTCTATTGTAGGCCGGTAGGAACTGCAATTGACTTATATATATGCATTGTAGACAAAATATTGATTATGGTCCACTGATCACAGCTAGCACTATACACCAATGTTGAAAATCTTATTATCGACAATATATCGTTGAGGGTCATAAAATTGAGATATTGGAAAAATATGTTAAAATATTGTGAAAAATCAACAACTATATATATCACCAAGGGTCATGAAATGAGATATTGGAAAAATATTTTAAAATATTGTGAAAAATCAACAAATATAGGATATCTTTAAAACATTACAAAAATATTAATTTCAATAAAAATTTAGACTAGCACAACATCAAGTAATCATATTGCCACATAAATATGAAAAGAAAACTAGTATGTAAGAAGTATACAATTTCAACTGATACTTCACACGTGACACATTAATTTTTGGTGTTGATCGCTATGCAATCAAGACTCTTAGAGTCAAGACTTAAAACTAAATACAAAATAAAAAGTTACATCAAAAATATAATAAATATATCCCATCATCATGGCTCATATACAATGATGAATATGCTATGAATTCCTTCTACTCATTTATGGGAAAATGTATGACTTGTCCTCTAGAAGAAGAATCTCATGTGGCTAGAGTCAAATGTCTTCTTGTAGATACCTCAATCTGTGTAGGTAGTGGTTGTGGTACCGACATTGTCTCACTCTTAATTTCTTCCTCCTTCTCCTCCTCCTCCTTGTCCAAAGATAACGACATAGGGACATCCTCTCCTACCAACTCCTCTAGTGCATCCTCCTTTAACTACTCGGGTGCTTCCTCCATAACACGCGTCTCATCCTCCACCCTCCACTCAGCTTCCCCATCAAGGGTTCTCTCATGTTGCTTCATCCACAACTAGAGATTGTAGCAGACATAAATCATGTGATTAAGGCTCTAGGATTGTAACCTGTTAGAGGGTCATAATAAATATAATGAGCTTGATGATCTTAAAAGTTAACATACAAGAAATATTAGAGGGTCATGACTTAATAAATTTAATTTGGAAATTTTTATCTTGTTGTGCTTCTTGGTGTGTAGATTTTGAAATACACTCCACTTGCAACAATGGATGGGAAATCAATCCTCACTCCGCATTATATTTGCTAATGGCAATGAGTACACTGATTTTCCCCTCATAAAATCGATGAAATGCTACGAGTATGCTCCTTTTCTCTCAATCCCCTACTTCTCCTTTGCAAAATGAGAAAAAAATCACCTCTGGTGTATTTATGGTCACATTATCGCTGACCTAGTGATATTTTTGAAAAAGTATGATATTTTTAGAGATCTCAAAAGATCGTGATTTTAGCAACATTTCGTATTAGCTTCTCAAAATATCGCAATATGTCGACAATATTGTTAACTCTACTATACACAAGCTAGAGTCCTCCCTTGTACCCAACCCAATTAAGTGTTGGGTAGAATCTAGTGAAAATCATAGTTTTAAAAACCGGAACCGGCACCGGAACCGGTCGAGTGTCTTGTTATCGCACAGTTTGTAGTTAGGATAAAAGACTGATGAAAAGAAGTCAACCTGGCGTAACTGAACCGATCCCACCCACTGTCACCTCGATGGGAAGGTTCTTTGTATTTAGGGAGGTAAGGCCCAGGGGAGACGTCCCTAGTGACCTGGGGTTTTGAGAAGGCAAAAGTTTAGCAAGGCTAAGTGATAGTAATCCCCCTCACAAGTCACCACCTGATCATAAAGTCCGACTTATAGCCAATAAAGATAATCGGAAGTAATAACCAATAAGATCACCTGCCCGAGAAAAAGAAACAATAAACCGATGCATATGCAAGCTTGCTTGCTGGTTAGTACTTAATATAATCAATGACCTTTCTGATAATAAGCAATTGAGCAATAAATATTAGTTACAATATCACTTCTTCAATAAATGCCAGAGAAACTTGGAATTCAATGTAACAAATTAGCACTTCATTAGATAATGCCTTAACCAACCATCCAATTGCTTAAAAGTAAGACGATAGCTGCACAAAGGGTGTTTATAGCAAAATATGACGGCAACAAATAGGGTTAAAAGATTAGTCTTAGGCTAGGGTTAGTAAAGATAGGGTTTGTTCAAAGTATTAGAACTTGTTTTGAGATCACACTAGGGCTTAGATCAGTGTGTTCCTAGGGCATATGGAGTCAAAAGGAGGACGCAAGAGATGAAGGATCAAGTGATAATAGTAAGACTAAGGACAAGAAGGTTAAACCTTGAGGTGTTGCTATGGCAAGGCCTCAAGGATGAAACCCTAGGGGAGAGAGGCTCACTTTGGTGTAGGGGAA
>ML789656.1:441414-453877 GCA_009831015.1 Picea engelmannii
TTAAAGTTCACTTTACCACTTATAAAGTGACTTTATGAAAAAGACCCACTTTTAAGTTGTGGACCACATTCCTAGGTAAAAGATTAAAAAACCCATAGGAACCACTTGTCCAAGGTACAAATCTTCATTAAAATTCAACAGTAGTGAATATGATCATTGATGCTTTAGAGTCTAGAGACTAGACTATTTCATTTCGTGGTTGATGTTGTCTTTTACAATCTATTGATGACAGATGTTTATGATTGGTGTTATATGTGTACGAAATGGTTGATGCTTTAATTATCATCACTAATAATTAGTTAAATGATGTTATATCTATGTTTTCATGTTTTTTGCAATTGATTCAACATTTTGCATGCTTTATATATATATATATATATATATATATATATATATAAAATGCTCCCAAAACATTCCCACTCCCGGAAATTTTTGAAAATTGACGCTCCCGCTCTTGTTCCCCGCTCCCAACAGTCTTGGTTTGGATTAGTAGTGTTGTCGGGGTCTCACTGTAATGTTCCCAAGGCAATATGCAAGGAACGTCATGGTTTTGGGTGTCTTTTTAAAACTTTTACTGGTTGTGGTATTTTGTCAAACACTTTGCTTACAGTTACGCTTAGGGATTTACTGATGATTTATATGTGTGTTTGCAGCAATAAACAAGAAGATACAATCATGGAACATACCCCAACCATATGCAAGATCAATAAGATGATAGACAAGCCAAAACACTGCAGATCTGATCTTTATTTTATAACAATAAGCAAGAACCTGCTACAATGAGATGCCAATCTAGAATGCACATCAGATGGCTCCAATAAAGACAATAGAAGATAGGAGCTGCTACAAAATGCTCCAATAGAAGACTACAAGCCTCCAAAGGCTGAATATCCACTGAAGATTGATGCAGGAGTAGATCTGGCCGAATGAAGTGCCAAACCCTCAAGCTGGAAGATGCCACGTCCTGTTGAAACCCTGAAGACCCTCAATAATCCGGCCCTACTGTCAAAAACCTCCAAATGCTATGCTGAAGATGTCGAACTGTAGATCGGGATGAGTAGAATCCCCTCCTGAAATCTCAGGCCGAAACACCAAGGGAAACTCCTCCAAATGCTGAATCCTCCAATGGAGTTGCGCCCTCCTAAAACTGCCAAACTCTAGAATATCGACCCTGATGAAGGAGGCCTCCAAATGCCCTGAAACTTGCGAGAAAGATAGATCGAGACATAGCAAGTCACTAGGTGAAGTCTCAAGGTCAGATCTGATGTATAACCTCCTCAAACGAAATAGATCCGAATCTCAAAATTGCCCTCCTTCTCTCCAATTCGTCCAATGCATCCAATAACCCAAATGGCCCATGAAACTCCTCCGAAATGCACTAGATCTAATGGCCAAGCCCCTGCAATGAAAACCCAGGTGCTAGAATCTGCCGAAGCCCTTCCAATCCCTTGGAACGAGTTTCCCTCAAAGAATGGTGTGCCACCCTTGCTAGAAACCCCCAATGGTGTGCCCCCCTTCTCTCCTTGTGCCTGTGGCTGGTGTAGAGCCCTCCTGCACTGATGTAGATCCGAACTAGAATGGTGTGGAGGAGTATTGCATGCCCGAGACCAAGCTTGGGACAAGCTAGGTGGAATCTTTCACCACCGAATCGTCCTCTAGGGTTTGTTAAGTCAAAACATTCAAAACCCCCAAGAGATGGACCGTCTAGCTAGAAGCCAGATATCAAAATGATAGACATACATGAATGAATGAATGAATAGAGGCCCTTGCCTTTCCTTTAGACTTCCTGCGCACCTTCTTCCTCCAAAGTGACTTTCATTTTATTAATATTTAATTAATTAATTAAATCACTTTAATTAATTAATTAACCTTTTTACCTCTGAAAAGCGCCTTATCTCTCCTTGTGGCTTCCCTGGCCATTGAAAGTCACTTCTCACCATCCCATCCTGTAGTGTTGCTCCTCTCGATTCCATTGAGCTATTACACTGAGAGGTTCCTCCAAATAATGTGCCCAAAATGACCTCTTCAGTGAATTTAATTAACTTATAGCTCAAAATACTCAAAATCATTGAAATCGTCGAAATGCAACAAAACCAAGGCTAACCTGTGCGGAATGGATCATAATGATGAAATGGGATGAGCGATGCAAGACGGACCCCAAAATGCCTCTCAATAATCCCTGTACTCACTATAAATCCATCTGGCTACTCTGGTCATCATAAACCTCTGCAATGTGATGATGTCCCAGAGTGGGGACATTACAGTCCTCCCTGCTAGAAAATTGCTTGTCCTCAAGCAATAACCAAATCTCCTCAAGTATAATACCAGGATCCCATGTCCACCTGTGGGATACACAGTAGAACCCATCCAAAGATGAACAATCATACACTTTGCCCCTTGGTTCCCATATCATACACTCTGCGTTGGGTGAGAGCTAGTCCAGGATGTGGGTGTGGTTGGGATATGAGAGAGTGGAGATGGATGGCCTCCTGCATGTATAAGGCCATGCATCTCTGGTTGGGGTACTTGAAGAAACTACCAAGTGTTTGAAGTTCTCTGAAAAGACAGTGGAACCATCCCTGGATCTCGTAGTAAATCAAGCAGTGGAAGATGAAGTGCTACCTTAACTTCTCGGAGATGGCACAACTAGCAGATCATATTTGATTGGTCAATTTGGTGGTTTGTCTCAATCCATAGTCTATGAGAACCCACTCTGAACTAGTCTGGGGGAAATGCAAAGAGCTTGCATCCAATGGCGAAGTGTGTAATGGGGTCGAACAATGAGTCTATCCCTTAGATCCATGAAGTGCTCAGCATAGAAGGCCATCTTCAGACGTAGTCGACCTTGAGGGTTTATCCATGTAACCCACACAAACTGGCTATAGATATCATCTTTGATGATCCTGTTCATCTCTTGTCTGGTAAATAAGAGGTGGCCAGGAACAACAAGGGAGTATATAAATGGAGGAAGCCGGTCCATCATAATACCAACATAAGCCAGGAAATTTGAGTCCCAATATTTTCAGAATTCTTCAAGTCTAATTTTATTCTTGCTGATATTTCCAATAATTTCTGATATTTTCTCTGCTATTTCTGAAAAGTTTCTTTCTGGACCCTCCCTGATATATTCCCTAAAACGATATTTGCCACATTGAATTTTTGCATTTAGGTTTGATTTGACAGTTCTCATTTTGAATTGTGTTAAGTATATATCCTTAAGTACTCTTCGGAACATTATTTGACCAAGATTGATGACTTTACTGCACATTGGATAATAATTAATTGCTCTGCTAAGAGCCTTTACCCGTTGGTACCAGGAAGACACTATGATGTGTTTTATGTTCCAAATACTCAAAAATGTCAGAATAAACCAAAAGTACACACCATGTACCCAATGTGAGCGTGGAACACAACTCCAATAAAGATAAGAGAGATAAGTTACACAATAACTCCTTAATGAATAGGAGAACATTTTCCAGAGTCCAAATACCCAAATACATTCATACATCACAATTCACATGTTGCACATGAGACCCTTTTATTATTAGGCTGACCCTATTACATATACATTTACACATCACATGTACATTTAACCCCATATATGCCCCCCTTGGCATGATATCATATACATTTAACCCCATATATGCCCCCCTTGGGGTCATATTAATGTGCATTTGTCTTGGCCTCAAATGATAACTTTACTTGAGCAATTTCACTGTTTCTTAAAATATGCCCATGTCCAAAGTTGTTGCTAGGATAATTATTGGATTACTTAAAACAGAGTCAGGATTACTCTGTTTTTGTATAATTGCAATCTTTAGCAATCAAATATTTTGCTCTCCCACTGTCCACGTTGTACCCAAACTTGTTGTATTCTTCAGTCCCATTGCCTACTTTTGTGGTCAGTGGTTGGACATTAATAAAATTATCTTATCTGTATTGGCTGGGGTATATTTATTATTTATGACAGCAAGTTGTAGATGTTTGTAAGGATCAATTGTATATGGTTTATGACATGTGAAATATAGAGTTTGAGAGTCATACACCATCAATTATATATGGTTTATGACATGTGCAATGTAGAGTTTGAGAGTCATACACCACCTTGTTCTCTGGAACTATAGTTTGATCGGCTTCTATTTATTATCTCAGTCTCTCCATTTTTTTCTTTTTTAGTTTGTAGGTTTGCATGTCTCATGCATTCGATATTTTTTTCTCGTTAGTCTTCCTTTATACACAGCTTTATACTCTTTGTACACCTTGACTCTAGTGTACCTTTTCAAGTATGCGGGACTTGGTATTGACAAGTAAGTATTGGAAAGATTACACTTTATTGAAATTCATACTCTCTTGAAGAGTTTTGTTCTTTTTTCTACTGCGTCTGCATACATAGAGAATTATCCATGCTTAAGTGGGAAAGGTGTAAACTTCTTATTTGAATTTACTTATCTCAAATTTGCTTTGGTTGGTTTTTAATGCATGACTGTTTGATTTTCAGTCTTCAGAATTTGGAGTGCTGCCTATTTGTGCTCTTTCCATATTTATCGTAAGTCATTTTGTTAATTTGATATTATCTTATTGTTAATGGGTGAAATTGGATTGCTAGAATTGTTACCTTTTATTTCTGCTGAAGGGCTACAAGCAATTTGTTGTGATTTCCCTTCTTGTAGATACATGTTAGCTGAGGGCCTTGGTCTCTCTGGGATTGTTGCAATACTGTTCTGTGGAATTGTAAGTATTCCATGTCTGTTCTTTGTTCGTATATTTTTAGTAATATTAGCTTAAGTTTTGTCTAAGGAGATGAATTATTGCATGCAGGTGATGAAGCATTACACTTTCTCAAATTTGTCCGAAAATTCTCAGACTTTTACAGCTGGATTTTTTGAATTAATTTCATCTTTGGCAGAAACATTTGTGTACTTTCAGGAAACCTTTATGCTTTCTTCCTGATAAAACTCTTTGTGATTATGGCCAATGCTAGTTGTTACAAGATGTGTAGAAGATGCCTCTCTGTCTTTTGATTTGATTATTTACATGAATTGATTTTCAGGTTTATTTACATGGGCTTGGACATTGCAACTGAACAGCAGAGTTGGTCACATGTTGGATTCATATTTTTTTCGATTGTATCCTTTATTCACAGAATCCGGCTTTATTGCTTTCTTTTATAATATAATGCAACTTTGTCAGGCCCTTAACTTATCTTTTTATCGCTTCCTCAGCTGTTCATTGGTGTTGCAAGGTATGGTGTCTATTTCTGAAAGTCATTGTGTTCCATTACCTAATTATATTGTTTAGATGAGCAAATTTTGTAGTATGCTGTCTCTATAATTTCATAGGTTGGATTATCAAATCTCTGTATGACTGTTTGTTATTAGTCAGAGAAAGAGTATGTTGATGGAAAACAGCTGCACCACTAGTAATTTAACATTTAATGAGCCTTTCTCAGTTGATGTGCTATATGCCCGTGTGGAAAGCTGGAAAGACATTTATTCGGTGTTAAAATCACATGGGAGGCAGACTAGATGATGTTCAAGGCCCAATATATTATTGTCTTGTATGTGTACTTATGTACAGGGATTTGTCTGGGTGATAAAAATAAGAAACGCCATATTCCTGGCAAGTATCTTCAAATGACTAACCAAATATTGGATATAGTTGAAAGAACAATCATTAAACAAATTTTGATTTAGACTTGAGAGAAAGGTACATTTTTGCAACTGCTGTTTGAAGATTGCGAGCTGTGTTCTGATATTAAAAACTGCTTGTTGCCAAGAATGAAAAAACTAAAATAGACTTTCTTCTCCTTCTAGTGTGTAAATGCATTGCATATCAGAAAGTTGCATTAGAGCCATCCTATTCGGTATGAGTCCTATGTTGCAGGAAATGTCTAATACAGGGCCATCCTAGGCTTCTTTCCATATGGAAACACGGAAACATGTGTGGTGTGGCCTTGAAACGTGTTTCTGGCCATATGAAAACATACCATGTGTGGAAAATGCATTTCTGGGCTGTACCAGCATCTGTATTATGTCTTTCCAACACTAAATTTACTTATTTTGACTTGGTTTGACTCGGTTTTTTACTAGGTTTGAACAAAAATGTTGGTGGTCGTAAAAATGTGTCCCATGTGTGGGAAACGTGTTTTGCATGGCTGGAAACACATGTCCAGGCCATACTAGCATCCCCATGATGCATTTCCAACACTAAATCTGCCTATTTTGACTTGGTTTGACTTGGTTTTTTATTAGGTTTGACCAAAAATGCTCTCAGTTAATGGTAATGTTAACTTCTTAAAGTAAACGTCCTTTTTGTCCTTCTATTTTTATTGTTTCCGGATGTTTGAGAGTGGTTCCAACCTCATTGGACTTCATATGGAGAAAGTAGAATGTCATATCCCATTCAAAATTCAATAGACTTAACAATTTTCAGGATTTCAGGATTGGCAGGATTGCAACATTTTCATTGGATTCTATCTTGTATGAGGGTATGGGCTTGGCATTTAATCAAGAGCACCAAGCCCTTTATGTACCCCAATATTGGTGGTGTTGATTGTTGAGCTGCTCTGTCATGGCCTTGGCAAAAATGTACCTTTCTCTCAAGTCTAAATCATTGACTAGGCATGCTAAGCTTTTTCTACCATATTTTAAGGCTTGGATTAGGCAATTTCATCAAAATTGGGTGGTGTTGACTGATGTCCCTAGAGGATCGAGGTAGAGGCAAAGTCTAGACAAGAGGCAAAGGGTGATATTAATGACGAGGATCCCAATATAGGCGATGGTGGAACATTGCTTCTCATTTATGTTTGTCAAGTCAAATGCATCATGATAAGTAAATCAAATCAATAAAAGAGCCATCCAAGCATGTACATCCAAACTACCTTGTCAAAATAAACAAGTGCTCAAAGACCCTATGCAATTTTCCAAGTTTAGGTATGGGAGGGTTGACAAAGAGACCTATTGGGTGAATCGTACCTCAAGTTTAGGAGTGTTTCCCAAGCAGACCTTTCTCTAAGTCATGTGGATAAAGTGATTGTAAATGTGTTGAACCTATACAAAATAGATCTAGCTAGGAATTGAGATACATAGTTGCAGAGAAAATAGAAGAAAAGAGAAGCAGGAGAGAAAGAATGGAAGAATTCTCATTAACCAAATGAATGAATGATAATTTACACATGATATACTCTGTATAACTCAACTAATGCGCACTGGAGGAGAAGCTAATGCGCCATAGTGGTGGTCTAGAGTGATCTGGACACACACCAATAGTTACGGGAGTTAAATGCCACCTAGTCTAGTCTCTCAAGCAGTTAGGGGGAGTGAATTGCCACCTAGTCCGAGTTAACTAGTCTATCAGTCTTCAGTTAACTGACTGAAACAGAGTGAAGTGAGGAGGAGATCAGGGAATCATGAGTAATGTGCTAGTTTGGTGATGATCCCAAGGACAATGTGCCTTAGCTGGTGATGATCCCAATACTGCATGGTGATAATCCCAATGTAGCATCTAGACTCCACTCAATTGATCAAATTGGAGTGAAAACTGAAAAGAATATTCTCCTAGAGGAATATTCTCCCTAAACTTTAGGAGACTGGATAATGACTAATAAACATAGGGAAAACCTTAGGAAAAATAAATCCTAGGTGTGTGTGAAGTACTTCAACACCCCCCCGAACATCACTATGGTGAAAATAAAGAATGGGTCTCGGCAACAAGGCCATGTTAGGTACCCAAATACAAAAGATACACTGAAATAAACGAGGAAAGAGGAAAAACCTCATGGGAAACCCCCCGTCATAGTACAATGTATGTAAAAAGAACTAACAGTTGCTAGCAACTGTGTCCTTCACTCCAAGACGACTGCATAGAGAATGGAACTTTTGCTCAGTGAAGGTCTTGGTGAAGATGTCTGCAGCCTGTTCTGCTGAAGGACAAAACTGCAGGTCGATGATTCCCTCGTGTACTAAGTCCCGGATGTAGTGCATGTGGATCTCGATGTGCTTGCCTCTGAACTGGATCTCTGTAGAACTTCAGAGTGCTTTGGTTATCACACTAGATGATGATCGACCGATGAAACTGAATTCCCAACTCAGTGAGAAAATGTTGTAGCCACATAGCCTGAATGGTTATGTTGACTACCCTTCTGTACTCTGCCTCGGCTGAAGATAGAGCAATAGCAACCGACTTCTTCCTCGACCAACAGATAGGCCCGAAACCAAACTGAGTGAGTAACTAGATGTGGACTTGCGATCAATGCTATCGCCAGCCCATTCAAAATCAGTGAACCCGATGAGGTCCAATGTAGAGTCTGCTGCATAGTGAATCCCAAAGGTGATGGTTCCTTGTACGTATCGAAGGATATGCTTTGTAGCCTTCCAATGTAGCTCATGTGACTCCTGCATGAACTTGGAGACTGCTCCAACTGCATAGGAGAGGTCTAGTATAGAGTGTGTGACATACAACAAACTCCCCACTAGCTGTCTTGACAGTGTGTTGTCAACTAGTGGAGTGTCCCCGCCATCCTCAAGTCTGAATCTTAATAGCAAGGGAGTCGGGGCAAACTCGCAGTTTTTCATGTGAAATCTCTCAAGGAGATCTCGTGCATACTTGGCCTGAGACAGTTTGATGCCTGATGCATCCTGGCTGATCTTGAGTCCAAGGAAGAAATGTAGCGGACCCATCTCCGTCATCAAGAACCTGTCATGTAGAATCCTCTTAACTGCAACAATCGCTGAAGTCGAGCAACCGATGATCAACAAATCATCAACATACAAAACTAGGAGTAGAAGTGAACCAACCGTCCCGAGCATGTAAACATTCGGGTCTGATTTACAACATACAAAGTTATGTGACAACAGGTAGGAGTCCATCTTGGCATATCATGCCCTCGAAGCCTGCTTGAGGCCATAAAGAGACTTCTTCAGTCGATAGACTAAAGATGAATCTTGCATAAATCCTTGGGGCTGCTCCATATAGATCTCCTCAGAGAGATCGCCGTGAATAAATGCATTCTTCACGTCCATCTGATGGACTTCTCATCCCTTGGCTGTCGCAATGGCAAGTGCCAAATGTATGGAATGCATCTTCTCTACTAGAGCAAAGGTCTCATCATAGTCAATGCCATGCACTTGCTGAAAGCCTTTGGCAACTAGCCTGGCTTTGTATATGCTAACCTATCCATCCGCTGCGCTCTTGGTCATGTAGACCCATCTGCACCTGACAAGTTTCCTTCCTGAAAGAAGGGGAACCAGATCCCAAGTCTGGTTTTCGAGGAGGGAGTTGTACTCCTCCTGCATGGCAGATTCCCAAAAGCGATTTCTAGTAGCCCCGCCATAAGACTGTGCATCTGAAGACTGAACCAAGAAAAGATGCTTGGGTGGCATTAGGTTCAGTGGCGGTGAGTGCAAGAGGAGGCTCCTCAAAATCAGATTGAGTCCTCCTAGTATCAGTGGATACCCAATAAGATCCCCTGCATCCTGAAGAGTAGTCCTGGTCCACTTGGGACTCTGCTCTAGCTCTGCATTTGCATCTGGATGCACTGATAGTCTGATTCAACATTTGACTGTACTGACTCTGTATCTGGATCTGGATCCTCTGAATCAGAACTCTCATCTCAAGAAGAGTTGGTATGTGCATGCTCATTCATCACTGACAGGTGGAAGAATAAAGGTGTTTGCATGCGGTTGCTGAGGTACATGCGAGACACTTTCCTCGAATTGGACACTACGCTCAATGATGAGCCGATCCAAGGAAAGATCAATGAGTCTGTATCCCTTCACACCGTCGGGGTATCCAACAAAGATACACTCTGTGCTCTGTGGATCAAGTGCCTTCCTCTTCTTAGAGGGAATCTTGGCCCATGCATGTGAACCGAAAATACGAAAGTGGGTCACTTTCGGTTTGAGGCCGCTCCATGCCTCGTAGGGGGTCTTATCCTTGATAGATCTATGGGGAGATCTGTTTTGGATGTAGGTTGCACAATTAAGTGCTTCGGCCCTGTTATCGCACTGTTTGTAGTTATGGTAAAAAATGGATGGAAGAAAGGCAAACTTGCGAAACTGAGACTATCCCACCACTGTCACCTCAATGGGATAGCTCTTTCTGTTTAGGGTGGTAGGCCCAAGGGAGATGTCCTCGATGACCTGGGGTTTGAGAAGGCAAAGGTTTAAAGCTAAGGATAAGTTCCCCCCCTCAAAAGTCACCACTGATCAGAAAGTCCGGCTAATCAGCCAATAAGAGTAAAGATAACCGGAAATAGTAACCAAAAGTGTACTTGCCCGAGACAAAGCAACAAGGAAACTATACATGCGCATGGTCACTTGCTTGATTGGTACTTCATATAATCAAGGACTTCTGATATAAAGCAATTGATAAGCAATATTGATGAAGCAAGTCAACGATGTACAATAACCAATCTTTCAATGCTAGCCTTAATCGAAGATAAGTATTACTGGTCGAAGATGAAAAATGATATAACCAGGTATGTGGCACGATGTAGGATTTGCCAAATGGCTAAAGGACACTCATAGAACACAGGGTTGTATATGCCATTACCACTGCCCATAGGCCCATAGATAGATTTGAACATGGATTTTGTGTTGGGGCTCCCAAACACACAACAAGGTAATGATTCTATTTTTGTGGTTGTTGATAGGTTCTCTAAAATGGCTCATTTTGTTGTTTGCAAAAAACTAGTGATGAATCGAGGGTGGCATAATTGTTTTTTTCAGAAGTAGTTAGATTGCACGGGGTTCCAAAAACTATTTCCTCTGATATAGATACTCGGTTCTTGGGTCATTTTTGGAGGACTTTATGGAAGAAAATGGGGACTAAATTACAGTTCAACAATGCCTATCATCCTCAAACAGATGGGAAAACCGAGGTAGTAAATCAAAGTTTGGGAAACCTGTTACGAAGCATTGTTGGAGAGAAGCCCAAGTAGTGGGATTTGGTTTTACCTCGAGCAAAATTTGGCTACAATAGTTCAGTGAATATATCTATCGCTAAATTTCCATTTCAGGTTGTTTGCGGTAGAAATCTTATGGTTGCCCTAGATTTGGTGCAACTACCACTTGAGGATAGGATCAATGATGATGGGAAAGCATTTGCATAACACATTCAACAGTTGCAGCAACAGGTGAGACAAAAACTGAAAACTGCAGGCCAGTAATGAACAAAACAAAATTGTAAAAGATGCTCACTGACAATACCGGGTATTCAGTGAAGGTGATTTGGTGATGGTTTATTTACGAAAAGAGGAACCTACCATAAATTGAAGTATAAGAAAATTGGTCCTTGCAAGATTCTCAAGAAAATCAACGACAATGCTTATAAGGTCGATTTACCAGCTGATCTCGATATCTCCCCTATGTTTAACGTTTCTGATTTGTTTATCTTCCATAGGGACTGTTATCGTATAGTCAATACTTGCCCAAAGCCCAAGCCAAGTGAGGCAAGATTGGCGTAACAAGGGGGTGACCTATCACTGTCACCTTAATAGGAAACCCCTTTCTGTTTAGGAGTATGTTAATATTACCCCAAGGGAGACGTCCCTAGTGATCAAAAGGGCTGATGAACTAAGACAAAATGCAATAATACCCCCCCTCTCACTGGTCACTCAAGTCAAAAGGTTCTTTATGTCTTTAAGAGATGAAGCAAAAGTAAAGATGAAGTGTACTTGCCTAGTGTTGACCGCCTATTCAGCTAGGGGTCAACTCATGTGCCATGATGGATGCATCATCAGATGCATATATGTTGAAAACAGTTTTGGTTCTACTTGGGCATTTGATGCTCCAGCAAAATTTTTGTAAACGAAATTTCTACACCCCTGCGTGGGTTGATAATGTAATAAGTCTGCATGGATCATAGTTAGGTCAGGTACCTTGGGATGTTTTCATTGGGAGAGTTCCTTTCACCGAGAGTTTTTTATCCTCAGGTTGTCAACTGGGCTTTAGGGCCTGGCTGACTTCCCTTGAGTTTTTCCCTCCACACATGCAATAATTCCTCCAAAGTGGTGAACGACGTTCTAATGGTCTCATCCTTTGGTAGCTATTGTTTAGGAATGATGTAAATGACCATGTTAGACAATGTAGAAAGTTTTGCGGAATTTCGTCGAGTCTAGATAGGATTTTTTTTAATTAATTAAATTTTAATAATTTAATTAATTAAATATTTTTTGAGCAAATATTGTAAAAACTGGGTCTTTGGGTTTTTGATAGGGGTATTTGTGCTCAAAAGAAATGGAATAACACTCCCTACACCCATAGACCAAGTTTCAGCTCAGTCGGACGAAGTTTGCTATGCCTTTGTCCACTCAGAGTCAGAGTCAGTCAAAACAACAATTTTAATTGCTAAGTCATTTTTGTAATTTTTGTAAAAAAGAGTTATTGGGTGAATGTTAAGGTGGAAAAGAGCAAGATTAGACTTTACCTAACCCTCCCAACCTTTTCCAACCTATTCTAACCCC
>ML789656.1:469015-481274 GCA_009831015.1 Picea engelmannii
CTTTATCTTACATTCTTCACATAAAGTTCTGAGTGTTTTAAACTTAGATAGATAGTCTTCAATGCAAGAAAAATCACTTGGACTTAAAGTTAGTACTTTATTTTCTAACTGTTGTGCTCGAATAATATTGTGTTTACCAAACATAGATTCAATCTTTTCCCAAGCTTCTTTGGGTTTATCAATTGATTGATGGTGGAACCTTAAATCAGGAGAGATGGACATTCCGATTAATCCACGTGCTTCGTCATTCCTATTATCCCATTTGGCTTTCTTATCAACATCAATGGGTGCTATTTCCTTTCCCATGGTAATCTGGTACAAGCCTTTACTTCTTAATAAATCCTCCATATGGGATTTCCATTGGAAGTAGTTGGTGCTGGTAAGTAAGAGATTACTTTAGAAGCCATATTAAATATGCAGATAATGCAGATTTAAAAACTAAAACTGATGATCTGAATGGAAAGAGCTCGAAAAGATATGCGGTTTTAAAAAAACGGCACTGAAAACAGACTTCGGATGTGAGAGTTATGTCCTTTTAAAAAAAGACATAAACGATAACCAAATGACCACGTGATAGTGTAAGTTGCTTTATGAAGTGACCCACTTTTATAAAGAGAAGTGATGATCACTTTTACAATGAAGTTACTTTATAACAGAAAATATGCATGCAAAATAAATAACTCTAAAATAAAATATTAAAGCTACTTATAGTGATTCACTTTTGTACTTGAAGTGAAATACACTTTACAATGTTAGCATGGACGTTTTCAAAAAAAAGTAGCAAAAGAGAGACTTGAACTCAAGACCTCTTACTTAATAAGACAACTTTTAACCAAATGGTCTAGCAAACCATATTGTAATGTTCAGAAGGAGGATTGGGGGTGTTGCTGTTATGGAAGATGGCCTTGGAGAGCGTGCTAAAAAAAACTCTTTTCACACAAGAAAAAAGTTCGCTTCTCAATGACAAAAAGGGTTAGATCTCAGTTAGTTTACCCGGAAGATGCACCTTTTCCTATCTGTTTCTGATTTGCCGAGATCGCACAGGGTGCGGGGCAAAGAGAATACGCCGATCTAAAAGAGTAGCAACCCAGAAATAAATAATACAAAACCGAAATAAAACCAAAACACTACTTTGCAAAAATTTAAAAAAATGCGTATTCAAACTTTATACCTCCAGATCTGACTGTAATGGCCATATCTTGGGCAAACGAAAACCTTTTCGAGTGAAACGAAAAGTGTTCCTGAATGAAACGAGTGCTCCAGATGCAATGGAACAGTCTTCTCAGCCCATAAATGTACGGAAATGACAGAAAATGGAGATGAGGCAACTCGACTTCACGATCTCGATCTACAACAGGAGCGGATCTTCAAACAAGCTTTGATACCATGTTCGACAACACAGGTATTCCAACAGAGGACGAACACCTTCAATAACCACTCACATAACCAAATCAAAGATCAACACACCGATGTTTTGATGTGGTAAAACCCCTACGGGGAAACATCCACGACCCCAACCAACACGGCCACTTGGAGTAGTTTATTAATGCAAAGAAAAAGATTACAGAGAGATTTTACAAGAGAGTTTCTCACAATCGATCATCGACAAATGAGCCTCCATGCTCTTTAAATAGAGATCATGGACCAATCGAGTGTTAAGCCACAGATCAATGGCCGTTAAAATCGAGGAGAGTATGAACCGTCGGATCACTCTATGTTGGGAACATATCGTGACCGTCGGATTTCCTAACTACAAATGCATACTAATGCATACTAAAGAAACACACTAAGAAACAATTCCTAACTAACTCCTACAAATCTTAACTAACTCCTAAGTGTCTAGATATCCTAACAATTCCTTCCTAAATGGAGGGCATGCAATATACCTAATTATTTTGTTTACATTAGTAATTGTTAAGTAGAGTCATGTCCATTAAGATAGTCATGTCTCTGCATGAAATATCCCAAATTCGGCGGATCTTGATATTTACTGCTGATCTAGTGCTTCGACTCTCGGATTTGATATTCTGGGAGTTTATGGATGCGTTTTAATTAATTGTTTAACATGCTTGGTGATTTTTTGCATGTGTGTGTCATACAATCAAGTTTTGGACATATCCATGAAGCATGCGAAGTAATGAACCAACACAATCTCAATAGCATGTATTATATGGAAAAAACAAGAAATACAACTAGAATGTGGAAAACAGAGAAATAATCATCCGTTAGATCCCATGGATCGTCATTGGAATACAATGCGGTAAATACGAAATACCCGTGAACAAAATATATGGATAGATCTGCACAAGCACGGATAGATCGCCAAAATGCAGTTCCGGAAACTCATGACAACTGCTGCAGAAGCGAGAAAACTCACCTTGGTGGCTATACTCGACAGATTCGCCTGGAAATTGTCCCAAACTGAGTGCCCTGGTCCCTAGGCAACTCCTGATAACTGTCAGACTGAAGATCTGACCCCTGAAGCTTCGAATGTGATCCCCTAGGGGGTTGCGCACCTCTTAGGATCTGTTAGTGCGCCCTAGAGATTCCACCGACGAAATCCAATGATAACTATCTCGATATGTGCGTCCTCTATAATGGGTCGAAAGGGTTTCCTTTGATCTGATTCAGAAAGCCTCCTGGAACCCCTAAACGTCCCTCTTCAAGAGTTGTGCACTTTCTGGTTGGCTGATGCGCCCTGGTAGATTCCACCGTCAGAATCTGATGATTGGTGGCTCAAAAGAAGTGCCTTGGATGATCCTCAACTCGGTCGGAAGGAATCGGTGAGATAAGTCCTGGTCTCGTGCAACTACACAAAACCCTCTCTAACCCTTGTGCTCTCATTGACTGAGCTGCACAATCACTGCAATAGATCTGAATACTCCTGGACTGGCACGGTGAAATACGTGGATGGTATCTTCGATAGGCTAGGGTGTGTCTTCCAACACCGAAACCAATCAATGTGGTGGTTTCCTCCAGAAATCCACAAAACAACAAAGAGGTTGATTTCCTCCTTTGGAACTCTTCTCAACATCAAATCATAACATAATGAGGAATTAGGTCGAGTTCCTCTTCTTATACCTTCCCCGATCTAATTTGTCGTTGACATAACTCAATCTTGGTGACTTATTCCTAAGTTGTGAATGATTAATTAATTTAGTCACTCGAAGACCTCTTTTCTTCTATTTCTGCGTTCACTTTGGCTTAAGTGACTTTTCCTATGCTTTTTGGCTTAATTATTCGTTTAGCCACTTATTCATCCTTATTTCTTCTTTTTCCTCCTTAATGTCACTTTCAGGTTAGACTTTGTTGACTGAAACCTCCTTAAGTGACTCTAACCGCATAATAAGGGAATCCAAAATTGGGGACATGACACTCCTCCCATTAAAACTTGACACTCTGACAATTGAACCGAACTGAATCAGAACATTATACCTGGGTCCTATTATCCACTATCCTAGGGATAACTAAGGAGATTATGTGTCGAGGCCCACAGGTCCTAGACATGGAGTACCAAAAGCCATATGATTTGAGCTTGGCCCCAGAGGGCCGATCTTTTCTTTAGTGCGTCCTATCTATCAGTAGCAACAACGTCCATCCCATCGGCTTGATTCTAAAGTAGCAGTGGGTGTTGCTCCATGAGGTAATGAGTCTGGGTATCATGTTATGTGTCACTCTGATTTTCGAAGCATTTGAATATGTGCACTGAACTCTCTTTTGTTTTATGACGTTTGCTTGGAAATTATGCTCTTTAACTTGTTCATACCCCAGGGGGATGACAGAGTGTCGTCGTAAGTTGGTTCCCTTAGAAATGAGTTGCCATTAGGTGGGTCTATGAAAGGTCATCGTCCATTCCTTCCATACTTACCACTTTTCATCATTGTCCCACTCATCTTTGCCTACTTTGTTTCGGGCATTGGGTTTGCCAAGCTAGTAAGGGTTGTACCTTGCCTTGTGGGAAGAAGGGGATAAAGGCTCAGAGGGTAAAAGTAGCTGGCAAAAGTTAAAAGCCAAAATGAAACCTTGAGATGCTTCGCCTAGGGATTCCCAAGAAAGCAATAAATGTCTTCTCAACAAGAAAAGGGGACCCGTAAAGTAAAATAAAACTCAAGATGTAGTTGGTGGATAGGAGGTCTGATCATGAGCCGACCTATTAGGTCCATGGGCATGTAGTGGTATGACACTACGATCCATCTGGTCACCAAACCATGATAGTGGCTCTTGGTGGCATAGCCAAGAGAAAGGGGGTATCATCACGAGCCAACCTTCTCATTTTCGTGAAGTGCTTGTGGGTAACACTGTCACCACTGGTCACCATGCGAGGACTATGTCCCCTAGTTATTCTCTTGAAAATAAAAAGCAATAAGACAAAGAATAAAAGACATTGAATGGGCTAGGAAACAGTGGCATCCATGACAAGGTGCAACTCGCCCTCTGCAGAGGCACTCATAGGTAAGATCTACATTTCCCTGTTATCATTGCACCCGTTGCCCAAACATTCCCTACACCATTTCATACACCTACATGACCTAGATTGGTCTTCAGCTGAGAAACACCCCAAACTTGAGGAGGATTAGCCCAATAGGACGTCCTGAGACCCTCTCAAATCCTGGCTTGTTAAATTGCATAACGTCTTTGAGCATTTGTCTGGGTAAAGGGGGGTTTGATGCACATGTTTGGATAATTTGATTATAAGACATGATTGACATTGCTATGATCCCTGCGACTTATGAGCCCATGGAGGGCGTGCTTGTTGTTGTTGCAGGACCATGTCCAATGGACATGTACATATGGGGAGATGATTAGTTCGGACCTCCATGTGGCTAAAAAACCCACCAGATGGATGTTGTGACCCCAACCAGGGGCAGAGAGACACCAGAGGCTTGCACCAGAGAAAAAGAAGGACGTTCCACCAGAGACACTTTGGTAGACCTGGACCCAGGGGGAGCTTGCTCTTCCCCCTGAACGTTGGCCTTGGGAGGCCCATGACATCACCCTTGTGACCCTAGACGTCACCCAACGTGATATGGACATGATGGAGCCAATTGTGTGCTAGGTGGCACGTGTGGCAACATCCGGAGGCCTTGGAAGGCCTAACGTTTTGGTCATGGAGCCTGATGTCCCAGTTATGAGGCCCAACGTCACCCTAGGAGGGCATGACATCACCTCTATTGCACATTTTAGGGTTTAATTATTTGAATTTATGTAAAAATTGGATTTTTGATGTAATTTGGTCATGTTGGCCTTTTCTGACCTAAATTTTAATTAGAGGTCATTGATATTGTATAAATAGAGAGAGAAAACTCTCATTTTTTCATCATCTTTCAGTCACACAAGTGTGAGGTCTGAAATTCGACCCTCTTTAAGGGTTATTGGCTGAAATTAAGTGGTGCGCAACTTCTTGGAGATGTTAATCTTGGTGTATTTTGACATTTTTTTATGGTGGAAAGTCTTCAACTAGGGTTTGTTGCTAGATTATTCTTGATGAAGTAAGTAAATATGGTTTTGGTGAATTTGCTTGTTCATATCAAAGATTATGAAATTGCTAGTTTGAAACCCTAGGGGAAAAACATATGTTACTATCTTTTTCCTTATAAATTTCCACCTACTTGAAATTGCTAGAGAACACTTCTTTTGAAGTATACACTAGAGCCCTACCATTGTAGCACTCTAGTAGCATTTCTTCATTTGCTTCATACATATTACTTCAAATTTAATCTAAGTAAGAAGGAAATCGCTAGGGCCTATGGTTACTTACTTTCTAGCAGTCATTCCTTCTATGGTTTAGACATTGAGGCCTTTTACAAACACCTCAATCATCTCATCCATCCCTTAGATTATCTATTATCATTGTTGTTTTCCTCTAAGAGTTGCTGCTGCAACCTTGACTCCATTACCCTAAAAAACACTAGTCCACTCCTCACAAGTGATTGATTGACCAAACAACTCTTAAACTATCTTCCCTAAGACTTCTGCCAACTTCTACTGACTTTAAGCTAGACTAACCCACTAACTAATTAGCTGCTGTTGCAAAAGATTTCTACAACCATCTATAACAGCAATAGATTCATCCTAAAAGCAAGAGTAAAAGTTGATTAGACATTACCATAATTGCTTCTGACATCTATTATCATTCTGTCAACTTAAGGTTATTATTTCTTGTCATTCTTAAGCATTATTGAGGCATAATTGTCGTGGCTGTTGCTAAATATTCATTGTTGTTGTAAATCTTTACATTGCTTCAATTCTATATCAGTTTGTTTATCTTTCAAAAGTTTATGGTTTTATGAAGCATTGACATCATATGGTACTTGCAAATTGCATTCTTTTCTATTTGTTGTCTTGCTCTGGGCAGGTACACCTAATTTATCTTTTTCTTCATCTCAGTAAAACTTTGGAACTTCTGATGAGAGTGACCTATGAGAGGGGTGGGACTTTCTTATAGCTTTTACCTTAGCCTTCTCAACCCCCCAGGTCACTGGGGACGTCTCCCCTGTGGTACTGTGATATACTCCTAAAGAGATAGAGGTTTCCTATTAAGGTAACAGTGATAGGTCATCCTCCTTGTTACGCCAATTCAGTATCCACTTGCCTTTGGCTTTGGGCAAGTACAAATTGAGCGATAACATTTTGGCGTCGTTGCCGGGGAACACTGAGTCAATTTTCCTCAAGGCGACACTTTTTTGGTAAGCCTTTCCTCTAAAGCCTTTATCTTACAAAGCTTACCTGGCGACTCCACTGAGGGTGATCCCTTCATCTTTTTGATAATCTCCTGAAGATTGTCTGGCGACTCCACCAATGACGACTCGTAGCGGACGTCAGTATACACTCTATCTTCCTCCTATCCCTGTAGGTTCTCCTAAATGGTCTCCCGGAGAACTTTTTGGCCCTTTGGACTTGGCTAACACCTAAGGGGGATTACATGATCTCCCGAAAGAAGCCGACTCCTGGACACCTAAATTCCCGGGAGAAGAGGGATCTTATGGAAACACACATTGGACTAAATTTTGTGAGGGTTATGAATTCCATCAATCAGGAAAAGAACATCCTGACACGTTTATGAGACTTTTCTTGAACTCACTCACCGGGAGTGCCAGAAACTGGATTAGTACACTCCCAAGTGGAAGCCTCAAAACCCCTAAAGATTTGAAATAGGTTTTCATGAAGAGATGGGGTAAGGTAGAGAGTATGGCCTCTATTTATTCTCAATACCTCGAAGTTTGCAAACGAAGTGGCGAAGATGTTAGGGAATTCAATGATAGGTTCAACACTCTCATTAGCAAACTTGAGCCCAACTTTCACCCAGAGAGTGCTATTCTCCAACATTATCTGAACTCCTTAGAAGGAAAATTACAATTTACCCTCAAGAACCGATTACCTACAAGCCTAGAAGAAGCACAAGATGCTGCTTGCTAGATTGAAGAGAATCTTAAGTTCAACAATTCCATCCATCAGGTCAACTTTTTGAACAATGATGACATTTGGGAGTTGAATAAGGAAAGCATGGGAGGGATGAAGCATGACCTCCCGGAAATTCTTGGGGTAGAAAATAATACGTTCCCTAGGAAATGGAGCACAGGTTTCTCAAACATGAAAGACGCTTCCTTATTTTCACAACAAAATGAGCCCCCTGAGGATTTGAAACCCACTCAAGATACATTTGGAGACCTTGAGGTTGAAGATATTGAATACTTGCCTTCACAAATCGATGAGGAAGATGATTGCGAAGAGCAATTCCCTGTTGTCTACCATGTTGGGAGCATGGGAACGAAATATGGAGAACTTGCACCTTTTTATGTTACCCTCCAAATCAATGATTTCCTTCTCCATAATTGTGTGTTTGACCCAGATACCCCTAGAAACGTTATGACCGAAAGGGTTATGAACCAAGTAGGTCTCAGTATATCACAACCAAATACGTAAGGTGGTTTCACACGAGGCATTATCAAATAGCTAAGTGTTGCCTTCCATGCTTTCTCTAATGCCCCTTTCAAGATTGATGTAATGGTGATAGACGCTTTAAGTAGCTGGGGACTTCTACTCCTTAAAGACTTGATAGAAAAATTCCCTCAAACAATTTGTAAACTCCTCATCATGTCGTTTCTATTCTGTTTGTTGCCCCTTTGAAGCATTAGCTCCATTGATCCTTGCATTGTTTTGAAGGATTTCCATAGCTTGCTTCAATTGTTGTTGCCCCTGTGCAAGAATGTTACGAATATTCCTCACGCTTTCCTCCAAATCTGATCTTGACTTTTCTCTCTATTACTGCATCTGAAGGTATAAGTGCAAGTTATCACTGCCGAATTTTAGTGGAAACACTCTGAAATAACTCCTCACTGATTTTCCCCATAGGCTGGCAGGAAAACCAACTCTGTTACCATTGAAATATCCCAAATCCGAAGGATCTGGATATTTACTGCTGATCTAGTGCCTCTGACTCTTGGATCTGATACTCTAGGGGTTTCTGGATGTGTTTTAATTAATTGTTTAACATGCTTGGTGATTTTCGCATGTGTGTGTCATACAATCAAATTTTGGACATATACATGAAGCATGCGAAGTAATGAACCAACACAATCTCAATAGCATGTATTATATGGAAAAAGTAGGAAATACAACTGGAATGCGGAAAGCAGAGCAATAATCATCATTTAGATCTAGTGTTGTATATCTTGGCGATATATTGGAAATATCGGATATATCGTCGATATTTTCTTAGTAAAATATCGCAACACATCCGACATTTTCAAAGTATCGCGACACATTCATTAACTCGTGAGAATTTAGGAAAATATCGCGAGTCGAAGGAAAGTGTCGGCCTGTTGGGTAAAAGGGAGGAAAGAGTGTGCGTGAAGGGGTTTTAGAGGCTGCGAGAGGTGCGAGGGAAGTCATTGTGCATCTATCCAAGGAGGAGAAAGCCAAGGATCTTGTTGCCATTAGCGCCAGCGGAGAGATCAAGATTTCCAGGTATGATCCAAAATGTTTTTCTTTCATTTGTTTGAAGTTTGAACTTGAAGTTTTGAAGTTTGTTTTTTAAATTTTTAGAGTTAGGCTAGGGTTTGCAATGTGTCTCTTCTTCTTGTTTTTGAATGGAAGATTCAATCATTCTAATTCATCTAGCTCTCATTTTTTAACCTTTGCATTATCATGTGTTTATTTTGTTTTTTTTTGTGCCATAGGTTTAATATTTTCATCTAAACAAAATGCCGAAGGCATTGGATCCAATGTGGGTGTATGGTGAAGCAGTGGAACTTCCCAATAGACAAATATTGATATGCAATCTTTGCGGTTTTTTTTTTTTTATGGAGGAATTAGTTGCTTGAAATACCACCTTGCCAAAATCCCTGGGTTTGATGTGGACAGCTGTATAAATAGTAGCCCGAAAATTATTCGTATTGCAAACCAATCACTCATTGATATCCCTAATAAGAGGGATGCGGTTGAGACTCGCAAAAAAGAACTTGAACTTGCAAATAGAAACACTGGAACAAGTGCCTCTGAGGGGGGACCAGAATCACAATCCCACTCCTCAGCCACAAGGCCCTCAACTTTTGCAGTCTGCTCATCAGCCTCACCTTTCTTTGTGCCGAGGTCAACAACTGGAGGGAAACCTTCTATTTGGTCATTGCTTAAAAGAAAAGAGACAGAGGAGGCCAAGAAGCTTGTGTCCAAATGTTTTGTTTGGAGTGATATACCTTTTAACATTGCCAATAACCCCTTCTACCATTCCATGTTTGAAGCTGCTGCAATTGTTGGCCCGGGGTATAGGGGCCCTTCCTATCAGGATTTGAGAGGGTGTCTCCTTCAAGGGGAAAAGGCCTACTGCACATAAAGATTAGCTCAGCTCAGGGAAACATGGAAGACCACCGGATGCACCGTGATGTCGGATGGGTGGACTGATGGGAAGGGCATGTCAATTCCAAACTTCTTGGTTAATTGTCCCAAGGGGACAATGTGTATCAAAAGTGTTCATGCAAGTGTATCTACAAAAGATGCACAATTATTATGTGAGTTGCTGGATGACTTTATCCGAGAGATAGGCCCACAGTATGTTGTCCAAGGCATCACGAACAATGCTGCTAATTATGTTGCTACTGGGAGGATGCTTATGGAGAGGTATCCATCCTTGCACTGGAGTCTTTGTGCCGCCCATTGCATTGATTTGATGCTAGAGGACATGGGAAAACTTCCTTGGATCAAGGAAATCATTGATTCAGCTCGGAGTGTGACAATATATATATATATATATATATATATAATCACACATTTGTTCTTTCACTCATGAGACAATTCACAGGGAACAGAGAGTTGGTATGTCCCACGATCACACGTTTCGTCACTAGCTTCATTTCTCTTCAGTTGCTCCTCAATAGTATGTTAAAGTTACAAAGAATGTTTCTTTCTAATGAGTGGGCTGCTTGTGTCTATAGCACCAAACAAGATGAGCAAGCCATAGCCCAATTTGTGGGACATGACCAGAGATTCTGGAGTGGAGTAGGGGAGGTATGTACCATTAGTGAACCTTTGGTAAAGGTTCTTCAATTGGTTGATGGTGAGAAGCCCGCAATGGGTTACTTGTATGAGGCCATGGATAGGGCCAAGGAAGCTATCTACCGGTACTATGAGAACAAGGGGGAGGAAGGATTCACCAGGAGAGTTCAGGTATGGGGTGTGATTGATGAGCGATGGAATAACAGTCTCCATCGTCCCATTCATGGAGAAGGGCTCTACCTCAACCCTGCATTCACTTATGCTTGTGGATTTAATTTTGATGGTGAGGTCATTGATGGTTTCCTCCAGTGTGTTTAGAGGATGGTGCTGACTCCAGCTGAACGCTCAGAGATTTCTAGACAGAATGAGATATATAGGATGGCATCTGAGATGTTGGGCTATGATATGGCTGTCCAAGATAGGACCACAAGGATGCCAGGTAAGGTTCAATTTCAAATTTTCTTTATTCCTTTCTATATATTATATATGACATTTATTACTTGATGGAAATCTGAAATATAATTCGTTGTCTTCCTTTCATTTTATTCATTGTAGATGTCTGGTGGAAACACTATGGTGGAAAGCTCCTAGATCTGTAGAAATTTGTCGTTCGAGTAGTTAGTCAAACTTGCAGTTCTTTAGGGTGTGAGCGCAATTGGAGTGTCTTTGAAAAGATACACTCCAAGAAGCACAACAGGTTGGAAATGTTAAAAAATGTAAAAATCAAAATTTAAATTGTTTATATTTTTTTTTTAATTTTAATTTTTACAATTTAGTATTTACTATTTACCATCACTAACTATAGCGCTCAATGTTCATACAGGTTAGGTACCCAACGCCTTAATGACTTGGTATATGTTTACTACAATCTAAGGTTGTGGGTGAAGCAACTTGACAAAGAACCTGGCATAGAGGCCATTTCATTAGATGACATTGGCACAGTTATCGCTCAGTTTGTAGGAAAGGTTTAAGTAGCTTGAAGTCAAGGCTCAAACTGGCGTAACAGGAGCTTCCCCACCCACTGTCACCTCGATGGTGAGCTCTTTCTATTCAGGGTGGCTAATCCCAAGGGAGACGTCCCTAGTAATCTGGGGTTCTGAAAGGTCTAATGGTCTAAAGGATCAAGATGATGGTTTCCTTTCACAGATTACTGCCAAGAAGATAGTCAAAAAGAAGGTAATTCCACTGATAAAGGCACCTGTTTGCGAGACAAGGCAAATAAAGCTAAAACGTGCTGCAGTGGTTAGTACTTCACAATTAAATGACTATCTTTAAATATATATGAGCAAATAATAAATATAATTATTGACGAAGTCAATGATTGCTATTAAAGCCAAGACTTATAATATTACTTCCTCAATAAATATAAAGAGATATTGGCATTCGATGTATAAAATCAGATCCTTGTATTATCACAATGCAATAAATGAGCTCATACATAAATATTGTTGCTGCTGCGTCACTATGCAAATTAAGGGTGACGTCAACCTTAGTTCTAGGTTAGTTTTAAGAGGCAAAGAGGTGGACGTTTTGCAAATTAGGTCAATGAAAGCAATCTATACCTCAATGCCAAATCAAGGGGTGACAATACTACAACGTTTTAAGCCAAACAAGAGTTCAAACAGGTATGACGTCACCTTAGGGTTAGGGTTAGGTTAGCTAGGCAACAAAGTGAACGTTTTGCTTTTTAGCCAATGAAATTCCTCAACACTTGTATGCCTATCAATGGATGACCTAGCCGCAAGTTTTAGACCAAACAAGAGTTCAA
>ML789656.1:510785-524897 GCA_009831015.1 Picea engelmannii
GCCCTAGTTTGGTGCTCTTGGTCTTTTAAAGTGAGGCACAACTCTTCTTGGAGGATTTCTCTTGGCATTTGTGGTGTTTCTCTCATGGAAGGTTTACAACTAGGGTTTGATTATGCATTCTTCATGATATGTAAGTGAATTTTCCATGCAAAACTTCTTAAGTGAATGGTTGTAGGCTTAATTTCTTACATTTTGCTTTTATATTGCTATTATATTGCTGAATCTTGAAACCCTAGGTAGCAAGCACACTAGTAGGTCATTGCTATATGTCCCCATGCTTGAGAAATAATTTTAGCCATTGATAAAGGAAGATAAAGCCTAGCCGTTGCTACACTTCTCTCCCTTTTTCTGAGTTAGCATTAAAGTTATAGGTTGAAAAGAGGAGACGTCCTAGGCCTAGTTAAATCTACACCTAGGGTTTTAACCTTCTAGGGTTTTGAAAGCCTTGCCCTTTCAACACTTTCTCCCTTAAACCTGTACTTTGAAGCTAGCCATTTTGCCAAGTGTATTTAGAGAAAGAGGAAGAAGCATGAGGCCTTGCTTAAGCAACACCGGAACGAGCCTCCTTCCCTTAGGGTTTTGATTTTAGGGCCCTGCCATTGCAACACCTTGGAACCCTACCCTCTAGTCTCTAAGTGTAAGTCCTCCCGAGATCTTTTGCCCTTGCTTTTGAGTCCATTTCACCCTAAGGCACTGGTTAGACTTACAATGTTGAGCTGGTATTGTTCAAAATCATCTTTTAAAACTTTCATTCTTGAAACCGTAACTAACCCTAACCCTACTAACCTAGGCTGACGTCATACTTGACGCAGCAAGCCTTCTAACTAGTAATTGAGCAATTAATGATGACGTCAGGCCTTTATTGAGCTAATTTTGATTGATAATACTATTGGCTTGGTCATTTTGTGATATCTATTGATGAATTAGTGATTTTTCATTGGCTAATTAGTAAAACGTTGACCTCATCTTATCTGTTATATTGCTTGTTAAATGAAATCAGATAATCAAGAAGTACTAACCTTTTGAATTATAGCCTGCAAATATACATATAGTGCAGTTATTGTCTTGTTTCGGGCAGGTGTTCTCAACAAGGACTTCACTTCTTTATCGACTGATTAGCCGGAATATATGATACTAGTGGTAACCTGCGAGGAGGGACAACCTTAACTTTTGACCTTTTACTCTTTGCCTCTTCAAACCCCAGGTTACCGGGGACGTCTCCCCTGGGCTAACCTCCCTAAACAGGAAGAGCCCCCCATCGAGGTGACATTGGGTGGGGAGGTTCCTGTTACGCCAGTTTGACCCTTATCCTTTAGCCTTGTAACCTAAAATACAAACTGCACGATAACACACCCTCTTCCTTTGTTGCCAATCTCACGAACTGAAGCGCCCTTTATCCTCTTTCCTCAGATGAAGAATCCCTTTCACACAAACAAGTTGTTGTGTAATACCTCCCCACTGAAACTGACAGATCTACGATCGTCGAAGTATAGCTAGTGCCTGCTAAGCTTGCACCCTCCTTAAAGCTAGAACACATACCACAAATAATAGAGGGTGTAAGCCTCCATGAGTCCTCCATGAAAGGAGGCGCCCAAGTTTCCCTCATCCATAACCTCCATCCTCATCTCAATGCTCTCTCTCAAACTCTCCAAGTGAACAAATGAGTGAATGAGCCTCTCTTGGCCCTATGCGCCCCTCTTGAACCATCCATAAGGAAACATAAGGATGGATGGCCTAGATCACTCCAAGCTCCATCTAATGAATGGGTGAGATCATCCCAAAAGAATCTCACTTAGAAAACCACTTTGGGTTAAGTTTCCTAAGTTCACTTTATGTCCCTTCATTCACCCTCGGTGAATAAAATGTCACTTTTTCCTTAAGTGAAAAAATTCCAACTTTTTGACTTAAGTGAAGTCAAAGTGGAATTAGACATAAAGTACAAGGTACATAGTCCCAATGTATTTCCCTCTTGTGGTTAGAAACCCAAAACCCCAAGGGGACCACTTCCCAAGGTACAACAAAACTCAACACTCTCTCTTACCGCGGAAAGTGTTTCTCACCAAACCCATCTTGTCTCTGAAGTAGACATGCTTGCCCCTTGGCAAGGCCTTGGTGAGAATGTCTGCAACCTGCAAGTCATTCAGAATGTACTGAAGCTGTAATGCCCCTCGCTAAACCCAATCTCCGATGAAGTGGTATCTGATCTCTATATGCTTCGACCTGTCATGGAACACTGGATTCTCAGACATTTTGATACAACTATGATTATCGCAGTGAATGATAGTCAGAGCAAGTCCTGACCAAATAATCCTACCAATGACTTACGAAGCCAAATGGCCTCGCAACTAGCCTGATTGGCCGCCATATACTCTGCCCTGGATGAACTCAAAGCAATTGACTTGTTTTTTCGGCTGAACCATGAAACAAGTCCTGACCCCAACCCAAAACAACACCCTGAGGTGCTCTTCTTGTCAATAGGACATCTTGCCCAGTCTGAGTCTGTATAGCGAACCAAACTCACTCCATCCCCTTTGACCGTTAAATTTAGAGTAGCTATTAAGTTTCTTTTCAATTTACTAGACAATAATAGCATATGCAGGATCACTGAGAGAAACACAATTACAAGATACACAACTTTTATCCTGGGAAACACTCAAGGGGAAGAAAACCCAACAAAAACTTCCATAATATAGATTTCCAATACAATGCCAAGATAATAAACCAAACACTAGAGAATATCCAACACTGAGCAATGTGCCTCTCTCTTCCTTGTTCCGACAACTGGCAATTGCAGCGTCCTTCGAACTTACGCACTAGATGAGTGACTTGAGTGAGTGAGCTAATGAGGTGCCTTCCACTCTTATTTATACTGGCTGGCAGGCGCTAGGGTGGTGTCTCTTCATCAAGCAGGGTTGACTTCTTCACTTAGTGTTTAAAACCACTTTAATTAGGCCTAGGGGCCGACTTCTTAATTAGCAACATAATAATTAGGGTTTGACCAATCCACAAAAGGGGATTTGGTATTTTACAAAACCCGACATGATCAATCCACAAAAGGGGATTGATCTATAAGATAATAGGTCAATAATAAGTAGAATATTCTTTGCAGTTACAATATTTCAACACTCCCCCTTAACAAGAAGGGTATTCTACAACATCATTAGGAGAGAGAGAGGGAAGCAACATCAACAACATCTGGAACACTGACTGGCATATCTATAAATCATCGAAAGTTTTTCTCATCATCAATCATATCATCATTCACAGTATGGAGCTAGAATGGCATCATCATCATCGTTCACAGCATGGAGCTGGAACCTGAAATATCAACATCAGTTAGCATAAAAGCAATAACAACAACATCAACATCATCATCAACAACACGAGGTTGGAGCAACATCATCAGAACACGAGGCTGGAGCTACAACATTATCACAGCACGAGGCTGGAGCAACAACGTCATCATCATCATCATGGGGCAATAGAATGAGGCAGGTGTATCAACAACATTTTGTGGTTCTTTGACAGTCCCTAGGGATTTTCCCAAGAATCATAAGATTCCCTAGGATATTAAATCCTAACAAAGCTACCACGTGGTACTTTGACAGACCGTCCTTACCGGACCTTCAGGATCTTCTCAGGAATCATAAGATTCTCTAGGATTATAAAAATCCTAACAGAGCTACCACTACTGACCAGAACTAGCATATACATGCACAGGTACTCTGACAGACTGTCCTTACCGAACCTTTGGTATCTGTCCAGGGATGATCGGTCCCCTAGGATAAAAAATCCTAACTGAGCTACCCGCTGTTGGTCAGGATACAATAGTATCATCAACATCACTCCCCCTTTCAAGGTCAGTCCTTTCGGACTATAACAAGCTTGTCTCGAAAGTGCACAAACTTTACACGAGACAGAGGCTTGGTCAACACATCTGCAACCTGCTCCCCTTTGCACCATATCACGATTGTAGTGATACCAAATTTCTATGTGCTTCGACTTGTCATGGAACACATGGTTCTCTGTCATCTTTATGCAACTCTCATTGTCACATAGAATCATGATTTCTTCCATCTCCAGATTGAATAGACCTGTTAACAACTTCCGAAGCCATATGGATTCACAACTGGCGGAACATGCAACAATGTATTCCGCTTCTGCTGTGCTGAGAGAAATACTGGATTGCTTCCTACTTTGCCATGAAATCATGGCTGACCCCAGACTGAAACATCCTGAAGTGCTCTTTTTGTCAGAAACACTTCTAGCCCAATCTGAATCGGCATAACCCATCAGTCTGAAGTCATGATCTCCATTATAATAGAGACCAAAGTCCAATGTACCCTTAAGGTATCTCATCACATGTTTTGCGGCAACAAGGTCAACACGTTTGGGCTCTACCAAATACTGACTCAAGGTGTTCACAACAAAACATATGTCTAGCCTGGTGTTCGTTAGATACATCAACGATCCAATGATTTGTCTGTACCGCGTAGCATCAACCAATTCTGACGAAGTGTCAACCAAGAGTTTCAACTTTTTTTCCATGGGTGTGTTAATGGATTTACTCTCCAACATATCAAACCTCTTCAGTATTTCAACTGCATACTTCCCTTGGTTAAGGAAGATCTTCTTAGGGCTCTGCCAAACCTCAAGACCTAAGAAATAATGCATTAGGCCTAGGTCTTTGTTCTCAAAATCTGCAGCGAGCTTGTTCTTACAATCAGTAGTGAGCTTTTCTTCTCCAGTTAAGAATAAGTCATCCACATACAACAACAATATAACTGGTTCATCATTCATAACCTTGAAGTAAAGGTTAGAATAAACTTTACTCTTGGTAAAGCCCAAGCTCGTCAGTAAACTATCAATTCTTTCATACCAAGCTTTAGGAGCTTGCTTCAATCCGTACAAAGCCTTCTTCAACCTGCAGACATGAGTCTTTTTGTCTTCAACGTCAAACCCTTGAGGTTGTTCTATATACACTTCTTCTTCAATGACACCATTTAAGAAGGTTGTTTTCACATCCATTTGGTGTAACTTCCACTTCATCTTTGCTGCAAGAGCTATGATGGTTTTGATAGAAGTGTATCTGGCTACAGGAGCAAACGTCACTTCATAAGCAATGCCTTGCTTTTGAGAAAAGGCATGAGCTACAAACCTTGCTTTATGTTTTTCAATACTTCCATCAATAGCATGTTTTATCTTGTATAACCATTTGGAAGATACCACATCTTTGTTCTTTGGTCTGGGAACTACTTCCCATACATCATTCTTTATAATGGATTGGTATTCTTCTGTCATGGCATTTGCCCATTCTTTCTTCTGAATGGCTTCTTCAAAGCAAGTAGGCTCCTTTTCTATGAGATCACACATCACAACCATATAAGTGGAGAATGGCTTAGGTTTCTTGACTTTTCTCATGGTTCCTTCTGGGGCACCATACTTCTCTCCATCTTGAATAAGTTGCCTTGCCCAAGCTGGCTTTCTCTTGTGATCTGGGGAGGTTCTTGAGATTCTATCATGTCATGATCTTCTTGAATCTTATCATCATGGGAAGTTGCGACTTCCCTCACTGGTTCTGTGACTCTGGCAGCTACAGGCTCTTCTTCATATTCTTCTTCAAGCTGGCATCTCCTTGATTTCTTGAGTGCTGCATCTTCATCAAAGGTTACATCTCTGCTGATCTCAATATGATGGTAACCTGGTATGTAAATTTTGAAGGCCTTTGAGACCTCACAGTATCTAACAAATATTCCCTTCTTTCCTGAAGGGTCCAACTTGGTTCTCTTCTCTTTCAGAATGTGTACAAACACTGGACAACAAAATATCTTGAGATGGTTTACTTTTGGCTTCTTTCCGAAGAACATTTCTTCGGGGGTTTTAAACCCAAGTGCACTATGGGATAATCTGTTTTGTACATACACTGTTGTTCTTGTTGCTTCTGCCCATAAGTGCATTGGAAGATCTTGATCATAGATCATAGTCTTCACTGCTTCCATTATAGTTCTATTCTTTCTTTCTGCTACACCATTTTGTTGAGAATTGTAGGGAGTGGTGAGCTCCCTCTTAATCTCGACATATCTGCAAAAGCTTACAAACTCTTTTGAGGTGTATTCTCCTCCATTATCTGACCTAAGTATCTTGATTTTTATTTCAGAGAGATTCTCTATCAAGGCTTTGAATTCCTCGAATTTTCCAAACACTTCATCTTTTGATTTCAAGAAGTAAACCCAAGTCTTGCGAGAATAGTCATCAATAAATGACACATAGTATAGATACCCACTAAGAGAGGTTGATGGCATTGAGCCACATACATTTGAGTGGATGAGCTTCAAGACTCCTTCTGCTTTACTGTCGCTCTTCGGGAAAGGATTCTGAGATGAACAAAGTTCGCTCACACAAGAATAATCCAAAATACTTGGAATGTAACAAAGTAATCCATATAGGACTGTAAATAATATATGAATAGATAAGATATGATAAGATATAATAAGATAATTACGATTGAGAATGAGGGCTCGTTAATATACCCACGCAGGGGTGCCCTTAACCAATAGTCATGTCCTTTGAGACATGTCCTTTCATTATTAATAATTATTATTTATTAATTAATTGTTATGTTATGAATATCTATTTATATGTATATTTATGTTCATAACATTGCCTTCCCCTTAAAAATGCTTTGTCCTCAAAGCATACTTTATGGAAGACTTAAAGCTCTTGCTCTATCTTGTAATTATTGTCTCGTGCTTCTTCATTGTTGAGTTAGTAATCGTTGAGGACTTGAGACGATAGGATCTTCTAAGTGTTGAGCAGAATTGTCACATTGTAAAGGAGTCTGCCCATCCTAATTCGATCTTCTGCATGGGGAGTTTATAGGGTTCTTGGAAAGAACTTGATGTATTTCGACTCCCATGATAGCTTCTACTTTGAGCATCACTTGTAGTGGAAGTAGTATTCTTCGACATATTGGTCATTTGTTTCTGTTGATACAGGGATTGGCTAAAGTATCGATTTTTGTGATTAGGATTTCGATAAGGCATTCTTGCAACTCGATCCTTACTTCGTATACTTGTAGCTTTTTGTTGATTAAATTTTGGAATTGAGTCTTCTTGATATCTTTGGCTTGTTTGTACCTCGACATTTGAAAACTTCTTTGCATCAGCTGGATTTGCCTCCTTTTGAGTTTTAAGGTTGATTGGGCCTGTCATCGTTTCCTTATCGACTAATGATGTTTTGTGATCTAGCTTTTCTTGTAATGTCTTCTTATCATGCTTCAACTTTTTAATCTAAGTTAATAAATCTTGATTATGAACCCTTAGGTGTGAAATTTCTTCTTCATCTTCTGATTTGTCAACTTTATTTATAATATTTCGATTATCTGGCTTTTCATCTTTCATCTTTTTAATTTGTTCAAGCAATTTTTTATGAAGGTTCTTTAAACGAGAAGTTTCTTCATCATTTACTGATAATTTATTCTCGAGATCTTGATTCTCTTGCTCCAACTCCTGGACACGTTGTTTTGTATCCCTTGACTTCTTAATTTGAGTAAGAAGTTTTTCACTATGATTTTTTAATCGTAATATTTCTTCATCTTGTTCTAGTAAGTCTTGGTCCATTTTTTGTCTTTCGGTATTTAGTTCTTCATTTTGTGCAATGAGTTCCCGAATACGTTCTTTGAAGTAACGATTATCTTTCTGTGTTAACCCATTAAAATATTTTTCCTTCTCAATTTCAAACTGTAATTTGTTATTGCTCGCTTTATAATGTCCTAGTTCTCCTTCCAATATTCGTGATTGTATTTCTAAGTTATCTTGATATCCTTCCATAATAAATGATTTTTTAAATGTTTCTTCAATCCTTTTTAGAAAATTCCTTTTCCTTATACCCCTTTCACTTTGCCAATAAATATCTAATATAAAATGTATTTTTCTTTTAATAACTTTTTCACCTTATAATTACACCACCTTCAAAACTTAAAAAAAAAAATAATACTTTGAAACTTTAAAAAATATATATATATATATAATTAAAAGTTTCCCTTAAAAGCCAAAACTGACTAAATATAAAGGGTTTAAACTTTTATCGTATATATATATATATATATATATATATATATATATATATAAAATTTGAATTCTTATTTCTCCTTGGAATAATTTCTTTTTCACTTTCAAAATATTCCCCCCTTTTTTTTTCAACGATTAAATAACACTAGTATAAAAAATTCTTATATATACTTGAATAGCCACCTAACAATTTTTTATATCTTTTGATGCCATGAATAATTCGTTGACTTTCCTATGTAGTTAAAGACAAAATCTATGTTTCTTTGGATGTTGACGTCAAGCTTTATATTTAATTAGTAATATTTCCAATTTAATGATTCCTAGTTCCGACTCGATCTTTTAACTTTACTAGTAACAATATTTCATGAATGGTCTTAAAACTATGGATTGATTTTTCTATCCAATTCGAATAATATGAAGAGGCGTGATTCCTTCAGCCAATGATTTAAATACCCCTAAGTTCTCGGTGAACTGTGTCAAGGCGTCACCACTAATTTTTCACAACCCTCAATAGTTGACAGGTCAATCCGCAAATATTGGTAGTCGCATCGGTTTCCTGTGGTGGTATAGCAGAGTTGCAACTCGTGGCGAACGTATGGCAGAATTGAGTGAACCTCCTAACTTTCGATTAAACTTGCCAGTCACAACTTGCTTCTTCACTGTGATCTATCGTTTCAATGTTTGTTGTTATCGTTTCAGTGGTGACGCGATATGTGCGGGCGCTGTCGCGGGAGTATTGTGGGGCTATGGGGGGTATGTCGGGGGGTTATGTGGTGTAGACTGCAGAGTGTTGAGTAGAATGGAGGCGGGGTCGGGGTTACGGGGAAAGGAAGGCAGGGTAGTTACGGGATAGTTAGGGGTTGGGGGTTGTGGGTTACGGGGATAGGAAAAGGCTGCGAGAGTGAGCGGTGTGGGGGAGTTGGGAGTGTGGTCGGGGGATGGGTGCGGTGAATGGTTACGGGAGTGGGTTCAGGCAGGCACTGGGTTGTGGAGTCGGGGTGAGGAGCGGACAGGAATCGGGCGTGTGGTGGGGTGGGTTGTGTATCGGGTGGGAAGGGTAGGTTGTGGGAGTGCGGTGGTTGGTGTATCGGGTGGGAAGGAAGGCTGCAGGAGAGGGACGGGAAGTTATGGGAGTGGACAGGACGGGAATGACTATGGGATAGTAGTTTTTATTATTTTTTTTTTAAAATTTTTAAATTTTTTGTTTTTTGTTTTTATCTGTTTATAATTTTTGTTTCCTTTGTTTTTATTTTTATTTTTTATTTTTCTGTTTTTTATTTTTTATTTTATTTTTAAATGGCCCAAGGCCTAGTTGGTGGTCAAAGACCAATTTTCTTAGAGAAACTCTGAAATGATGGGGTTGGCTAAAAGCCGGTTCAGACAAGGTCTGATAAAGAGAGTGGCCAAAGGCCATGATAAAAAAAACGCAGCTTTGATACCAAATGAGACGAACAAAGTTCGGTCACACAAGAATAATCCAAAATACTTGGAATGTAACAAAGTAATCCATATAGGACTGTAAATAATATATGAATAGATAAGATATGATAAGATATAATAAGATGATTACAATTGAGGATGAGGGCTCGTTAATATACCCACGCAGGGGTGCCCTTAACCAATAGTCATGTCCTTTGAGACATGTCCTTTCATTATTAATAATTATTATTTATTAATTAATTATTATGTTATGAATATCTATTTATATGTATATTTATGTTCATAACAGATTGTTTATGTTCTTTCCTTGTGCACATCCCTTGCACACGCCTTCATGGTCAACCTTGAAATTTGGTAGACCTGTAACTGCTTTACTCACATATGGTAAGGCCTTGTAGTTGATGTGAGCTAGTCTTCTATGCCAAAGTTCACATGGACTCTTGATGGAGTGAGTCAAGGCTGCATCTGATTGACCTTTTAATTTATACAGGCCACCTTCTTCTGTTCCAATAACAATTGCATCTTCTATGGTTTTTCCTTTAGTCCACATGAGGACTTCACCATCTATGAATGCAACCCTGAAGGCTTTTTTATCTAAAGCTGAGATAGAAAGCAAATTCTTCGTCAACAAAATATCGGGATTAAGAGGGAGCTCACCACTCGCTATAATCCTCAACAAAATGGTGTAGCAGAAAGAAAGAATAGAACAATTATGGAAGCAGTGAAGACTATGATTCACGATCAAGATCTTCCAATGCAGTTGTGGGCTGAAGCAACAAGAACAATAGTTTATGTCCAAAACAGATTATCCCATAGTGCACTTGGATTCAAAACCCTCGAAGAAATGTTCACTGGAAAGAAGCCAGAAGTAAGACATCTAAAAATATTTGGTTGTCCAGTGCTTGTACACATTCCGAAAGAAAGGAAAACTAAGTTGGATCCTTCAGGAAAGAAGGGAATATTTGTTGGATAGTGTGAGGTCTCTAAGGCCTTCAAAATCTACATACCAGGTTACCATTATACTGAGATCAACAGAGATATAATCTTCGATGAAGATGCAACACTCAAAAAATCAAGAAAATGCCAGCTTGAAGAAGTATATGAAGAAGAACCTGTAGCTACCAAAGTTACAGAACAAGTGAAGGAAGTTACAGTTACCCCTGATGATGAGATTCCAGAAGATCATGATATGATAGAATCTCAAGAACCTCCTTGGATGACAATCTCTCACAAGAGAAAGCCAGCTTGGGCAAGGGAATGTATTCAAGATGTAGAGAAGTATGGGTTCCCAAAAATGAACCATGAGACAAAGCAAGAAACTTAAGCCATTCTCCAGTTATATGGCCTTGATGTGTGATCTCATAGAAAACGAACCTTCTTGCTTTGAAGAAATCATTAAGAAGAAAGAATGGGTGGATGCCATGACAAAAGAATACCAGTCCATTATAAAGAATGATGTATGGGAAGAAGTTCCCAGATCAAAGAACAAAGATGTGGTATCTTCCAAGTGGATATACAAGATAAACCATGCAACAGAGGAAAGTATTGAAAAACATAAAGCAAGATTTGTGGCTCGTGGTTTTTCTCAAAAGGAAGGTATTGATTATGAAGAAACATTTGCTCTTGTAGCCATATACACTTCTATTGGAACCATCATAGCTCTTGCAACCAAAATGAAGTGGAACTTACACTAGTTGGATATGAAAACAACTTTCCTAAATGGTGTTATTGAAAAATAAGTGTATATAGAACAACCACAAGGGTTTGAAGTTGAAGATAGAAAGACTCATGTCTGCAGGTTGAAGAAAGCTCTGTACGGGTTGAAGTAAGCTCCTAGAGCTTGGTATGGCAGAATTGATAGTTTCCCGACGAGCTTGGGCTTTACCAAGAGTAACGCTGATTCTAACCTTTACTTCCAGGTTATGAATGATGATCCAGTTATGTTGCTATTGTATGTGGATGACTTATTCTTAACAGGAGAAGAAAATCTCATCACAAATTGTAAGAAGAAGCTTGCTGCAGAGTTTGAGATGAAAGACCTAGGCCTGATGCATTATTTCTTAGGTCTTGAAGTTTGGTAGAGCCCAGAGAAGATCTTCCTTAACCAAGGGAAGTATGTAGTTGAAATACTGAAGAGATTTGACATGTTGGAATGTAAATTCATGAACACACCCATGGAAACAAAGTTGAAGTTCCTGGTTGATACTTTGTCATAATTGGTTGATGCTACTCTATATAGACAGATTATTAGTTCGTTGATGTATCTGACGAATACTAGGCCAGATATATGCTTTGCTGTGAACACCTTGAGTCAGTATCTGGTAGAGCCCAGATGTGTTCACCTTGTAGCTGCAAAGCATGTGATGAGATACCTCAAGGGTACATTGGATTATGGTCTCTATTATACAGGAGATCATGACTTCAGACTATATGGTTATGCTTATTCAGATCGGGCAGGAAGTGCTTCTGATAGAAAGAGCACTTTAGGATGTTGTTTCAGTCTGGGGTCAGCCATGACTTCATGTCAAAGAAGGAAACAATCCAATATTGCTCTTAGCACGGCAGAAGCGGAATATATTGTAGCATGTTCCGCTAGTTGTGAAACCATATGGTTTCGGAAGTTGTTGGCAGGTCTATTTGATCTAGAGATGGAAGCCAATGTGATTCTATGTGATAACCAGAGTTGCATAAAATGACAAAGAACCCAATGTTCCATGAGAAGTCGAAGCACATAGAGATTCAATATCACTACATTTGTGATATGGTGTAGAGGGGAGCTGTAAAGCTCCAATATGTTGGCACGGATGACCAGGTTGCAGATGTGTTGACCAAGCCTCTGTCTCGTGTGAAGTTTGAGTACTTCCGAGACAAGCTTGGTGTTGTCCGAAAGGACCTCTCTCGAAAGGGGGAGTGATGCTTGCTATCCCCTATCCTAGGGATAACTAAGGAGATCAAGTCTCGAGGCCCACAGGTCCTAAACATGTAGCGACAAGAGACAGATGACTTGAGCATGGCTCCGGAGGGCCCATCTTTTCGTTAGTACAACCCATCTATTAGCAACAACAACATCCATCCCACTAGCCTCGTCCTAAGGTAGTAGTAAGTCTTGCTCCACGAGGTAATGAGTCCGGGTATCATGGTATGTGTCACTTTGATTATTGAAGAACTTAAGTATGTTGGATTAAATTCTCGTTCATTTCATAACGTTTGCTTGGAAATTATGCTCTTTAACTTGTTCATACGTGGGAAGGTGACATAATGCCCTAGTAAGTTGATTCCTCTTTAGGATGAGTTGCCACTAGGTGGGTCTATGAAAGGTCATCGCCCATTCCCTCCATACTTACCACTTTCCATCAATATTCCTCTCATCTCCCCCACCTTGGTTCGGGCATTGGGTTTGCCACGCTAGGAAGGGTTGTACCTTGCCTTATGGGAAGAAGGGGCTGAAGGCCCAGAGGGTAAAAGTAGCTGGCAAGAGTTAAAAGCCAAAATGAAACCTTTGAGATGCTTCGCCTAGGGATTCCTGATAAAGCAATAAAAAGCTTCTTAGTAAGAAAAGGGGACCCATTCCCATTGTGAGAAGTATTGGGCTGAAATTTTCTCTACTATTGGTGATTTTCGTGTTTCTCTCTTGTGGAATGTCTTTTGATGAATGCCTCTTCTTGAATGTATGAGGAGGAGTGATGCGCACCCCCTAAAGGCTTGCTCTCTTGAATCTTGGATGAATGTTGCATGGTAACTAGGGTTTGTTCGCTCATTTCTTGGAAGAGGTAAGGAAAAATATGCATATGCTATTATTTTCTTGCTTACTTTGGTTATTGTTGGTGGAAACCCCAAGGAGGAGTATGCTAGATACACCCTCCATCATTGCTTCATCTCTTTGTTAAAGGTTTTAAGTCTTTCTTTTTTGCAAGGGTTGCTAGGAGGAATATGAGTGTGTATACCCTCCTAGATTTACCCTAAGTTTGGTTGGCATACCCTAGGGAGTATGAGGGTTTACATTGTTAATATTATGGTAGTTGTGGGAGGTATTTACCCCCACGTGTGAACYTGACGAGAATAGAAGACTCCGGGAAGCAAGAGAAACCCTAATGARTTGGCTAATAACCCTAGAAGCCTTGTCGGCTCAAGAAGATAATTTATATTAGGCTATTAGCCTCCAAGAGAAGAAGTCAGCTAGAAATTATAATAATATATTGAACAGACACATACCCAAAAGGAGAAGTCGGCCCCAACAAAACTGGCAGGATTACTATAAATACAGGGCGCCAGTTCTCATTTGTCACATCTCAGAATTGTAGTTCTGCAATTTGGTGCGCACTGCAGTTGCAGTCTTGTGCGCAGGTTTGGAGGAAGAGCTGGTGTAGTTGCAGTAGTAGCAAGATCTCAGTTTTGGCTTGAATATCTCTTGGCTAGGGTTTGGACTATCTGATCAGCCTTTTGTGATGCGCTATCCTTGTGGATTGATGCACTACTCTTTGTTTGGCTATCTAGCCTAGGGTTTGCTTCCGGAGGAATTCTCAGTCAAGGTTAAGGTGCTCGGAGGGAGGCTTCGGCCTATGGTTGGGTGACGAAGGTATCGTCAATGGTAAAACGAGCACAC
>ML789656.1:525667-537655 GCA_009831015.1 Picea engelmannii
TCAAGTCCATTACTTGTAAATACCTCTCTAGCTAGGAGGGAGTGTTAATATTATGGTAGTTGCGGGAGGTATTTACCCCCACGTGTGAACCTGACGAGAATAGAAGACTCCGGGAAGCAAGAGAAACCCTAATGAGTTGGCTATTAACCCTAGAAGCCTTGTCGGCTCATGAAGATAATTTATATTAGGCTATTAGCCTCCAAGAGAAGAAGTCGGCTAGAAATTATAATAATATATTGAACAGACACATACCCAGAAGGAGAAGTCGGCCCCAACAAAACTGGCAGGATTACTATAAATACAGGGCGCCAGTTCTCATTTGTCACATCTCAGTATTGCAGTTCTGTAGTTTGGTGCGCATTGCAGTTGCAGTTTTGTGCGCAGGTTTGGAGGAAGAGTTGGTGCAGCTGCAGTAGCAACAAGATCTCAGTTTTGGCTTGGATATCTCTTGGCTAGGGTTTGGACTATTTGATCAGCCTTTTGTGATGCGCTATCCTTGGGGATTGATGCACTACTCTTTGTTTGGCTATCTAGCCTAGGGTTTGCTTCCGGAGGAATTCTCAGTCAAGGTTAAGGTGCTCGGAGGGAGGCTTCGGCCTATGGTTGGGTAACAAAGGTATCGTCAATGGTAAAATGAGCACACCATCTTCTATATTCTAACATACATCCCTAGGGTTGTTATCGATCTAGCTTGTGCTTTAAAGACTCCATCACCCAATTTTAAAGAAACTAATTTGAAATATTCTTGCATTGGAGAAACATAATATTGCATTGGGAAACATGATTTCTTGTTGTATTAACTTTTTGCAACTTGGGTTGTGTTCCTTGTGCTTAGAGCACCTCTCATGTAACATCCCTAGCCTTCGAGGCTGAGCCATGCTACTCCACAACACCCTCTTATTAGGCTCTGAAACCAAATTGTAGCATCCCCAGCTTTAGGCCGCTGGGCTATGCTACATAACAATTCTTCATTCGTACTGTATATATTTATACAAATTTAAAACAGACAGATACATTTTGATAATGCATAAATTCATGCGGAATAACAATAAGCCTATACATACAACATACACAAGCAATACTCTTAATTATAAAGACATGTACAAATACACAACATGCAATTGAACACATAATTGATACTTATCTTTTTACAAAAGACCACCAACTGCGTGCAGACCTTCCACGAACCTCCCAGCCTTAGACCACGCTGCTCAAAGCCCTCAGTAGTGGGTCACCGTCGAGCTGGGACTAAACTCCACTCGGGTAAAGGGATTCCTAGCTAGGCTGAGACAATACAGACAACAAAAAGGATTTCGTCCCAGGAGCCAACTCAAACTACCAACCTACAACCTCTCATTCCCCACATGCCTGTCCCACCCCAAGAAGTGTGCCCCTTCTATGCTCAACAATCCTTCGACTGCCCCACTTTCCTTCCAGGGCTTCAACAACAGGTCGGACAGGAAGTCTCAGAGCACTGTAACTGCAGTTGGGCTCCTACAGGAATTCAATTCCCCAGGAATTCTCTCACCCGGAGAGAGTTTCTCACAGGCCTGACAACCTGCCACTTCAATCCCATGGGCCTGACAACCTGCTTCTTCAATTTGATGCTCTAGTCGACCAGGTACCGACTCAGGTCAATGCAACAACATTAAACGGATTATGGAACAGGTGGTGGCAACAACCACGCTCAGACAATGAATAGGGCGTTGCACATAACTGGAAAGGTACGGGTGATGGTCAACAACAAAGTTCGGGTAAGGAACAGGTAATGGCAACAACAACAATCTTCAGAGAAGGCACAGTACGGGTTCAGATAAAGTACGGGTGCATTGTGCATAACAAGAAATGTACAGGGTAGCTACAAAGTGCGTGCAGGCTCCAGGGGTGCGTGAAGGATGCCGAGGTTCAACGATGGAGAAAATGGTTGAGTGTGTGTGTGAATGGGGGAAGATGGAAAAACAAACTATTTTCCCCACATATATTTCCATGCGCTCCGATTGACACATGGCTCTCCAAGAGTTCACTTTCTCTCCACTTGTGATTCATTCCCTCTTCCATGAGACTTAGGATAAAATAATTATCCTCAGCATAGTCTTTAGAAAATAATAATATAATACTCTCTTGGAGTTAAGCCCTTAAGCCTAGCCCTTTTTCCTAGTCTCATAGCCCCTCCCTTTCCCTTCCTAGTGGAGTTTAGTCCCCCATACTCTTTTATCATGGTCGGTCTACACGCAACGATGTATTATATTAATGATATGAGTGTTTACATATACAAAATCAGGCCCACTGGCCTTTAATATCTAGGCTCTTTGGCCTAATCATCACATAAACCTCTTGACTTATATTAAATTGGCTCACCAGCCTACAAAACATATTCACATTTACAACTGGGGCTCGATCTTGGGGTGTTACATCTCAGCCACTAGGGCATCCCCTCTAAAGGGGTAGCTCTTGATACTGTTACAAAATTGCATCTTCAGCAATTAGGGCTGCAAAATCCCTAATCTAATTGCTTGAATAACTCTTTAATCAACGACTGGAAATTGCCCAAATTTTGCACACTTATACTACTTAGTCCAACTCACTTTTTGGCAAAGTTTGGAGGAGTTTTAGTGGCTGATTTTCTTGCTGTAATAAGTTGATTGTTACATCCATAAGGTTGATATATATTGCTGCAGAAGTGTTTACAACAACCTTATCTTTTTTATGCTAGTATCTTGGTCTTTGAATCTTGAGTGTCACTAGTGTTTAGCTAGTCTATCTCTTGCATCTTTCACTTGATTTTTCCACGGTACCCTTCTTTTTTCTCAAATGGCTCACCCTTGGGCAAAGGGCCTCTACAAACCCCTTGACATGTCCAATATCCAAGGATACCCTAATACAATGCCAAAAGAGTCTAACAAGTGGTTGCCAAAGTTCTCAGGAAACAATGTAGTGACTGTTGAGGACCATCTTTATGTCATGGGACGAGACATGGACAATCCAGGTATTGAGCATGAAGATGTGGCCATGAGATTATTCGCCTAATCATTGGCTGAAGAAGCTCTTGATTAGTTTAGAGGCCTCTCTAACGATCATCTCATATGTATTGAAGCTTTTGCCAACTTATTTAAGAGCAGATGGTCAACAAAGACATACAGGGGGACGCTTGGAGCTCAATTCAATCAGATAAAGAAAAAGGAGAATGAAACAGTAAGGGAATTCGACACTAGATTTGACAGGTTGTACAATCAGATTCCAACAGAATTCCATCCTACAACATCATCAATTCGTCTCCTTTATATGAATACTTTTGAAGGGCAATTTCGCTTCATTCCGAAGGACAAGAGGCCCACATCATTGGCACAGGCCAAGGAGTATAGTATTGACATCAAAGAGAATCTCCTTGATTCAAAGGTGGAACCTTTTCAGTACCCCCGTGCCAAGACAGAAGCAAAGACTAAGGTTTCCAACAATAGTGTTCATGATCTGATCACCCTCTTGACTCAGAAGATAGACCAGATGAGTACTCAGTTTACCCAGGTGCAGAATCAGATCATGGGCCGTTTGACTACTTTAGAGAGGAATCAATCTGCTCCCAGACCTTAGTTTTCCAGACAATAGAGAGATGCCACAGGTTGGAAACCAAGGCCTCAACAAGAGGTAAAGGCCTCAGATACTTTGAAACCAGTTGGGACTATTGACATAGAAACTTGGTGCCTTCCATGCCAAGAACCTCACAGAGAAGATGAATGTCCCCAACGAGATGAAGATTCTCCCGACGATATGAATTTCATTGATATGATTTGTGTTTTCCAAGAGGAACAAGTCACTCAAGAGCAGATCCATGAAGCCAGAAGAAGAAGAGAAAGAGAGGGGAGACTCCGGGCTTTGAATCAATTGATAGATGATCAGAAGAAGGAATTAAGGAGGAGGGAATATCCAACCTACACTAGAAGAAATAAAGTCTCAGCCCCTCCATTGCAGCCTCACACTCCTCTTCCATCAGCAGAGAAGGTGGCTCCACTGCGTCCACCTTCGGTACGTGAGTTGCTTCCTAAGCCAACTTCTACAGATGATATTTAATTAAATATAGACGTTGCTAGTATGTTTGGAAAACTGAATATGACAGTCCCAGTGACAAAGATGTGCAATATCCCTTTTGTGAAAAGGGAAATTTTGAAAGTATTACAGGGGCCAACCGAGAAGGAAGATCCTCCCATCATCCTGAACACTATGTATCTCGATTGGCCAAGGGACATGAATCCTTCCTTCTACCTATCATTAGGCATGAATGGTCTCCGTTTGAATAACTGTATGCTTGACTTTGGTGCCTCAACAAATGTCATGTCTTTGAAGGTCATGGAGCAACTTGGTCTGAAGACAACCCGACACTATGGAAATGTATGTGGTATTGATTCAAGAAGGGTCAAGGTCTTTGGGGTGTGTCAATGTTTTTTTGATTTATTTTCCACATATCAACCTCCTCATGGACATATTGGTGATCGATGTTTTGGATGCTTGGGGGATGCTCTTATCAAGGACCTGGTTCTCTACCCTTGGGGGTTTTCTTAGCATGAGCCTTACACATGCATACATTCCCATGGGTGATGGCACATATGATATCTTGCACAGCCGGGAAAAGAATGATAAACATGTGATGGATCCAAGTGTCCCTAATTATGCAAATGAATACAATCATGATGTGCCCCAACAAATTATCGAGTATGATCCATTCGAGCTACCCTTCATGTTGGAAGACTCCATAGAGATGTTTCTCCCATGGACAGACGAATTTCAAAGAGAAACTTGTAAAATACCATGGGAAGGGACCAGGATCTATCTAGATTTTGAAGAAAGAAGACAAAGAATGAAAGGAAACCGTCAAAGGGATGGTCAACATAGAGGCTCCTTCATATTCACACATTGAGAGTACAACTTGCATCAATTTCAGTGAAGAAAGTCTTGTGCTCATGTGGGACAAAAAAAAGGGCAAGCCCAGGTATGATAAAATAGATACTAGCTCATGGCTTGGCCCTTACATCGTCAAGAAGTTCGATAAAGAAAAGTACTATCTGACAGCCTTAGACGGGAGAAAGATGCCATTACCAGTGGATGTATCTCTTCTCCAACCTTATGTTCAGGTCACATGACTTCTTTAGGGCCCGTGCCCCAGGTAAGTAGGTAGGTCATATTGCTTTCCTTGCATTTGCACCTTGTTTTCTCATATTAGTTTAGATGCATTTCATTTTCATTTCGCTCTACTTGCATATTGATTTCGTGCTTAGTTTAGAGATTTTTGAAATAATGTCAAAATTTTCTTTTCTAGATTAGTTTCATTTTCGGATTTTTTATGTATATGGATAAATGGGTGATAGCACCACCCTAGATGCTCTGATCTCTTTTTCTGAGTTTTGGCAGGCACAGGTCTACCAGGAGATGCTGCGGTTCTCATGCACTCTACGACGAGCACATGTCCCCAAGTAGGAGCCAGATGTTATCCCCATTTTGTGGGATAACTAAGGAGATTATGTCTCGAGGCCCTTAGGTTGCAAATATGGAATGCCAAGAGACCACATGACTAGCAGTATCCTTGATGAGCTCCCATTTTGACATCTTTTTGGCTTCCTGTACCCTATAGATATATCTACATTTTGCCTCTTTATACATGCTAGACACACATTCCTTGTATTTTCTGACCTCTTCTAAGGTATTACTTAATTTGCTATATATTAATCTCGATTTCTCTTTATGGTTAAGGTTTGGTGTGGATTTTAGAAGGTAATTTGAATTGTCATATGTGTAGATATTAATAATGCTAACTATGGTTGTAAGTGCAAAGTGTTCCAGGTTCTTTCGAATGAAATATGAAAGATTATTATCACAGCGTAAGGGTATTTTAAGAAGATATATCGAAACTTTAATACAACCTATTATTCGAGATATATATATATGTGTGTGTGTGTGTGTGTGTGTGTGAACCCCAACGCCATCAACATATTATTTTACTTCCTACAACAAACCAAAGAATTAAACTCATTAAAAGGTATTAAAGATGCAACCGCCAAAGATGAATTAAAGACAAAGGATCCTCAACCTATGTGTTAGCAAGAACACGATTATATATTGAGAAGTGACACTTTCAGTAGGTCGAATTAATTAATTCAGCATGTGCCAAATAAATTTCAGTCCACTTGCACAGTTAAGCAATCGGTTCAACTCGTGGAAGGAATCTGTGGGCATGGCATCTATTTTCCATTGGTTTCCATGTAACCATGCATACCCCAACAAATCAACATATAATAGAAGTTAGGCTGTTTCAAACTGTTAGCATAATAATAGGAACTGGTAGTGCTATATTTAGCTAACCAGATTCCCTCAATTTGTATATATACTAGTGTGCTAGTGAATGTAAAACATATGATATTAGTGTGCATTTTCTTATTGAAGCGAATTGTAAGAGCCACAAGCTCCAAGTTCAGACTTTTTAATAGAATATTGTTGTTATGTGCTGAGTATTAAGTTGCTGGTGTACTAGTGATAGACTGAGAATTGTTAGTATAGGCTTACCTGTGGGACAGGGCCCCGCTCACAGGTATTGTCCTTTGCTAGAGATAGATATAGATATATCTGTTTGTTAGTGTTTGGTTAACTTACTTACTTTGTTGAATTGAGTTTATATTAATCTGCTTTTAACTTAGGCTGCAGAATAGACACAGGCTACATAATGGCCATCTGTGTTATGCTGCTGAATGACAACTGATTATGCTAGGATCTAGATCAATGCATGCTATTGATTCCTTTGTCAATGATTACTTATGTTGATATCTGATATCCAATTTGTGCTAAGTATCTTATATCTTTAATAATTCTGGAAATAATATCAACACTGTTATCGATTGAGGAATCCCTTAAATTGTTGAAATCAAGTACTGGCATACTGACTGAATATTAGATTTACTTCTGATTGTTCTTGTACGAGCTCAAATAAAGTATAATTAGTTTCTTTTGCTTGTTTGGAGTGCTATAGAATCACTGTGATTATAAACCCACCGTGTGAACACATGAAGGTATAAGGTTCTGAGAGCTCAAAAGCCTTATCCAGAGAGATACCACCGGTAAGGCTAAGGGTTATAACATGGTGGCTTCAACTTTCTTGTTCTTTCTTCATACATAGTCTTGTCTAGTTAGGTTTTCCAATTTAGGACCAAATCCCTTTTTCTGTGCATATTACACTGAGTGCCTCACAAGTACATATTGAATCTCGGGTTGGCAAAATTAAATGAAGGAGTGTAACACGATAATTAGAAATTATATTTTTACTTCGTCAATCCTTTTGCACAAATGGAGATCCTTCTCACCACCCCAAAGGTCGTAGATTTTCAGATGGTATCCACCACACCAGTTGGCTTTCGAGAGTCAATGGGTCTTGCACCATGAGGTACAAGTCAGGTATTATGGTAAGTGTCATTTCAATATTTGAGGCATTTGAGTATGTTGTATCTTAGACTGCTTTAAATTTCATGACATATGCTTGGACATTATGCCTTTTGCCCTGCTTCACCTTGGTGGTTGACATTGTGCCCTAGTAAGTGGTCTTCCTTGGGGATGAGTTTTCTACTAGGAACTCCCTCGAAGAGCCATCATACCGTTTTCGACCATACTTACCACTTTCCATCACTATTCCCCCCCATTTCAGTATCTCTTGGGTTTTTAGGGTGTATTGACCTAAGAAGGGGTTGTCCCTCATTCTATGGGAAGAAGGGGCTGAAGGCCCAGAGGGATTGTTGTTGGGTAAAAGATAAAATCTTATGTATAAGCCTTCCAGATGCTTCGCCCAGGGATCCCCCAAGAAAGCAATGAAACACTAATCTGTAAGAAAAGGGTGACCCAGAAAAATAATGATTAAGAATGCTTAAATGGTTAGTAGGAGGATAGGAGGTATCGTCACGAGACAACCTATCATGATCATGGATATTTAGCGGTATGACATTACCATCATCTTGTCACCAAGCCAGGGTAATGGCTCTCAGTTGCATGGTTGAGAGAAAGGGGGTCGCATCACGAGCCAACCTTCTCATTTCCACTAGGTATTTGTGAGTGACATTGTCATTATCTGGACACCACACTAGGAAAGTGGCCTTCAACTTGTCCCTAAAATTTGAAAGAAACAAAGAATGGAAAAATGATGGGCTTGAAAAATTGCATTGCTAACGAAGGTGCCACACACCCACTACAAAAGGCACCCATGAGTGAGACACTACAACCCCTTGTATGTGATGAACCCCATGCTGAGTCTTGACCCTTAACCATTTCATCCACTTTACATGGCTTAGAGAGGGATCTCTTGGAAACACTCCTTGACCTAGGGAAAGATCTACCCAATAGGACACCTCGTCAACCCTCCCATATCCAAGCTTGGCAAGTTGCATAATGTCTTTGAGCACTTACTTGTTTGACATGGTAATCTTTGATGCACATGCTTAGGTGGCTCATTTATTGATTTGATTTACTCATCATGATATTTTGACTTGAGATCCTTGGAGGGCGTGCTTATTTGTCTTTGCAGGATCTAGTTGGTGGACAATTTTGGAGGAAGAACTCTAGCTTGGGCTTCCATGGGGTTTGAAGCCCACAGGTTGGATGCCAAGGGCCCACATGCAAGATGAGAGAGATGCAACTTCGGAGGCCTAGAAGATGACTTGGACGACATAACCTAGCCCCTACATGCCAAACGTTTTACCTAGGAGAGGCAAAATGTCATCTTTAGGAGCAAGACGTCATCTATGGGGGCTAGGGTTTGCTGGTGAGCTTACCACTCATTGGGACATGGACGTTTTGAGGAGAATTTGGTTTTGACCATGAAGAAAGTGACTTGGATGCTTGACATGTGGCTTTGGGAAGCCTAACTACACTCCTCGAACACCAACGACTTGCTCCTAGTGCCAAAACGTTCCCTAGAGGGGTGATGTCACTTTAAATTAGGGTCACTTTTAGTGTAAAAGTAAATTTTAAGTGAATGTTTTAATATTATTTTGTAGATGGTGCAAGATGAGGGTTGTTGACCCCTAGTTTTGTGGTTTACCCTAATATTATGTGGAATAATTTTGGAGACATTTTGTATAAGTAGAGATCATAAGATCTCATTTCATAACATAACTCTCATTGTGAGAAGAATTGGGCTGAAATTTTCGCTACTCTTGGTGATTTTGGTGTTTCTCTCTAGTGGAATGTCTTTTGATGAAAGCCTCTTGGTGAATGGATGAGGAGGAGTGATGCACACCCCCTAAAGGCTTGCTCTCTTGAATCTTGGATGAACGTTGCATGGTAACTAGGGTTTGTTCGCTCATTTCTTGGAAGAGGTAAGGAAAAATATGCATATGCTATTATTTTCTTGCTTACTTTGGTTATTGTTGGTGGAAATCCCAGGGAGGAGTATGCTAGATACACCCTCCATCATAGCTTCATCTCTTTGTTAAAGGTTTTAAGTCTTTCTTTTTGGCAAGGGTTGCTAGGAGGAATACGAGTGTGTATACCCTCCTAGATTTACCCTAAGTTTGGTTGGCATACCCTAGGGAGTATGAGGGTTTACACCCCTAGGGTTTCTATTGATCTAGCTTGTGCTTTAAAGACTCTATCACCCAATTTTAAAGACACTAAACTGAAGTATTCTTGCATTGGAGAAACAAAATATTGCATTGTGAAACGCAATTTCTTGTCGTATTAACTTTTTGCAACTTGGGTTGTGTTCCTTGTGCTTAGAGCACTTCTCAACCACTAGGGCATCCCCTCTAAAGGGGTAGTTCTTGTTGCTGTTACAAAATTGCATCTAATTGCTTGAATAACTCTTTAAGCAACCTCTGGAAATTGTCCAAATTTTGCACACTTATGCTACTTAATCTAGCGCATTTTTTGGCAAATTTTGGAGGAGTTTTAGTGCCTGATTTTCTTGCTGTAATAAGTTGATTGTTACAGACATAAGATTGATATATATTGCTGCAGAAGTGTTTACAACAACCTTATCGTTTTTATGCTAGTAACTTGGTCTTTGAATCTTGAGTTTCACTAGTGTTTAGCTAGTCTATCTCTTGCATCTTTCACTTGATTTCTAGCACTTGTTTAGCAGTTTATTGTGCCATTTCATTGCTGATATATATTTTGTTAATATTATGGTAGTTGCAGGAGGTATTTACCTCCACGTGTGAACCTGACAAGAATAGAAGACTCCGGAAAGCAAGAGAAAACCCTAATGAGTTGGCTAATAACCCTAGAAGTCTTGTCGGCTCAAGAGGATAAAAGGAAGAAGTGGAATCTCTAGGGCATGGAATCTATAAGGAAGAAGTGGAATCTCTAGGGCATGGAATCTATAAGAAACTCCATGGACCCAAGAGCTAAAGAAAAACATGAAGAAGAACCTGAAGATTCCAAGAAAGAAAGAAAAGCCAGAACAACTAGTCATAATATTAAGAATCAAAAGATTACCAGCCTGATATGAACTCAATAAAAGCAATCAAGTAGAGGAACCGAAAGTCGTGATAAAGAACAGTGTATGGAAGACTTATGAATGATAGCATTGCGAAGATCTAGAACTAGAGGCTCTCCTAGATGGAGGGAGAAGACCATGATGATTACTTGTTCCAGCAAACCAGACTTATCTCTACATAAGTCATTATATCATCCACAACATCCATGAGTTGGAGTTTTACATCAAATGAATACAAAGAATGTTCTCCAGAGAAATTGAATAAAGAGCGTATGAAGAGCAATCTCAAGACCTTGAGGCATACCAGAAAGAAACTCCTATACGCAAATAGAAGAAGATAACTTGGTGGAGAACCTTCAGTGCACAACAGAAGCGTGGTGAAGATTTCCTATAACATCAAGATGACTACTCAGTAGATCAGATCTCATGATGACAGAAGAAGTGCCACATGGATATGTTCCAATTTTCCAACTATGATATACTCTATTGTTCAGATTTACATGAAGCCTTCACAGTGTTCCAGACTAAAGTACATTTGAAATCAAGCATTACACTATCCATGATGAAGTCCAGAAAGGAGAAAATGATTCTCCAATACATATCTCCATAGATGAGTAGATAAGTAGACATTTTGATAAAGCTTCTATCCAAGATTAAAAAGTTTGCGTACTCAAGCTAAAGCTCGTGGAAACAACTTCCTTCTTATTGAAAAAGGAAGAAATGACTCTCCAAGTTAGGAGGGAGAACTGAAAAACATTATTGAAGACATTCATCTTTAAATTTGAAAAATAGTCCATTTTGGACAAATGCTTTCCTGTTCAGAAAGTGGATTGAGACTTCTGACGGACAGTCACTTTCCATTGTGGTTAACATGGGAAGTAGTCTGATTGCTGATGTATCATAGACAACGACTTCCCATTGTGGTTAACATGGGGAGTGGTCTAGGGCAGTGGAAGACTGGCCCGCCTCGCCGGACAACGATTTCTCATTGTGGTTAACATGAGGAATGGTCCGTTTTGGAGGTTGATGCAGGACAGTCTTTTCCTCTTGTGGTTAACAGAGGAAATGGTCCGGACAGTCATTCCTTAGGGTTTATACATTCTCTCCAGAGTGCACTTTGATTAGTGTAGGAGGAATGGCCCAGGGTGGGGAATGGTCCAGGCTCAACAATCAGGGACAAACATTCCTTAGGGTTTATACATTCTCTCCAGGGTACACTTTGATTAGTGTAGGAGGAATGGCCCAGGGTGGGGAATGGTCCAGGCTTAGCAATCAGGGACAGACATTCCTTAGGGTTATACATTCTCTCCAGGGTGCACTTTGATTAGTGTAGGAGGAATGGACCAGGGTGGGGAATGGTCTAGACTCAACATTCCTTAGGGTTATACATTCTCTCCAGGGTGCACTTTGATTAGTGTAGGAAGAATGGCCCGGGGTGGGGAATGGTCCAGGTTCAGAAGATAGGACAATTATTCTTCCTTGTTTGAGAAGAATAGTCCAGATATCTCATTGTTCTACTCTGAGGG
>ML789656.1:546716-564490 GCA_009831015.1 Picea engelmannii
GACATATCTAGGGTCTTCAATCTCTTGGTCCCAGACCAAGAACCCAATGCCCCAGGCATGGGTACCCTGGATCCAGTCCAGGGGCCCTAGAGATATCTAGGGTCTTCAAATGCTTGGTCCCAGACCAAGACTCCCATGCCCCATGCATGGTTACCCTGGACTCAGTCCAGGGGCCCTAGACAGATCTAGGGTCTTCAAATGCTTGGTCCCAGACCAAGACTCCCATGCCCCAGGCATGGTTACCCTGGACTCAGTCCAGGGGCCCTAGACATTTGTCTAGGGTCTTTATCAATTTGGTCCCAGACCACATACCCCAGGAGTGCACTGGGGGCCCTAGACCTTGTCTAGGGTCTTAGCCATCCTTCAGGAGAATGGCTCTCGCTGCTGCATGTAAATTTAACACTTGTTTTCCTTGTGTCTTTGGTAGGTACTTGACTATTTGCAGGTCACTCAATACATTTGGCAACCCTTGGACCTTCCCAAGACTCTTTTCCAAGATCTTCACACCACTTAGAATTGACCTTTAGGGACATCCTCTTCATCTTCATTCTTTTATATTTCATTTCCCCCTAGGGTCACCGGGATTCCCCCCTTGAGGTGACTACCTCACCTCTAAAGTGACGGGGAGCCTACCTAAGGTGACAATAGGTAGGTGCCCTCCTAGGTGACAATAGGAATGCTTTTGCTAGTTCTTCTTCATAGCATTGCAGGTCTTTGAGGTTCAAAGAAAAGTTAAAACAAAGAGATGGTCTATTGATGAATCATCTACCCCACGATCAAGTGCTTCTAACCTTTAACATTAGATTGATAGAGCATCTACCATGCGATCAGCTGCATCTAACCCTAAAAATTAGATTTTCATTGAAATTATGCTGGTTATATGGTATTGTACAGCCATTAAATTTCAAGGAAAATTTCCTGTTTGGTATATTATGAGTAAGGATGATACATGCACCATTGAGGAAGCTTGATGGCACTCAAATTGGAGAGAACCAATAATATATAAGTTGATTCAGTACTACCTAACATATGAACAGCCAAAAGACACGCATATACTTATTAATATCAATTGCTGGTGTTTAATACTATGTCTGAGATAGAAATGGAAGCTTGTAGGTCTCAGCTTTTGAAGCGTCACAACTTGTTCTAGAACAACTAGAAAAGTACAAATGTGATTTATGTTTGAACTTTGAACCTGTATGTTATTGGACCATTCATAGCTAGCGGTGCATATCCATTTAGAATAACTTCAAATATAAAGTTCAATTGTACTGTGGTTATCTGAAAACCTATTTTCTCTATAATGCTCTTATATATTTTGATTCTGACATGTAACTTGGGAATTCAGTGTATATATCCTGTGTTATTGGTGTTATTTTTATCTAACTCAGCACAAAAATTATAGCCAGTAATTTACTAAACACAGAAATATATGCTTGCTGATATAAATATGGAAATTACGCTAATAACCTACAGCTGAGTTATAAAACTGCAAAATGACAGCAGAAGCATCCACAGAAACAAGCAGAAAAACTATATGGACACCAGATGTACCCTGAAAACCCCTGAGTCTTCTGGGCAAATATAACAGCAACAAAATTACAGTCATTTCTGGAAAATTACAACAGCAACACAGAAAAATTCTTACAGCTCTCTTGGGTTGTTTTCTGGGAGCTGTACAGCCCTCCAACACTCCCACATTCAGTGCAGAAATTCCCCCTGTAGTTGCTGCCCCTTTTCTCAGCTGTACGGCCCTCCTAGTGTGCCTCTCTGGACTAATGTACAGCCCAAAAAAACTCAGCCACGAAGGTGTTGTGCTGTACAGCCCTGTATGGCCTGTTGTACGGCTTGTACAGCCCTCAGAAAGGCTGTTGTATGGCCCAGCTGCACTCGGAAATTTCAGACTGTATTTGTTGCCTTTGCCTGCTCCTTCAGCCCTCAAATCGCCCTGAAGATGGCTGCCCTGTTCTGCACTTTCTCAGCTGCAAAATTCAGCCACTCACTCCAGCTCTAGCACCCTCCTTCAGCTCTCATGCATAATGAAAATGTTTCCACTCCACCCTCAGCCTCTCCTTTTATCTTGCTCCTAGCCTCCATTTGCCTTGAGATGTGTGCCCAGCCTTGGGCCTCAATGGCTGAGATTGGGGTTGCCACCTTTGGGCTGGACCCCACTCTCCACTAAGTGGTGCGCCCTCTTTTGGACAGGGTCCCACACTCCACTAGCGGCCTCCTTCATAAGGTGCGCCCTCTCTCCTTGGGCCCCACATTCCACTCAAAGTAAAATTTGGTGCAAGCCTAAGTTAGACTTAGGCTGAGATAAAAGAACCTGATCTGGGTGAATTTAAGTGTCCATCAGCTAGCCTAGGACACATAGGCATAGCTGAGACACCAACCGAGCTACAAAATCTAACAATTGGAATATCAAGAAAATATTTTGATGTTAAATTTTCTCTCTCAATAGATCCTTTTAACTGGTGGAGACTGTTCGAGTCTTGTGATGAAAGCATGGATAATGCCATCAAGGGCCTTAGTGATCGTTGCCTCGACCCATCTGAGACTAATATATTTACTGCAGTTGATGGTTTGGTTCATTCAAATGGATGGTTCAGTGTGGAGCCATCCAGTTCGGACCAGTTCAGTATGGAACTGGTCCCTGAACCAGTTTGACAGCCAGTTCAATGCATCTGGAGGTCTGACTGGCTCAGCCAGTTTTAGAAACACTGATTTAGACACCTTGTTCACACAATTTATCCAAACAGACTAGCTGCTTTCATGTGGTTTCTAATAAGCCTTCCTGATGTTTCATCCTTCTGAAGACTTCGACAAGATTTCCACAGCTCCTATAACTGTAGGTCACAACTTTGTTTACCTGTAATAATAGGAAGACACCAGCATGGTTTTCCTACAACCAACAAACCATAGCCTCTTATATCTATGATACTTCACTTTTTGAAATCTCGGACCTTCATAGTTTATCAGCTTTGTTCTACTCAACAATTTGGTTTTGTAAAATGTTTTGATTCAAATATGGTTGTGTTGAAGCCTGACATGTAGACAAATTATCATCAACTTTATTTCAGTACCCTATATCAGATTCAGACATGGTTCTCTTAGCTTTCCTGGGTCCTTCAAAAGTCTACTTTTTTTTAATTTGGAGGTCCTTCCCTTGAATTTTATTATTTTTTCTCTCTAATTTCATGTTTTTTCCATTTTGCAATTTTCCTGGCCTTCACCTATTTTAATATAATTGTTATCCTGTGACATGCTTCATCCTGTGCAGAGTTCAGAAGAAGAAAGCGATTATAGAGCTCCAGATGAAACCACTAGCTCAAGCTCTGGTCAGAATCTGAAAATGAAACTCAAAGAATTACGAAAGAGGTTTGGCAAAAAAAATTGTTTTCGTGATCATTGACAATACTAGCTGTTTTGAGATTTTCAGCTTCTTGCATGCACCTTGAAGTAGTTCTTACAGAATTGAGGATTAATATGCTGCAGCACTGCAACTTTTACTGCCATAGACAAGAACTTCTTGACGCCATTTTTCACAGCTCATAATGGAGATGTACATGGACATAGAACGTCGAGGGGTAAGGTGAATTTTCATGATAAATTTGATCTTATCAGATGGCTTGTATAGGTGTGGAAGTCCTGTATTTTCTTTTAATTTTACCTGGAACCTTTCTGATTTTGGTACCATTTCAGAATCTAGAATTAAATGTAGACGAGCATGTTTCATGTTGGACATGGTTATGTTTCAATGAATTTTGTTACAGGAAATGAAGCACATAATTCAGCCAGGCAAATTTTGAAGACTTCCAATGATAGAGGTAGCTCCACAAGTTCTCCACTTTTGCAGAGCACTGCACTAAATGGTCAAGATCATCGTGTAGAAAGTAATGATGGAAGATCAAGATGGCTTTCACCAGGAAATCATTTACATAATGATAAGTATAGAAATATGTATGCACAAAGTAAAGAACATGAAAGACCTGGCCAGGCTGCAGGCATATCATAGTCACTAAATGGGTCAGACACCGTCTACTAGTAATTCCAACATGGGAAACCAAGATGACTCTCCCACTGAGAAAGCGGATGTAGTATCCTTTTTATGCAGTTTAATATGTATGTATCATTCTTGGCATTTATGTCTTTATTATTATTTATTGTAACACTATGGTTATTACTACAGATTCAAGTAATAGGGCATCCTTTACATGCATATGAGCATAGTGAATGGAATCAAGAGTGTTAGTCCTTGTAAACATTGATTGAGAAATACATGTATGAATTGTAGATGTTCAAAATGATACTCCATCTCTCTTGTTATTAAATTCCATATCCATATTAATAGAAGCTTATCACTTGGGCATCAGTCAGTGTAATTACACTGCTTGGGCTCAACATTGAAGAAGCATGAGGATTACAAATTTTATTATGTTAACCTCATAGTGAGAACTTTATGTTGCATATTATTTTAATATTATTATCTATTATGTTAAAATTGTCTTTCCTTTAGAGTCATTGTGTTTTAATGTGAACTTTATTATTAAGATATCGTCTATGGGCCAACCTTTTCCACATGAGTACATGTAATGACACAAAAGCATAATGGGGTGCTTCTATATACATTCAGTGGATGTAGGTTCTTACAGTTTTGTTTTTAAATCATTTGTCTTTCTAAGGTTTATCTCAGGACATGTAAATCAATCTCTAAGAAGGGTCTCCAAGCTTCCAAGGGTCAGGATTGGGTTTCTTCTCACTCGACGAAGCCTCACAACGGACTTACTGGTCAGTTTGTTGCAGAACCTACAGTTTTGTTTTTAAATCCTTTGTCTTTCTAAGGTTTATCTCAGGACATGTAAATCACTGCTTGACTAGTGGTGGCTACAATTTTCTCAAGAGTGTCAATCCTTATAGGTATCTCTCCTAAAGACCCTAGCTAAGTATTTCATATCTTCTAGTATGTAAACTTAGTCATCAACACTCCATAATTTCATGTTCTTGCTGATATGGTTAAGCTTCTCCTTGCTCTAAATTAGCATATTCAGAGTAGTTGTCAAGATTTTGGTATATTGTTATCAAATGGCATTCGCTATACTTCAATTTACTCTAATTTGGTTCTTTATGGCATGTTATCGCACAGTTTGTAGTTAAGGTAAAAAGCAGATGGAAGAAGGGCAAACTGGCAAAACTGAGACTATCACGTCACTGTCACCTCAATGGGATAACTCTTTCTGTTTAGGGAGGTAAGGCCCAGGGGAGACGTTCCCAATGACCTGGGGTTTTGAGAAGGCAAAGGCTAAAAAGGCTAAGTGATAATTACCCCTCACAAGTCACCACCGATCAGAAAGTCCCAGCTAACCAACCAATAAAGATAAGTAATAACCAAAAAGGTGTACCTGTCCGAGACAAAGCAACCAAGAAACTATGCATATTCAAGATCGCTTGCTTGGTTAGTACTTCATATAATCATGGACTTCTGATGTAAAGCAATTGATAAACAATATTGATGAAGCAAGTCATCGATGTATAATGACAATGATTATAATATATCACTTCACAATAAATGCTAATGGCAACCAATGTAACAATATCAATATCAAGAAACAACGCCTTAGCTAATCATTCAATTACTTTTAAAGATATAAATGTTGCAATATATAAAGATAACTCAAGTAGATAATGGCAGCAATATGGTTAGTAGATATTAATCTAAGCTAGGGTTAGAAGGGTTAGTAGTTGTTCAAGGTATTGGATGTTTGTATGATCAAGGTGCTCAACACAAGAAGTCTTAGATCAGTGCGTTATGAGGGCAAATGGAGTCAAATGGTTGCAAATGGTGAAGGGCCAAATTGATAACGATATGGCCGAAGATAAGAGGGTTAAATGTTGAGGTGTTGCTAAAGCAAGGCCTCAACAATGAAACCCTAGGGGAGAAAGGCTCACTAAGGTGTAGAAACCCTAGGCCTTAGTGCTCTCTCCTCCTTTAGGGTTGAAGACAAGAGAGTTTGAAGATGAAGTGTTGCTAAGGCAAGACTTCATCTATCAAACCCAAGGGGAAAACGACTCACCAAGGTGTAGAAACCCTAGGCCTTGATGTGTTTTCCTCCTTCTTAGCTCAATAGCAAAAAAAAAGGCYAGGCCAAAAGAATATGGATAGAATGTTGCTATGGCAATGCTCTATCATACTCCAACAAATCAAATGGCTCTTAATCCTAGTAGGGACATGAGACAAGGACCTTAGCATGTGCTTGTCACCTAGGGTTTTAATTCAACAAATTATAATAACAAAATGCAAGTAAATAGTACCATAACCATTCAATAAAGAAGTGTTGCAGAAATTCACTTACATAAACCAAGAATTCATGTAGCCAAACCCTAGTTGTAAACCTTCCACCAAGAGAAATGTCAAAAATAGCCAAGAAAAGTCTCCAACAAGTGTGCATCAATTTTCAGCCAAAAACCCTAAATGAGGGCGCAAAAATTCAGACCTCACTAGTGTGTGAGTGAAAGATCATGTCCTAAAAAGAGAGTTTTTCTCTCTTACTTATACAGTACAAATGACCTTAATTAATTTTTAGGCCACCAAAGGTTTAAGACCTGCAACCAGTCACTACAAGTCATGCTGGGGGCACATGTCTGGTCACTACGAGTCACACTGCACACATGTCTGGTCACTGCTAGTCACACTGCACATACATCACCAACCTCTGCTAGTCATGTTGGGGATCCATTGCCAACCTCTGAGAGTCATGTTGGAGATTTGCTACTAGCCTCTGCAATTCATGCTGGGAGCATGTCACCAGCCACTGCAAGTTATGTTGGGGGCATTCATATGATTGAGAAGCCTAGACGTTTCAGACGTAAGCCTAGATTCCTTTGTAGGACTTGTGAAGGAAGTCACCTTACTCGTTTGTGTCCTGTTACCGCTGGGATACCAGAAGCATGGGGCTCTCACCTAAGAGCCCTTCGAGTTCTGAGCCATCTATGGTTTCACAACACTTTGTTCCTTCTTTGGTTGATACAACAGTCACGTCCTTTCCTTTAGGGGTTGATGCGTCCTTTGACCTTGTTGTCTCACATCCCATTCACCCCGTGGTCGGGTCGATGCAATCTTCGACCAACACCTCTCCTGTGTTCGGGGGTGGTGCGTCTCTTGACCTTCTTGTGTTCGACCTCAACTCCTTTATTCACATGATGTAGACTTGCACCTTTGGTTGATGTGTAGAAGACTTGAAGACATCACTATGTGGCCGCAGCTTTCCTGAGTTGTTGCTTCCTTTTCATTGGACCAACACCTATTTGACTACAGTGATCATGGGACATCAGATTATACTCCATTGTATACAGATATCTTCATATTGGTTTTGAGACTGGTTCTACTGAGCCTTGTTCGTGATTATGACAACTTTTGGCATATAACCGCATTTGTATTTGCCTATTCATGGCCACATACACTTATTTGGTATATTTTCCACATGGATCTGCATTGTATTCTATTGGCAACCGTGTATGTAAAGTCAACACATAATGTAATGAGCAACTAGTCTTTCCAGCTGGGTTTACACCACTCCACTTCTGGGTTATTTATAATGTATTTTGGCTATCGCAGATACTCCTCTGATCTCACACATAAGGGGGCATCTGTTATAGCAAGATTTGTCTCACCATTGCTATTTTGCGTAGAGGGCCTTTTTCCATTTCCCTATGCAGACTTGTCATCTCTTTTTGATGAATCCAGAGCTAAAAATACATATTTTTCCACATATACGCGCCTTATTTACTATACAACATGCGTATACGCAGGCTGCTCCACTACAGCCCGCGTACATCGGGATTTGTGCCAGAAAATACAAAAATGAAGTCGGGTTTCCATGTCACAACATGAGATCTTTGATCCTTGGCCTTCCATATACTGGAAATGTTTCGACTCGGCCCTTCAGTGGCATTTTGAAGGCTATAAGAGCACAATTCCGAGCTATGGAAAAAAGGAGAAAGCATTCAACTTTGAGAGAAAAGTTACTCTGGAGAAATTACTTCATATTGAGTCTGCATCCCTTTGTCTCTCAAGTTTGAACACAGTGTTCAACCCCCAAGCTCTTTCCCTATTGTTGAAAGAACCTCATTGTCTCTTTTCTATGAGTTTGCCTTTGGTGGAAGATTGAAGTGGTGGAGACCCAGTTGGAAGGAACTTTGTTTCTTGGTTTCGAACCGTGCCGACACAGAAGTCTGTGATGTTTTCGCTTCTATTGATCATTTATTAATAGAAATACTCATTTCCCGTCCAATTGGTATCGTGCAAATATATGATTATTATCCATGGACATATTTGTAATGTTTATTAATGGATTGTGCTATCTAATGTGCTAACCCCTTTATATTATCACTATATACTTGCTATGTTTGTTTGTTGAGAACTTGTTGCAGGTACAAAGCTTTGGGTCAAAGTACTCAATAATGGAACATCATCAAACGTTGGAACGAGGTAGGCTTCTTTCTTATCTCGCTTTCACATTGGTTTATATAGCATATGTTAGAATTGAGTAGATTTTTGCAGTCATACCTGTCTACTGTGGTTTACCCTGGCCATAGAGAGTTTTTCCCTCGTAACAGAGTAGTAACTGGTTTGCAATATTCCATTTCGGACCTCTTTAGCATTTCTCTGATATACTTTGTGGCGTAGTCCTTCCATTTCGGATCTTCTTTGTGGTGTAGTCCTTTTGAATTTTTGCCTTGACTGATCATGATCATGATTGAAGCTTCTTTGTGTCTTGAAAATGGATGGTCTTCTTGAAGATGTATCTTCAATAGTTTTCTTAGATTCTGGTTGACCATGATTCCTCCCTTTGAGTACTTCTGCATAACTCTTTCCGTTTTCTTGATTATTCTTTTCTAGTAACCTAGAGTGCTTCTCTTCATTCTCTATAACTGATGTGGATGTTTCTGTCTCTTCAACGTTCTTGTTGAGCTTGACGATTTTAATTCTCAATGTGAAAACTTCTTCTTCAATCTTTTCAGCCTCTTATTCTTTCTTCATTATCTGAGACTTCATGACTTCTTCAGTTCTTTTTGCTTCTTCAAGCTGAATTTTTAATGCGATTATTTCTTCTTCAAGTCCTTTGTCTTTTTGACCAAACTCTGCCTCAAGATGGTTTAGATCATTAGTTATTTCCTTAAGATGATCTGTCAATATCTTCTCTCTCATTTATGCTTCTTCCTTCTTTGCTTCTATGTTGGCTTCCAGATATTGCTTTTGATATTCAATATTTTCTTCGATCTTTATGGCTTCTTCTAGTTGAGTTCTTAAGTTCTCGATGACTTGTTGGGCTTCTTAAAAAATATGAACACTTTCCTTTTGTTACATCAATTCTTTCTTGAGTGACTTGTTTTCTTCTCTTAGTTCATCTAAAGCACTAATCAATTCTCTGGTGATTATGTACTCTTCATCTTCTTAATTTGTTTAACATGGTGAACATAATTCTTCTTGATCTGTATCTGCATCTTCTTTGGAATTTTTTGAATCTGCGATGGGTGAAGAATATATGTTATGTAGCTTATCCCAAAGTTCTTTGGCTGATGAACATTTACCAACCTTTTCTCTTACCGTATTAGGTAATCCTTCCCAGATGAAATCCATTTCTATTTTGTTATTCTTCTTCAATTCCTTCTTTGTTGCAATCTTTGCCCTTTTTGAACTATCATATCCTGTAACAATTGATAGCCAAATATAATGTCCTTGTTCCTGTAAAAATACTTTGGTCTTTTTGCTCCACATCTCATACTTAAAACCATTCTGACCATTAAACATTGGTACTCCATTATCAGAATAATCCATGATCTCCTTCCAGTGGTTAAACTGTTTCCTGAAGGAACCAGATCTTAAACCAATTGTTGGATTACTAAGAGGGGGGGTGAATCAGTAATAGAGCAATTTAATCATTTTTAACCATATAATTCAAGTGTTATATCAGTGTATCATTATCATTCAATAACTGCAGAGTAAATAAACAATGATCAAATGAGCAATTATACACATACACAGTACACCAGTGTTTTTACGTGTAAACCCAAAGCGGGATAAAACCACATAATGTTTTTTCTTATATGTCTTGAAGAATTACATTCATTGGAAGTGTCAACTTCCTTTGTTTTCCATCTTCAACTGGAAGGAGGCTCCAACCCCCTAGTTTCTCAGACTACAACCTGAGGGAAGCTCCAACTCCCCAATTATCTGGCCACAACCAGAAGGAGGCTACAACCCCCTAAGTTCTTCGGCTACAACCGGAAGGTGGCTACAACCACCTGTCCTTTCCTCGTCCAACTGCTCAGAAATATAAATGCTAAATGTAAACAATCTGTCACTGTCACTGAATCAACTACTGCCACTATAAACCTATCATTGTCAACATGTACCAATAACCTGTAACAACTTGTACCAATCAACCTGTACCAATAACCTGAACCAACATGTACCATGCATCAACCTTGAATCATCAAGATGTACCAACATCATCAAATATACACCTCATGTATGTGTCAACTCATCAACTATACACCTCATGTATGTGCCAACTTATCAACTACTTGTCTCAACCATGTACCCAACATGTACCTCAACCATATACGAAAATACCATAAACCCTTACATCAAACCATGTGCCACAACCTCACTGTTATGTAGCCTCAAGCTAAACCAACAACTTTAACAACACATCACAACCAAAAGACCCATACCCATGTGCCAAATACCAACAACAAAATACCAATTGTATCCCTCAACAAATCTGATATATGCAGCAATATTGAACATCCAATACCATCTCAAGAGATAAACCCTAGCTCACAAAGCATACCTCAAACAAGATGTGTCATATATCTCATAAATAGACCCCAACCATGTTGCTGCCACGATTTTTTTGCCGCACTGTTTCTGCCGCGATTTGTTTGCCGCACTTTTTTTCCGCATTTTTTCTGCCGCGATTTTTCTATCGTGATTTTTTTGCTGCACTTTTTCTGCCACGATTTTTCTATCGCACTTTTTCTATCACAGTTTTCCTACTGCACTTTTTCTGTCGCACTTTTCCGGCTTCACTTTTTCTGTCGCAAATTTTCTGTTGCACTTTTTCTATTGTAGTTTTCCTACCACACTATTTCTGCCCCACTTTTCCTGCCGCACTTTTCTCTATCAATAATACTTGCCCAAATAACCTTTCACAAAATAGATATTCAATGATATTCAATAGGTTCAAGTGTGCTTAAATGAGAGAGCCTTGCCCCTTATTTATACTTTCATGTAGCATCCCACTTCCTTATTTTAGGGAGTTCTCCATTAACTTTTTTATTTAAATAATTGTTTTTGAAAACACTTTGAAAACTTTGACCTTTTGGGGCTTCTAGATGACTCATGAGGGTTCTCCAACTTTACATGGCTATAACTCTCTAACCGTGAGGAGTTATGTAACGTTACACATACCACCGGAAATGACATGACTTGTACCATCCATCTAGAATAGTTTTACTTGCAAATAGATCAAAACTCATACCATTATCCATCAAACAAACTAAGGTCCATTACCCAAATCTTTGTGCTCCCAGAATTCGTTACCGGACTTTATTCAAGGGTTGAAATCAATGATAACCAACCCAATTAATCAACAATCTCCCCGTTTGGCATTGATGGCAACACTCTGATGCAATACTGAAGTCATGTCATGCAATATTGAAGTCATATCACTCATGCTCCTCCTGTGACCATCGCTCCCCCTGGAACCATGCCTATGTGTTCTGCATCTGATAAATCTCTCCCTCTTTGTCATAAATGGCAAAGTTATCTTTCCATCCGAGGTTGCTCCCCCTAACTGAACTGTCCTTGGGGATACTCCCTCCGACTGAACTCTTTCTGAAACTGATCTCCCGACCTGAACTGTCCTCTTTATGGTGCTTCCTCGTGTAAATCTAATAAGACATATAAGATAAAAATTCAAAAGCATTAATTTTGGAGTAGAAATTACTCTGAGTCTTTGGCGAAGATACTCGAAGGCTTCCCGTGGAAGCGGTTTTGTAAAGATGTCTGCCACTTGTTCTTTTGTGCTCACATATTCAACTCTGATGTTCTTCTCTGCAACCTCTTCCCATAGAAAGTGATACTTTATTGGAATGTGTTTCGTCTTGGAGTGCATCAATGGGTTCTTTGAGTTAATCCCATGAATATACACTTTAAGAATATTTACGAATGAGTATTGGCAGTTATCGTTGCTTGGCTGCATTAAAAGCCTATCGAAAGAGAACAGATGTTGGCTTGGCAAGCGATGATTGGTCGGTGCTTCCAATGGTAGGAGTTGTCCTTAGGAAGTCGATCCTACAGGATTCAAGAAACAATAATGCAACTCGGGGATCATTGTAGGGTATCCAGTTTCGTTAACCATACCAGTACAACCAAATATTTGGCATTTTAATACGGAGTTGGTCAAGTAGTCGATGACTCCACAAATGCATGTTGGGATAGTAATCCATTCAACCACCTCTATCTAAACAATCGCTATTGTTCCTCCAGCTACACCACATGTCAAAGGAGAAGAAGATTCCCATCATCACTAGGTCAATATGGGATCTCCAAGCAAGTTGCATAAAGCTTCCATGGGCTCGGATTTGGCAGGATTCCAAGGTCCACGAGCTCATACACCAAGTTTCCATTTCATCTAAGATAAATGTCGATCTCAAATTCTAAAATGATATTTTGATATGGAAATGTAATTAAGATGAAGTGGAGGATAAAAACAAATCATTGCTTCATATTGAGTAATGGTGTGATCAATTCTCAAGCTCAAAGGTCGTGTTAAAGATTTCTTGCCCATAAAATCTGTGGAAAGGATAAAGTCTATGCATGAAGGCTATGGGGTAGAAAATTTGGCAATTTTGTTAAACCGGTCATGGAGGTCACGATTTTTGAAATTCGTGGCACTCAAACTGAAGCCAAATATTGTGGACATCCTCTTCTTGGATCGATGGAAGATCCCATGTATATGAGTTTGAGTTCTTATATATCCCAAAAGACTTGCAGTCAAGCTCCAAAGAGAGATAATTTGCAGAGTTCGAGGTACTGGTCTTGATGGAGTTCATCGGAATCGTTCCAAGCCGCGGCTATGACATCGAGCTTTGAACTAGAATTTCAGTAGTAGATTCCTCCATGGAAATCATAGGTGTTCGGGCATCGTTGTTGGCATTGATTTCCATTGAAAACGAGTATCTTGATAAGCACACAAGTCTGAAAGGAAGACTAATATTCTATTGTAGCTAGAGATCTAAGCCCTTGTTGGCATAGGGGCAGACCGAGGATTCAACGCTACAACAACGCACCAACAAAACCCTAACTACCAACCCTTTCGGCAACACCTGCAAAGCAGATGAAGTCTTACCCGAGGTAGAGGCAGGGGGGTTGCAAGACTCAAGTGTCTGCAACCTAGCTGGGACACAGATCTATGATTACAGTCCTTAATAGAGCATTTAGCAGTTAACATTTAGTAGCATTTATTCACATCGCAGGTAAAACCCTAATTACAGAGCAACGCAGTATTCTACAAGATCTAACACATCCAAGCACTTAGCACATAGAAATAGAGCAGAACTAGCATTCGTTCACATTACTAAGCACTAAGCTACTATATCAGATGCATCTAACATGCATAAAGATGACAACACTAAGCATAAATCACATCAATCACACAAAGCAACCATAACACAGGATATATGTGGTTCACCCCCAATGTGGGGCTACGTCCACCAACTCTTCGTCTTCTTTATTATCTTATGTCAATGTCCTTACATGCACAGAGCCTCAAAACCAACTCCGCATAGGACAAAAGATTTGCATGCACCTCGCCAGATCCTTCTTCCCTGAGTTAGGTCACAACACAAAGCCTTCTTACACAATCTGCACACAAGCTTCTTACAATCACTTGCATTTAGCTTTGCAAGTCTTAACACATAGTATGCACGAAGCATCCACAACTATTCGCACTTAGCTAACATTAGCACTAAGCCATCGAAATTTCTTACATCACCTAGATATCTATTTATACCTTACAAATGGGGCCTAAACATGGGTAAACCCATGGGTCGACATCCCATACTCGTTACATAAGTCCTAATCCCAAAAAGCCCATAAAAGGGGGCGGGAGCTCGCGATCTCTGCTTCGCCTGGCGCTCCATCTTCGACCAACCTGTCGAAGTCTCCAAAATTGGTCAAACATGACCAACGTTTCCACAAAACCTAGTCAAGGGCCAACATGCCTCCAACACTCACATGTGACTCGTCCCGAGTCACTCTGATCTGGGTAACTCTGCCTCGAAGGCCTCAAGCTCAGCTCGAACTTCCTCGACCTATTGCTTTGCCAGAGCCAACTACTTGGTGAACTCTTGAATAACTTTCTCAGTCATCGTTCCTTCTAGTCGTTGTTCTACCGTGGTGACTACTTGTTCTAGCTGTGCACCTTGTCCTTCAATCTCCTCAAAAAGTGTGCAAGCTTCATCTTGTACTGGTTGGAGTCTCTGGGTCACTTCCATGACTTTACTCTAGATGACATGGACCTGTTGTTGAACTGTGCATTGTTCCTATGACCTTTTCATCCTCTCGACCGGTGACAGTAGCTTCAAATGTGCTTGCACTGTTGTTGCTTGTTTCTTTGCCTCCTGGAGCTGTGACTCCAATGTCCTTATGATCCAGGTTTTATGAGCAGAATGAAATGACTACATATTATTACTGTATGCTTAACACAGAATAACAAAAATACAATAACACTGGTTTTCTATTCAATAAGGAAATAAGTTGAAACTATAAAATGCAACGGAAAACAAGCTTGCTGGAATGGTGGTGGCTTATCTCTGAGAAGAGATGTGATGACTGCGCTCATTCGCAAGAAGATGATTACAATGAGACTCTCAAGGCCTTTTTACAATAAACAGGAGTTTCAAAAACCCTAGACATCCAAAAACCTAACCCTAGGAGATGAAGCGCCAAAAGTCATGTGGGCCCTGTTTGGGTAAGTCAGTATATCAACTTCTCAGGGTCGTAACTTTTGCATATGGTCTTTGTTTTAGGCGTATGATAGCCCATTGGAAGGATCTATTCGAGGACTACAACAATTGCACAAAATCTCATGATGATATTTTGCAACCGCAACATACCCCAAAAAACGTCGTTTAGGGCCTCAAAACGGCTCCGGAAGTTCAGGACCCGAAAAACTGCTAAAAATAGTGAATTATCAAAATTGCTAGAAAGTTGTTTTGAGCCAGTTGGAAAAGGTGGGTGGCCACCGATATCCACTTGGATCAATCCTCCATTCTTAGGAAGCAATGGTCTCCATTGCGTTGAGTTCCCCCATCAGATGAGGAAATTTCTGCTGAATTTGGCCCCGGGTAAGCCACTTGCCTTGGTGCAGGAGTTGCCCTGCTTTGACGACTTGATAAAGTTGGATCCTTTGTTGTCGAGTGCCCTTGATCTGTGTGTCCACAATCTGATCACTGGATGCTTGTTGTATGTAGTCGGGGTTGAGCTCTGTTGGTGTTAGTTGTTCTGCTATTTCTGAGATGTCCAATAATGGTGGGAAATAAGACCGAAGGAGGTCCACGTTGAACACTGGGTGCAGGCTAAGGAAAGGAGGAATGTTGAGCACAAAAACATTATCCCCCACAACCTTGGTGATGGTGTACGACCCATAACGGAGTGGGCAAAGCTTCCGATGGTGTCTTGTAAGGCGTTCTTTCTGCAAGTGCAACCAAACTTTGTCGCCCACCTGAAACATATGTGGAACCCGATGCTGATCATGGCGCTTCTTGTACTTGTCATTGGACTTCTGTAGGATATCTTGAACCTGTTGGCGGATGTGTTGGATCCTCTCAATGAATCGGGTGGCTTTGTCAGCCTTGGTTGGAGCAAGAGAGGAGTCGATCGAGGTGACCACAAGGGGAAGTGCAACATCTATGGGACCCAATGGTTGGAATCCCAACCCCCCCTAAAAGGGGTTGTGACCGGTTTAGCTATGTAGGGCTCAGTTGTAGCTATGCTGAACATAGGGAAGACTCTCATCCCATGTGCGAGGGTGCTTGGAATTATACATGCTCAGGATATGCACGATCATTCGATTTACGACCTCGGTTTGGCCATCTGTCTGGGGGTGGAAGGCCGTGGATTTGGTGAGCTTGGTGTCCAGCAGTGACCAGAGGCTCGACCAGGATGTGCTGAGAAATCGACTGTCCCGATCTAAGACAATGGTTTGTGGGATTCCAAAATGTACTCAGACTTGTTCAAAGAAGAGTTTGGCAATGGCTTCTGTTGTGATTCTCTTCTTGCAAGCAACCAGAATCGCCATCTTAGAAAAGCGATCGACAATCGCAAAAACACAGTCATTTCCCCGCTTGGTGGATGGGAGGCCCGACATGTAGTCCATTGAGATGGATTCCCATGGTCTGTCATGAGTAGGAAGAGGGGTGTACATGCCTTGTTTCTTAGTGGTTGGTTTGACAATAGCGTAGGCAGTGCAAGACCTGATATACTTGCTGACCTCCTGTCGAAGTTTCGGCCAGTAGAAATGTTTTTGTAGCATCGCCACTGTCTTTTTGACACCAAAGTGTCCTGCCACTCAGCTATAGTGGGCTTCCCAGATCAGCTTCGCTCACTCACTTGAGGGAACACATATATGGCCCAGACGACACAACAACCCATCCTGAAGATGGAAATTATCGACAACTGCCTTTGCACCTAACATTTGGTAGGTGGTGGCGAAGTCCGGGTCTGTCTCATAGAGTTGGGGTCATCCAGAGGTCTCATGGCCATAGGAGTCTAGCACTGTGGTGAGTGCAACGACTGGTGCTCTGCTGAGGCAATCAACGACGTGGTTGGTGCTTCTCGTTTTATACTTGATGTTGAGGTGGAATTGTTGCAAGTATGTGGACCACTTTTGATGGCGGTCATTCTGCAATTTTTCTTGTGTCTGCATGAACTGCAGCAGCTTATGATTAGTGTGGATGACTGTCTCCCTCCCAAGAATGTAATGTCTCCACTGGCGGTAGGCTTGCACAATGGAATACATTTCTTTGTCGTAAGTAGGGTACTTACGGACAACATCTGATAGTGTCGCACTATGATAGGCCACAGTGTGGCCGCGCTGCGTGAGAACGACACCCACAACATAGTCTGAAGCATCGGTCTCAATCTCAAAGGGTTGTTGCAGGTCTGGTAGTGAAAGTACTGGGGCTGAGCACAAGCGCTGCTTCAAATCATTGAACGCTTGTTGTTGGGGCCGACCCCACGCAAATTTTGCCTTACCACCACCCCTGGTTATTTGGCTGAGGGCCCATGCAATATGGGAGAATCCCAACACAAACCTGCGGTAGAAATTGGCAAGGCCCAAGAAGCTCTGAAGCTCAGTGAGTGTGGTTGGGGCTGGCTTGTCACAGATGACTTGGATCTTGGCTGGATCCACATGTACGCCATGTTGATCAATGATGTACCCTAGGTAATGGACCCTGTCCATGCCGAATGAGCATTTTTCCAAGTTGGCATATAGCTTGTGCTGCCACAGGGTGTGCAGAACCTGTTGAATATGCTGCAAGTGTTCGGCCCAAGTCTTGCTGTAAATGAGAATGTCATCAAGATACACCACTACAAAAGTATTGGTGAATGGTCACAGGATGTCGTCCATCATCCTCATGAAAGTGGTTGGAGCGTTTGTTAGACCAAAGGGCATGACCAACCATTCAAAAAGGCCTTCCTTTGA
>ML789656.1:582914-597010 GCA_009831015.1 Picea engelmannii
TAGAGTTCACATGGATTCTTCAATAGCGTGGGTCATGGCAGCTTCTGAGTGACCCACCTGCTTCGTTTCCACTGATGATTGCTTTATTTATGATCTCTCCTTTAGCACGTTGCCTTCTGCAACCTTCGCTATAGCTTCCTCATGTGACCTGGAGCAAGGGCAACAAAACAACAAGCAAGAATAATATCCTTCTGATAATATAAAGCAATAGCACGAACAATCATCACAACAGCTCCTTTAGAGCTATCACATATGATTTATCTGAAGCAAAGATTAAAGGTAAGGAATACAATACGAAATGAGGTTAACACTCTCATAGTGTTGTGACCAAACATTCTTCCATGGTAACCTGGAACTGACACATGAGGTTTCTCCTAGAGGAGGTGTTAGTTGTATCAGGCAAAGCATTTACCTCTATATGCTTACATGCTATCAGGTATAATACTTTACAAAAACTGTTATCTCAACTATAGTCATCAACTTGTCATGTGTACCTTTGAATCTTGATTAATCAAACCTGGAGCCTTGTTCTAAAAAATGAGTGCTTGCTTTTCTTCCAGGTCTCCTTCACTCAAGTGACGAGTGGTTTCTTTTATTTTCTGTACTAAGACAATACACTAACTTGACAAAAGGTTAGGTTAGAGGATAAACTCTATGATCAACTTTCAATTCTTTTAATAATTTGATCATAGCTTCAACATGCAACACTGATTAAGATAATGTCATGACAAATAGATGTATATCAGAATAATCACACCTGGGTTGCATCATTCTTCTGAATGTGTTGGATCTTGAGATCCTTTTGGATCTATGGCAAGAGATCCCTTCTCCAATGAACATATGTAAGTACAAACCTTGGATAACATTTGCAGGTAGTAGCTCCATCTGGTAGCAACAGTGATCATTACGAAAAACTTCAAGGGTGATTACAACTGGTTCTACGGCTGCAACTGCAACTGGTGCTGCAACTGCAATTGGTTCTGAGACTGCAACTATAATTGCAGCTTAGGGTTTTATGAGGAAACCCTAATTTTTCAAACTTCGAATTTTGAAATTCTGATCTAGGGGATAGATGTGCTTAGTTGAGGCGAGTTAGCTGGTGCAGTCAGAATTTCGAAAATCCAACTTTTACCCCCTCAAACTTGATCTGTGGATTTCTGGACTGGTGCTTCTGGTACTTCTGGTACTTCTAGTACTTTTGTGAAACTAAGGTTTCACTTTTCGGGAGATCCAACCACTAAAAATGTGCGCTCTAGGTGCCAAATTGATCCTGGGGGGAGGGCACAACTTTCTAGGTGTTTAGGGAGCTGAAAATAGTTACTTTTGCAAAACCCTAATTTGCAGGTGTTGCAACAGTGACGTTTTTCCTCTTGCAAATTGTGCTTCCTTCAGGTTGGGTCTGATACCATGTTAATGTTTATGCCATTATTATAGTTCTTTGCATTTCAATAGATAAGAGCATCATAAGAACAAGATCATTGAGAAATACACATTCACAAGAGACATAACATTTATCCTGGAAAACCCTCTAGGGGAAGAAAACTCAACAAAAAATTCCTTATCATAAATAGCTTATACAATGTTCAAGAGATAACTCAAACCAATACAGATAGTCCTCCCCAAGAGATGCGCCACTCTTCTTCTCCTCTCTCTAACTGGTAATTGCAACTTGCCTCATAAGATAATGAGCAAGTGAGTTGTGTGATTAAAGTGAGGCGCTAGCCTCCTATATATACAAGACTGACACATGTGAAAGGGTTTCACTGGCAGGGCCGACCTCTCACTCTGGGTGGGTAAACCCACTTTTAATTAATTCTGGGTCTTCAATAATAACTGTTGGGGCCGACTTCTTATTCTGCCTATTACAACTGTCCGATGACCAATCCGCAAAAGGGGATTTCGTCCTAATACAATTACTGACATGATTAATCCACAATGGGGATTAATCCTAATAATAAAATAACAATACTAATAAGAATGCTCTTTGCAGTTACATTATTTCAACATTCTTCTATCTGTGCGAGGCCCAACACATAGCGAAGTGCTTTGGTGACTACCTCTGTGACTCCCATCTGCTCTGTGAGCAACTGTTCTTTCTCCTTCTGGATCTGTGCTCTATCCTCTGCAAACTTCGCTTGGAGGTCGTCTTTTTCTTTCTATGCAATCTGACGCTGTTCTAGGGCTTCTTCTTTTGCATGCTTCAGGGCCTTTGTGGCCTGTTCTTTTTCCTCCTGGATACGATGAAGGTGAGCCTCTATCGAGTCTGCTAATCCCCTGCTGACAATAGTGCAATAGACACTATGCAGTTCAAATAAAGAGCATGTTGTACCCCTTTGAGCTCTGCCTCGATCCTATCAAACATTGTCTCATGTTTGGCTTCTCTTCGCTTCAAGATGTCCTCTGAGGTATCTGATACAGTGTTAATGATAAGGTCAATGTCATCCACCGTGAGCACAGTGTGGAATGGAGGTTTATTAGATTTTGACTTCTTCCGCGATGAAGGTTTCGTCAGGGAACTCTTTCTTTTCTTGGATGTTTTTGCTTCTGGAAGGGGATATTTAGGCGGTGTTACTTCGCCCTGCTTCTGCTTGTATTCTCCTCTTCATCCTCTTCTTTGTCTACTTTGTCACCTCCTCCTTCAAGTGAATCTAGTGTAGTTTCCTTTGATGTGCTGCTTAATTCTTGTACCTCTTCCTTCTTTTTCTTCCTACTACTGCTAGGTGCATCATATTCTTCGCGAGTGACCACAGGGCTTCTGATGATGTTAGGGTTGAAGAGTTATGCTTGGTCGACGGGTACAAGGAACTCTACAGGCCATTCCTTGGTTATTTCTTCCATGTCCTCCTCTGTGAGTTTGTAATAGGATTGGAACTCTTCTTTGTGTTTGTCTCTGCGTGCAGTGATATAGATGAAGTGCCTGTGTGCATGGAACTTCGCAAGTGGCCTGAACCTGTGCAGAGTGTTCGACGTTATGCGAGGGAAGGATTCAATGGCCCTCTTCAGCCGCAGATAATAGGTGTGGAACACTGTATTTGACTAACATTGTTTTTCCATGTCGCTCGAATACCATAGCGTAGTGAACTTCGCAGTTAGTGGTTCAAATGGCTCAATTTCAGGGAAGATCGCTCCTTTCGGCATCTCCCAAGCAATGAAGGCAATGAGGATCATCAACCAACTGAAATGGAACTCGTAGCCTTGATCCTGAGCTTCGTGACAGTCTTGCTCTAATTGGTTGACGAGGTAGCTCGCCCAGTTCATTTGCAGCCCTTCAACGCATTTTCCTGCGAGGTCGACGACAAACCCCGTGACCTGCGTTGGCCTATTCTTCCTGACAAGCTTACCAACGATCAACTAGAAAGCTAGGCACACTGCGTCATTCTGGATGGAGGTTACCTTATAGCCCCGCTTTCCCTTGTCCACATCGCCATAGGTGTCTTTTATTGTCTGTGTTAGGGCGTTATCTGCAGCCTTCCTTGGGTAAAAATCCTGGGGATCTGGTCCTTGCATGCTTAATCTAGTGATTCAATGGATCAACGCTGGATCTACTGTGATGCAAATGTCCAACCATAGTTAACCGCCATGGAAGCATGACAACAGGAGTTTAACGCACACGTTAACCTCTTGATTTCTGTCGAAGTGTTGGATCTTCATCACATTAAGAATGGTGGACCTCGCGATGTCCATTGTCCACGGCTAGGGGATTATCTTTGACTTCTTCCCCATTGTCTTGGTCAAATACTTGTGTGGTGCGAGCATTCCATAGTTTTTGCGATCTCCCAAGTTGAATTCGTTGATCTTAAGCATTAGAATCCTCTCCAACTATAGTCCTACTATGCGTGTCCCCTTCGGGAGGTATGCGTTGATCACTGTGTAGTCGAAGTCCCTCGGGATGTTGTCAAGACTCACTGCGCTAGCCATAGGCAAGATGTAGTCGGGCATGATTGATGGGATGAGATTCGCATTCGCCAAGTCATCACGATGCTTAGTCCATTTCTCTGTTGCAGTTCGGGAGGGCCCAAATTGACGTGTAGTCGATGGGGATGCTTGCACTCCTCTTATCGACGAAGATTGTGCTCCTGCGGACATGACCTTCTCAGCCATGAGGTCTATGAGAATCTCTTCGATTGATTTCTCTACTGCGCTAAAGTCACTCGACATACACGCTCGAGATTTGATATCTCAGGTCGGTGAACAAATAATCAAGGTAGCAGAACGGATGGCAAGGTCTCAATAAGCACAACGCGGTAATAGTCATCTCTCTGTGGGTTAGAATAATAACAATTGGCAAAAGTGTCTGCGGTAAGACATTCGACGGGTTAAATAGTTAACGTCGTAACAAACTCGTCCAACGGGCAGGAATGCCTCAATCAATACAATTCCATCCGTTATGGCGCGGTCCCAACAGTCCAATGGCAAACGTTCCGGCAATAACTGTGTTTCTAGCCGTTCTGGAGCATTGTTCTAACGGTTGGGACACCTCCAACGGTCATATCACTCCGTCATGGCAAAGTGTCAATCTACGCTGCTCTGCGATTCCAGCGAGGTTCAAGTTCTGCAAGCCTTCCTTCTGCGAAGTCCTCTCTGGAACCTCTTGCAATTTTTCTAGCTTTGCTTTCTTCTTACTGAGTTTTCTAGCTTTCTGTCATGTGATCTGCGTCTTTGGATTCCTCTTTTCATTCTTGTTCTTATCTCCTCGTGGCATAGTAACTTCGCACAACTGAGAGTCATTCACAGGATTCTAGGGTAATACTTCTTCTCTTACTGTTTCTGGAGTAGATGCTCTACTCTCCTGTATGAATAAGTTCTCTAAGTCTTCTTGTGTCCCGACAGCTAGGTCTTTGGCCCTCAATTGCTTCGACTTGTCCTCATGTTCTTCTATTAAGCGTGTTATTCTCCTAGCTATGAAATCCCTTAATTCTTGTTTTTTCTGTTTTAGAACTTCATCTTCTTCTTTCCTTCGGATCTGATCTTTCTCAATCCAAGTCCTTCCTAACAAAAGTGGAAGAGGGTCGTTGTTCTCAACAAACTTAATGACTTCAAATTCTTCTTTTGTCGATGTTCCATGAGCAATCATAGGTACATGGGTAAGTCTTCCACATAGAGTTATCATCTTTCCTTTAAACAATCATATTCCTCCTAGTGAAAGAACCATAGCAGACTTTCCTAAAATTTCCCAAGTACTTTCTATTATAATGTTCACCTGTGTTTCTGCATCCAATACACAGTCTATGTCGAAGTCTCCTATTCTTGTTTCTATGCATTCTTTCTCTTTTAAAATCTATGATAAACTGATGTCTCTATGATCATTCAATGTTTCTTTCATCTGCAATAATATAGTCTCTAATTCTTTGTGGTTCTTTATCATATTCTTAGTCTCTTGGCCTTCCTCGGGGTTTTCTTGTCTCAAATTCATATTTTCAACTTTAGCAATCATTCTAGGGCAGTGCAAAACTTCATGTCCAGTAGTTTTACAACAAAGGAAAATAGGACCTCTACCAGGGCATTCCTTAGCAAGATGTCTCGGTTTTCTACAACTATAACAAAGAGTCAATTCTCTCTTTCTCTTAAATGATCCCCAACCTTTCATGTACTGCGCACTAGGATCACAGGGATGGACCTGCAAAATATTCTTTCCAGGATCCTGCACCCACTTGTTAGTCCAAAAATTATTTCTATGCATAGGAATAACATATCTTTCACTATTTCTATCAGATATATTCATATCATATATTCTTTCTTTAGGTTGTGCCCTAGTTTCCAGACTAGGACCAAATCTATCAAACATACCTAGATGCATTCTTTTGAAGAAAATGTTTTCACTTATCTTACCTTTATCAGAGCACAAAGCTTTAAGATCTTACCTCTTTTCTTCAAATCAGACTTTTTTTCTTAGCACGGAGCTTCACAAGTCAAGTAAAGTACTGAGCACTACAACAACAGATCCACGCACAGAGCTTTCTCTTTTCTTCAGTTCCCAGTAATCACAGTTTCAGGTCCTGACAACAAAACCATTTGTTGGCACAGGGGTAGGCCCAGGGTTCAACGCTACAACAACGCACCAACAAAACCCTAACTACCAGCCCTTTCGGCAACACCTGCGAAGCAGATGAAGTCTCACCCGAGGTAGAGGAAGGAGGGGGTTGCAGGACTCAAGTGTCTGCAACCTAAATGGGATATAGATATGTGATTATAATACTTAACAGAGCACTTAACAATTAACATTCATTAGCATTTATTCACATCGCAGGTAAAACCCTAATTACATAGCAGCGCAGTATTCTACAAGATCTAACACATCCAAGCACTTAACACATAGAAATAGAGCAGATTTAACATTCGTTCACATTACTAAGCACTAAGCTATTATATCAGATGCATCTAACATACATAAAGATGACAACACTAAGCATAAATCACATCAATCACACAAAGAAACCATAACAAAGGATATACGTGGTCACCCCCAACGTTGGGCTACGTCCACCAACTCTTCGTCTTCACATATTATCTTTTGTCAATCTCCTTACATGCACAGAGCCTTAGAACCAACTCTGCATAGGACAGGAGATATGCGCACACCTCGCCAAATCCTCCTTCCCCGAGTTAGGTCACAGCACAAAGCCTTCTTACATAGTCTACACACAATATTCTTACAATCACTTGCACTTAGCTCTGCAAGTCTTAACACATAGTATGCACGAAGCATCCACAACTATTCACACTTAGCTAACATTAGCACTAAGCCATCGCCATTTCTAACATCGCCTAGATATCTATTGATACCTTACAAATGGGACCTATACATGGGTAAACCCATGGGCCGACATCCCATACCCGTTACATAAACCCTAATCCCAAAAAGACTAGAAACGGGGGCCAGATCTCACGAACTTTGCTTCGCCTGGCGCTCCATCTTCGACCAGCCTGTCGAAGTCCCCAAAATTGGTCAAACATGACCAGCGTTTCCACAAAACCTGGTCAAGGGTCGACAACCCTTCATATTCTATTCATAAAAATCGCAAGGGAGAATCATCATGTCCTCAGGCTCAACATCAGAAGGTTTCCACTGCTTTACCAACGGCCCCAAAACAAGAGAAGAGAGGCTGCGATGATAAGGTTGCTTCTCATGTTATCCATTTTCGAGGAGCATTAAGATTTCAATATCTAATTCTTCTATTTCGATAAATCCAATTGGGATGGAATAATATACAAGCTATAATCTCTTGGGGATAAATCATAGCTTTCATATACTTTGTATCCGTATATGTATTTCGAAAGAAGAGTAATTTGTATTGCAATATATGCAGTAAAAAGAGATCTGGCTAATTAGACACAAATTTTCTATTGGAATAGGCGGTGAGATCAATGGAATCATCAGAGGAAAATCATGAGATACAGAGCATACCCATTAGTCCACAACAACCAATGGTTGGAACCCAACAACTTGCACTGATTACTATAACAACTCCTGCAACAAAGAAATGGAAGCCCAAGAAATTATTCACTGCATTAAGGTCTTTATTCCACTTCTTGTCCCTCCAAACGTCCCCGTGTAGATTGCCATCTCTTCCAGCGGGACCATCTAAGTTTCCCCCTCTAGGAAACATAGTGATGGGAACGTTATTCGGTTATAGAAAGGGCCACACCCATTTGGCAGTACAAGAGAATCCCAAGGACCCTCCAATTCTGTTTCTGTAGCTGGCAACTCCAACCAGCGCTCTCGTCAAAGAGATGGGCTCAGGGTTGGTCAGAATTGCATTAGAGTGTGACAAGACTGTAGGAAGAGGGAAACTACTTCAAGAGCCTGTGTGGACCATGTATTACTATGGAAAGGCCATAGTTTGGCCATAGTGCATTTTTTTTTTTTTTGGCATCATATTTGGCATGAGAATTGCCTTTTAATTTTGGTGTATTGGCCATGTAAAGGTCTTGATGTAAGCACGAAATCATGTAAAAAGTTTATGAAGCATTGTAATGGCTATTAGCCACTCTTGAGTGAGGAGAGTGAGAGGCGTTATTGTTGTGCCTTAAACCTTTATTAGTTTCTTTGTAATCATGATGTAAACAATTGATTAAGGCATTTTGCCTACGCCATTTGGTGATTCATTGTAAACTTGACCAAGAGTGTAGTTATAAACTCTTGGCAAGTAAGAAACATATGCAAGTATCATCAGTTACAGGTTGCAAATTTATGCAAATGGGGGCTTCGACATTTCATCTCCGAAGAACAAGAGGTGAAGGAGACATGGAATGTGCCTTTCAGAACATTTTCTTGGCAGCAGTTGCAAGTGTTTGAGTTACATTATGATTCTGAAGTACAGGGAATTAAGACATTTGCATACAGTTGATAATGGATTGCAGGTCAAAGTTGATACTTTTGGAGGTCCAAAATTTTTTCTCTGTGAGGAGGTGTGATCCAGGAGGATCTTCATAATCGACACATTTTCAATCAGCTTCAAATACTGCCAACATTGTCTAGTCAACAAAGAGCTCACACTAATCTTTCTGATGCATTTCGAATGAAGTCAATTGGACTTAACATGTTAGAGATATGTCTTGTTGATATTTAGGGGCAAAATAACATTCGTAAAATGTTTAATACATGAGATAGGGTTCTCATAATTATGTATTTTTCATTATTTTAAAATGGATTATTTGGTGAAAAGTCATGTTGGCTTTCAATTCCTAGTCTCAAGGAGTGTCCTAAGGAGAGTTGAGATCTTCATGGATGGTTGAAAGATATTCTCAAACCAATCCCTTGAGATATGCCAAGATCCTAATTTAGGGGATCTTGAGAGATATTATCTCCGTGAAAATATTGTTGTGGTTGAGCTGGAGATGTTATATAAACCCTTCTTGGGGGTCAAGAAGAGGAGGAGAGAAAGGAAAAATCTTGTGGAAATCTTATTGATAGCTTATTGATTCATAGGATGTCTTTGTAAAGGAGAAACAGGTTGTAGGCTTGTTTATGTAGCCCTTTTGAAGCAGAATCAATTAAGCAGATTCATGGGATTCATGAGTCTGGAGACGTAGCCAAGGGGTCTGGTGAACTCCGTTATCTTATTGTTGTCAATGTTGTATGTGGATCTCTTGCGCATGATTGAAAACATTTTGGTGTGGATCTCTTGAGCATGATTGAAGATCTATTATGAGAAAGAGAGTTTGAGGAAGATCTCATGGATGCATCAAAGTTTTGGCAATGTCGGAGATGTTAACGACAAAAGTTTCAGATCTTCAGAAACCCTAGTTTCTGAGGTGTATGTGGGTTGTAATGGGCCAGAGAGCGTACATACGTGGGTTGTATGAAGACATGGCACATACAGTGGATGGAATGATGAAGACTTTGTGGTTGAGTTGGTACCAAGCTCCTGGATGATGAGGTAGGCTCCAGATCTGCATTCTATGGGCTCAGATCTGCCACTGAGACACTCGTATGGTTACATTATTATCTTGATGGATACTATTGTTTGATGTGTTGTGAATGCTTAGGGCATTCTTGGTACGGCTTCTATGATGTGGTTTAGTTTGGTTGATTTGGTTGATGGAGTGAAGTACTCTTGTGATTCAATGGTGAAATGATTGATATGGTATACTAGTTGTTTATACATGATTGAAATAACATTCATATTGATTGATTGTGGAGCATGAGTAGACTATTGGAAAGCTTGGATGTGTTGTGACTGGCTGGTGTTCAGATTGGACAGTCGGAGACAGAAGAGAATGATAAATTGGTTACAGAGGATCTGAGTTGATCTTGAAGGATAAACCCTAATAGTTCAGAAGATATATGTAGGTTGTTGTATACATTGGCCACGTGCATACACGGGCTGTAGTGAGCTAGGGCGCGTACTCACGCGCGCTGCACTACTGATAGGTCGCATATCTGTTGACATATTGATATCTGTTGAGGATTGTTGTCTCATCTCAGTTGATGCTGAGAATGTAAGTTGAATCTTGCATATAGAGCTGGTGCTCTTGTAGAGTTGTACTCTATTCAGTTGTTGCTGGAAAACCCATGGATTGTTGTCCATAATAAAAAGAAAAATTGCACATACATCTTGTGTTCTTTGTGTTCCTTGTGGTGATGACTTGTTGATGATATATTGCTGATATATGTTCACATCTAACTGGTTATAAATGACATCAATGGGTAATGAGTAAATGATTGAATGCTAACTGAGAAGTTTTGTGTAAGAGGGGAGGTTTGGAAAAAAGAGCCCCACACTCATTCACCCCCCCCTCTAAGTGTGGTAAGTGTGTCCAACAATTGGTATCAGAGCGAGCCTTCACTACAAGCCTTAACAAACTTGAAGGAGATCCATAGACACACAAATAGATGATGAAATACCAATCCTTTATGAGAAAAACTATTCTACTTGGAGACTAGAGATGAGAGTGTATTTGAAGACAATGGGAGCAACTATTTGGAAGGTAGCCATTGGTGGATCAATTCCGTTGAAGAACAAGTCAAAGTTTGCATCTCAAAGGGAAGGACAGAAGAATGATGCATTGGTTCTCAAGACCATTCTTAGTGGACACTCAAGCCCTATCAAAGAGAGCATGAGACAATGGACTTCCGCCAAGGATCTATGGTTAAAGCTGGAAGAGACATATCAAAGCAAGAAGGAGAAAGAAGATGGTGAAGACCACTCCATCAAGATTATCAAAGGTAAAGAATCTCCAAAAACCCTTGATTGTATTATTTCCAAATGTGATCTTGAAAACATTTCAAGTGAAGATAAAGAATCAAGTGATGATAGGACAAAGGAAGCTCTTGAAGACATTTCAAATGAAGGCAAAGAATCATGTGATGGTGTTGGCAAGAAGGAAGATATTAAAGCTAAAGAATCTCCAAAGACTCTTGATTGCAATGATTCAAAATGTGATGATGTTGAATTTTTCTCAAGTGAAGAAGATGATTTAGAAATAGTTTGTGTAAAGTTTGATGATAGTTATCCCATGGAAAGAATAGAAGAAAATCGTTTAGGACTTCGAAAGGAAATTGAAAAGGGTTTATATAGATATAGAAGTGATCATTTTTATACACACTATAACTATCTTTCGGATAACACTAAGAAGTTTCATAGGAAGAGTCAAAGGTACATATTGAAGTTAAAGGGAATGCTCAAAGAACAAGACGAGTGTTCTAAGACTAAATTAGAAGAAAAGAAAGAAGAGATCCCAAGACTAAAGAATGAAAAAGAAGATATGAAGGTAGAGGATGAGATTAACAAAAGTTTTGAAACTATTGCCCATTTCAAGATCCAAATTGAAGAAGCCAAAAGGGTAGAAGAACTTTTGAAGAATCAAATTAATGAAAAAGAAGAGTCATGTTGTAAGTTAGAAGCCGAAATTGTTGACCTTAGAAAGAAAGTAGAGAAGTCAAACAAATTCTTCAATAACTCAAGAATCTTGGATGAGATATTGGAAAGTCAAAGATCACCATGTGATAAATCAGGTCTTGGATACAAATGAGAAGATACACATGCTGAAGCAAGCACCTCAAAGAAGCATGAGGTAAGTCCATCAAAGGAGGAGGACAATGTTGCAAAACAACCATCTACACAAGGCAAATAAAATCTCAAAAGAATAAAGCAAACAAGACATCAAGAAGCTACTTTTAGGACACCAAAGCAAAGCTATGAAAGTATTTTTCATGGGCATTGTTATTCATGTAATGGATATGGTCACAAAGCTTTTGAATGTAGATCTTATGAAAGGAGATATAATGGAAGATTCTATATGAGGTGTTGGAGATGTGATCAAGTAGGACACATTGTTGTTCACTGTAACACCATGAGATGTTACAGCTGTAGTGGATTTGGCCACAAATCCCAGGAGTGCTGGAACATAAGAAGAAAGTCCATGATGAGGACTTCACATAGCATGGCTAGAAGAAGGAATGAGGTAAGAAAGGGAGACATCTTTGAAAAGATGGATGCTCAGAGCTCAAGTTCTTAGGAGCAGGGACACCTACAGAAGTGGGTGAAGAAGACAGAGCAACCATAATAGAATGAAAGACTGAAAGGAAGCTTAAGTAAGTCATCTACTGAGGCATACACGAGTGACAGTGGTATCAGTCGCGTATATACGCAGGCTGACCTTGAATAGGTCGCGTACATACTCGAGTTGTTGTGCAGTAGACCGCGTATATGTGGTAAAGCCTTGGGAAAAAGGCAATGCACATGGATTGCAGCTTGATATGTTGGTATAACTCAGTGTTGTAGAGTCTAACATTATTTATTTCAAGGTTTTGACACTATTTGTTGCAGGTTTTCATGGTTCTATGTTAGATTATGTAAGGTGACGATGTAAAATAAATCTTAGGTGCATGGCACTAACCCATGAGTATGGATTGATATTGATCTATTGGGGTACATGGCTGGTACATATTTGAGTTTCATTGATATATCTTATGATGTATTATTGGAAGCATATGTTGAATGTCATGGTGCATGCATTTTGCATGTGGTTGGGCTACATATTGAGACATGTAGTTGGTGAGTTGAGTTGATAGTCATGTTGTACATAATTGGGGAGTCATAGCTTGTTGATGCATGGTTTTTATACTTGCTTGGTGCAAATGATGATGCATGATGGTACACTCATAGATGATATTTGGTTGGCATATTGGTAGATGCACATGTTGGCATATTGATGGATGCACATGTTGGCATATTGATAGAGGCATATGATTGACACATTCTATGTGTTATCACTCCAAGAAACCCTTTGTGGTTGTAGACCAAAGGTGCTTGGTAACTTAAGAATATGGTAGATTTGTATGCTTGGAACAATAAAATAACTCAATAGCTAATGAAAGTAACCACTCATCATGTATCTGAATAAAACAGTGCTTTTAGAGAACAATAATCAGACAATAGAGTTGAAAAAAGGGGATAAAGAATACTAGTCCAGATAACCAAATACAACCATATGCAGGGTCATACAAGACAACAAGAAATTCTTTAATCCAAGTTTATGAGCTTAATAAGAAGATGGCCGTTCTTAAAAGCTAAACTAAACTGGAGTAAAGTGTAGAATCATGAAATATATGAAAGAATATGATATTGAAAACAAAGGAGGACTGTGATTCTATTATCAGAATAAGAAGTCAAATTCAATGGCTAGAAAATGTCTCTTAGATTGAACCCCCTTTGGTGCTCCAAATGTCTTTGGCTTTATAGCCTTACAAGATGAAATCTAGATCCTTGAAAGATGGATCAGAGTTACTAAAAATAGTCAAACCAAAATAGATACAACAAGTGTAGGATGAGATCCTATAAAAATGGATCTAGAATACTAAAAATGGAAAATCAAAACAAAATAGAAAAAGGTCCTATCTAATGATCTCTAAGAGTAGTAAATTGTTGATGAAGTGCAATTTTAGCCTCCCAAGGCTGTTTGATTTGGTCCTACAAAGATAAAATTCGAATTGGATGATGTGTCTTCAAACCCCTGATATTCTGCCTTTGAAAAAGATGCCAATTGTAGTTGAAAAACCTCTTTTTGACCTTATCCCTCAAAACTAGCCTTTGAATCAGACTTGATAATTCAACAACTGTCCATTTGAAGTGGTTTCAAACCATTCAAACTCAAAAAATCCTGATTTGGGCAAAAATTCGGTTATTCTGGCCGTGACAGGCTTTCACCAGCTAATTTAGCCAAAAATCCGCTCCTTAGCTGGTGAAAAGCAGAGCTTTCACCAGCTAACTAGCAAAATTCAAGACGAGTTAGCTGGTGAAAGCACAGATTTTTTAAAATCAAATTTCTCAGTCATGGAGAGTCCGTTTTACATGCTTGAATAGTCGATCGACAAAGAGAAATCCTAAGCTTTCCAATGGTGCTTTCAAAACTGCGTTTTGAGCTCGGGAAACTAGTCAAATGTTCCCTACAAGATTAGGCATCATTCTTTAAAAAATGTCAGTGCATTTTTTATCGCTAACATCTGGCTCCAACTGGGATGGAGACCTCCCTGCGAGGTCTCCAAGAACCTGGCAGGCCCCGTGCCTTTAGTATTGGGCATGGAGTCATTCAACCTTTACAATTTATCATCTAGTTATTTTCCAAAGTTTGTTGTTGTCTTTCCCAATCTT
>ML789656.1:609181-626980 GCA_009831015.1 Picea engelmannii
CAGATTACTAGGGACGTCTCCCTTGGGATTAGCCACCCTAAATAGAAAGAGCTCCCCATCGAGGTGACAGTGGGTGGGGAAGCTCCTGTTACGCCAGTTTGGGCCTTGACTCCAGCTATCTAAACCTTTCCTACAAACTGTGCAATAACAGTAACCATGGTTTTGAAAATTCCAGGATAACTTCAACCTTGAAATGAGAGTATTGCAGGTAGCTTGAGGTCTTTGACTTTTCGTTTTCTAGCAGCTTCAGATACAAAGCATTTGTCTTGAGATGCCCTGGTGTGTTGAATCAAACACTTCACCCTGCTCAGTTTCTTCGAAGAGCATCATTGCACCTTGTGAACCAATTTCCATCTCTGTTTCGATCTCCATATCAATGCAAGTTTTTCAGTCATGTCATTTCCCTAAAAGGACTCTGGAAGAAGATTTTCAGAAGATAACTGATCCATATTGAATTAGAAGACTGAGCCAACCACCCAGGTCCTCTGAAATAAAATGTACCAAAACCCAATATATATTGCCACAAATCTGGATATTGGCTGCCTAGCCATGATGAATATAGATATCAGAGATGTTCCTCCTATAAGTCCATGGCTCAAAACCTTGTTAATGAATGATTAAGGGTTATAGATTTAGCTTTGCCAGTTGAGAAGTAATCACATGGATCGATTTCGAAGGAGAAAACATGTGATCTTTCTTTGAAAGGAGACACCTAAAACCCTTCCCAAGAGGAACATTGGTCTCATGTCCTGAGTTGGGGAAAGCTTACAAGTGTATGACCATCTCCTTCTAGAGCTTCCATTAGAAATATTGAAGCAACTTCACCAATATTTGAGGATATTGTGTACCGAATTAAAACCTTCATGTTGTTGTAAAATGGAACGACCTTTAGTAACAGCTGCAACTATTGAACTGAAAATGTCATCTGCTAAGACCATATCAGATGCCTCCTTTGTGGCCTCTTTAGTCTGAGGATCTTCCATGAATCTTTGATGCTAAGTTTTTCTTGATTTGATGGTTAATCATTTGATGCTCCCATACCTTTTCAAATACTCCAAAATCGCTTTGCTTCAGTGTAATTTTCCAAAAATTTCTTTCTGTAGTTTCACCAGCTAATTCACCTTACGATCTGCTAGTTCTCTGGTGAAAGTTCTGCTTTTCACCAACTAACTGGTTATAATTTTTCCCTTTGCGCTGGTGAAAGCTTTGTCTTTGGCCAAAAATAAACCTTTCATATTCAAAACTATTGTTTCACCAAAAACTCAGTGTTCTTTTGATTTATCTCCTTGCAAATTTACAACAACCTATCATTCTTGAGCCACTGTCAGTTCTACAAACAAAATATCGACTAGAACTTTCCAAACGGAATGAACTCGAGGACAACAAAATGATGTTTCCTTCACTGTAGGAAGAAAGAAGCATATGCTCTGGTGTAAATAGGTCACTTAGATTGCATGCATGTGATAGCATTTTACATAGATTTATGATCTCTGAAAGGATTTTGTCATGAACTTCAAAGCTAACAATAATGCATCTAGATTTCCATTCTCAGGAACCTTCTATAGTTAATGAAAGCACACTTCCACCCTCCAAATCCCGCATACGAACACTACAATCCATACTGCCTGATACCAATACTTGTCTACTCTGTGTTCCTTTGCAGTAACCACCATATTATGTGTTGCCAGAGAGAGTATAGGACCTGTGTGGCCTGTAAAAGACTGTAAAGCCACATTTACACCAATTTTATGTTGTAATCCACCTTATTTAACATAAGGATTTGAACCATTCCATCTTTTAAAGTTTTATCTTACCACTACAAAGCCATATACTAAAGCAAATGATATACTAGAATTCTCTGAAAATATCATGGAAGATGTAACAATCTTGCTTCTTTCAACAAATAATGCATTGTTTCCTTTCAAATGATCAATAGAAGATGTTTGCCTCTGTAAACAATTTAAGTATTCAATGTTATCAGCCTCTAGTTTTCTGCTCCCTGGCTTCTCTTCTAGAGCATCCATTTCTCCTTGGTAATTATACCTGGTACTAATGTCAGCATAAGACAAATGGGAAGTTTTCAACCATTCACTCCAAAACCCACCTTTCCCAAGCAAGACTGCTACCTGATGCTTATCTGAAATGGTTTTCATGATTCATATTTTTGATTGTGCATCTAGATGAACCAGATCTCGAAACCTTCTGATCTTTGTGACTGCTCTCTAAGGTTCTCTGCATCTTTAGAAACCAACCTCGAAAGAATTGGTTGAGAAAAAGTCAAATCTGGGCAAAAATACAACCTTGTTGCCATGTAACAGGTTTCACCAGCTAATTTTCCCTGAATCTGCCCCTTTAGCTGGTGAAAAGGAAAGCTTTCAACAACTAACTAGTGGGTTTCAAAACCAATAAGCTGGTGAAAACCCAGAAAAACTGCCTTGGGAAAAAATTAAATTTCTCTGAATCTGCAATAAACACTTGAGAGATTGATGGATGACTCAAGGCTGATTGAGTAGCCGCAACATGGAGGGATGATCCAGATCGAGCCATTAAGCGTGAAAAGGGAGTCTCTTTGCCTAATTAAGAAAACTAAAAGTACTCTACCTGCTCAAAGAAAGAGCTTATTCTTCTATCAATCCCTACACTAACCAATAGAGGCAGATTGATCAAGTAAAACTAAATTTCCAAAGCAGCCAAGAAAATAATTGACTTGCTAATATCATGTTTGATTTTTTCCCAAAAGATAAAAGAAACCATAGATTGTGGTAATGCAATTTGAAAATATGACAAGACCAACCTTCATCTGACAGAAATATTTTTGGATTTATGCTGCTCATAGACTCCAAATAGTCAACAAAAGGGTCATCAAATTCACAAAGAAATACCTCTTTGGACTGCTGATCCAATTGTAAATTGAAAAGATGTTGAAGGTTGCTTTCACTGATCTCACTGTTGAACGCAGGCTGCTTGAGATCTGGACCCTTCTTCTTACCATCTTCCTCTTCATGTTCGCTGCAAACCGCCTTTGTCTGCAAATCTGGAAAATGTGGGTTGTCTTCAACATATACTGCAGATGCAATACTTTCACTCACTGATTGGTCAATCTGCTCATCACCTTTCAAGTCTTCATGCCTGTTATAATTTTCCTGTGTCTGCAAGTCTAAAAGCTGAGGGTTGCTCATAGTATTTTCCACAGATCTGAAATATGTTGATCTATTACTTTCTCCTGCTGATATATGCAGTGGTTCTTCGACATCAATACATCCAAAAGAGACATGTTGATTTTGATCAATATTCAAAACAACAAACACATTTGATATGATGTCAGATATGTCACTATTATCCTTCAACACCTCTTGTCCTACATGGTAAATGTCTTCTTCAACAAATAAAGCTTTATGAAACGAAGAAAACTCTTCACAACATCCTTCAAAAAGATATTCAACTAGAAAATAATCTTTACAAAAGGAATTGAAGGCTGAATGGAAATCTGTCAAAGAACTAACACTTGCATTAGGAAGAGATCGACACCATTCACGAGCAATTCCCTCTAATGAGAAAAAGAAGAGCCGGATCTGAACATCCCATGTACAATTTCAAGTCGATGAATAAAATCATGAAAATCCAACAAGTGTTCAGCTGACACTTCCCATTCTTCTCCTCGAAATCTGGGAAGGTTGTGTTCCCATTCATCTCTGCTAGGCACTGGATTAGGGAAACCAACAATTTTTGAAAAATTACATAACACATACCTCTTAGCAAAGATCTGGTTCATGTCATACCAGTGAAGTCACCAACAGATTTTTGAACAATGGAATCGCCACTGAATTCGTCCTTCATGGAGTCGCCAGATAGATGATTACAACCAAATAATGTCCAGACTTTGTCTATCGTCAAAGTTGGATCTTGTCGTCTCCCAAGGAAGCTGAGCTTCAATCTCCTCTCCCCGGCAACGACGCCAATTGTTATCACTCCAAGAAACCCTTTGTGGTTGTAGACCAAAGGTGCTTGGTAACTTAAGAATATGGTAGATTTGTATGCTTGGAACAATAAGATAACTCAATAGCTAATGAAAGTAACCACTCATCATGTATCTGAATAAAACARTKCTTTTAGAGAAMAATAATCAGACAACAGAGTTGAAAAAAGGGGATGAAGAATACTAGTCCAGATAACCAAATACAACCATATGCAGGGTCATACAAGACAACAAGAAATTCTTTAATCCAAGTTTATGATCTTAATAAGAAGATGACAGTTCTTAAAAGCTAAACTAAACTGGAGTAAAGTGTAGAATCATGAAATATATGAAAGACTCTGATATTGAAAACAAAGGAGAACTGTGATTCTATTATCAGAATAAGAAGTCAAATTCAATGGCTAGAAAATGTCTTTTAGATTGAACCCCCTTTGGTGCTCCAAATGTCTTTGGCTTTATAGCCTTACAAGATGAAATCTAGATCCTTGAAAGATGGATCAGATTTACTAAAAATAGTCAAATCAAAATAGATACAACAAGTGTAGGATGAGATCCTATAAAAATGGATCTAGAATACTAAAAACGGAAAATCAAAACAAAATAGGAAAATGTCCTATCTAATGATCTCTAAGAGTAGTAGATTGTTGATGAAGTGCAGTTTTAGCCTCACAAGGCTGTTTGATTTGGTCCTCCAAAGATAAAATTCGAATTGGATGATGTGTCTTCAAACCCCTGATATTCTGCCTTTGAAAAAGATGCCAAATGTAGTTGAAAAAGCTCTTTTTGACCTTATCCCTCAAAACTAACCGTTGAATCAGACTTGATAATTCAACAACTGTCCATTTGAAGTGGTTTCAAACCATTCAAACTCAAAAAATTCCGATCTGGGCAAAAATTCAGTTATTCTGGCCGTGACAGACTTACACCAACTAATTTACCCAAAAATCCGCTCCTTAGATGGTGAAAAGCAGAGCTTTCACCAGCTAACTAGCAAAATTCAAGACGAGTTAGTTGGTGAAAGCGTAGATTTTTTAAAATCAAATTTCTCAGTCATGGAGAGTCTGTTTTACATGCTTGAATAGTCGATCGACATCTAGAAATCCTAAGATTTCCAATGTTGCTTTCAAAACTGCGTTTGGAACTCGGGAAGCTAGTCAAATGTTCCCTACAATATTAGGCATCATTCTTTAAAAAATGCCAGTGCATTTTTGATCGCTAACACCATGGATGCTATGTTTTGTCACATTGCATGATGTTGATGTACATGGTTGATGTACATAGGTGTTGTGCATTGTTGATGTACATAGGTGTTGTGCATGATGAGCACACGTTTTGGCACAGGATGTGCTTGGTTGATATTTTCTCATGATTCTTTATTTCATTGTTGACATATATTTTGTTTCATGATGTATGGTATGGCATAAGTTTGATGCATGGACAGGTCCAAGGATCATCATATGTTAGCATATTGTTCATGTTGCAAAAAAGATAGGGGGAGACATACCCTTAGGGGGAGTCATTCTTCTTCCCATGATTCTACGAGGAGATATTTATCAGATGCATGCCTAGAAAAGAGCCCTATAATTGAAGAAAGAGCACAGAGGCATAATTCCATGGGGAGCGATGGTCACATGGGGAGTATGTTCGATGTATTTTCAACGTTACATTAGAGTGATATCCCTTGTTCAAAAAGGGAGAGATTATTCAGAGGAAGATCAAAGGCCTTAGACAAGGGGAGAAGCCCCAAGGAGAGTTCAAGCAAGGGAAGCAACCCCAAGAGGAAAATGGCCCTTTTCCATTGATGTCAAAGGGGGAGAGTTAATCACATTGATGTGATTGATGTTTATGGGGAGAGACGATCACATTGACTATTGATGCAGAGCATGCCTTATCTACATGTTGACATCAATAATTGGTAATTGGTGTTGACATCAATGTTGGTATTGCCATCAATGCCAAAGGGGGAGATTGTTGGATCATATTGTCATTGATGCCAATGGTTTCATTGATTGATGTCAAGTGAATGATTGATGTCAAAGGATTGATTGATTAATGATTGGTGCAATGTATATGTATTGTCCTTGATGAGAATGATAGATTTCAAGTGGAAACCAATCGATGAAGATGGATCAAGATGCATAGATGAAGATGGATCAATGAGTTGTCATCGATACATGATGAAGGTGGTTTCATTGGTATATGATGCATTGTTGGAAAAATGTGTAGATGACTCATTATTGTCTTATCATGATTGATAAGGTGCACAAATGGATGAACTCCAAAGTGGTCCCCTTATGGTGAAAGCCCTCACGGGAAGACACTTTGTGAATTGAGTTATATTAGAAGAATGGTTGGAGGACTCATGCTTGTATGTGGAATAATGAGATGAAGATCAATGAAGTTGTTGGTGAAACTATCCTAGATGGATAGTATTTGTCATACCATTTTCGGTGGTATGTGGAATGTCACATAACACCTCACGGTTTGAGAGTTATGGTCTTACAAAGTTGGAGGACACCCATATGAAGGCTTGAAGCCCCCATGGTCAAAGAAGTCAAAGTGACCTAAAAGAATAAATCATTATTTAAATGATAAAGTAAAGTGACAAAGTCAAGGTGGATTATTTAAATAATAAAGAGAAGTGACAAAATCAAGAAATATTATTTAAAGGATAAAGTATTGGAGAACTTTCTATTTATGGAAAGTAGTCAACCCTAAAATAAGGAAAATAGGTTAAGTGGCCTAGAAATGGGGTAACCTAGAGGATGAAAGTATAAATAAGATAGCAATGGTCTCTTGTAGATTATTCTTTTTGTGAATCAATGGAGAGCTTCTTGTGAGAATATCTTTTGGAGTATTGATGGAGAGCTTCTTGTGAGAACATTTTGGTGTGGATCTCTTGAGCATGATTGAAGATCTATTTTGAGAAAGATAGCGTGAGGAAGATCTCATGGACGCATCAAAGTTTCGGCAATGTCGGAGATGTTGACGACAAAAGTTTCGGAGCTTCAGAAACCCTAGTTTCTGAGGTGTACGTGGGTTGTAATGGGCCAGGGAGCGTACATATGTGGGTTGTATGAAGACAAGGCACGTACAGTGGATGGAATGATGAAGACTTGTGGTTGAGCTGGTAGCAAGCTCCTGGATGATGAGGCAGGTTCCAGATTTGTATTCTATGGGCTCAGATCTGCCATTGAGACACTGGTATGGTTACATTATTGTCTTGATGGATACCATTGTTTGATGTGTTGTGAATGCTTATAGCATTCTTGGTATGGCTTCTATGATGTGGTTCAGTTTGGTTGATTTGGTTGATGGAGTGAGCAGTACTCTTGTAATTCAGTGGTGACATGATTGCTATGGTATACTAGTTGTTTATACATGATTGAGATAGCATTCATATTGATTGATTGTGGAGCATGAGTAGACTATTAGAAAGCTTAGATGTGTTGTGACTGGCTGGTGGTCAGATTGGACAGTCGGAGACCAAAGAGAATGATATATTGGTTACAGAGGATCTGAGTTGATCTCGAAGTATAAACCCTAATAGTTCAGAAGATATATGCATGATGTTGTATACACTGGCCGCATGCATATGCAGGCTGTAGTGAGCCAGGGCTCATACTCACACGAGCTGCACTACTAACAAGTCGCGTACCTGTTGACAGATTGATATCTGTTGAGGATTGTTGCCTCATCTCAGTTGATGCTGAGAATGTAAGATGAGTCTTGCATATAGCGCTGATGCTCTTGTAGAGTTGTACTCTATTCAGTTGTTGTTGGAAAACCCATGGATTGTTGTCCATAATAAAAAGAAAAATTGTACATACATCTTGTGTTCTCTGTGTTCCTTGTGGTGATGACTTGTTGATGATATATTGTTGATATATGTTCACATCTAACTGGTTATAAATGACAGCAATGGGTAATGAGTAAATGATTGAATGTTAACTAAGAAGTTTTGTGTAAGAGGGAAGGTTTGGAAAAAAGATCCCCACACTCATTCACCCCCCCCTCTAAGTGTGGTAGGTGTGTCCAACAATTTATACTTTCATGTAGTATCCCACTTTCTTTATTTTAGGGAGTTCTCTATTAACTTTATTATTTAAACAATTTCTTTTGCAAACACTTTGACTACTTTGACCTTTTGGGGATTCTAGATGACTCATGAGGGTTCTCCAACTTCACATGGCCATAACTCTCTAACCGTGAGGAGTTATGTGACGTTACACATACCACTGAAAATGTCATGACATGTACTATCCATCTAGAATAGTCTTACCTGCAAATAGATCAAAACTCATACCATTATCCATAAAAAAACTTGGGTCCATTACCCAAACCTTTGTGCTACCAGACTTTCTTCAAGGGTTGACATCAATGACAACCAACCCAATTAATCAACAACATCTCTAGACTCAAAACAATTTAAGGATTGTAGTCACAGTTACAACAACTACTTGTAATGTAACAAACTTTAGAAATATAGGTTAGAGGAATAACAATTACAAACCTAGAGTCTTCACTTACAGTGTGTTGTTCTTCTTAATGCACTGATATCCCTCTGGATCCATGACTTCAGCAAAGGTTCCTTCCTTTTGGTTGATATCTTTCCTCTTAGATCTTTATGAAGAAGGTCGTTGCGGTGTCACCTTTTGTCATCTTTTTATTTTGAAGTTGTCCCTTCAATGTAAGATCTTGAGTAGATGATTAGCTTCCTTGTCTTGACGTCATCTTCCTTCCATTCACCGATAGTTGTCTCTGGTAAACCTTTTTTTTTGTATCACCCACAATATGTCTTCGTTTGAAATCTTGTCTTCTAGGAACTTGAATTTTCTTGATTCATCAAGTTTATCTTCCATCATAGTAATGTTCATCATAATTGTGGATTTTTCACAAACCCTTGTCAACTGGAATAAAAAAACTAACGGCTAGGCTAAGCTAGCAACCTTAGGTTTTGTTCGGCTATGATTGCCAACAATAATCCTTGAAAGTTATAAGAACATAGGTAATATTGAAGGCTTCTTCAAAGAGCTGGAGAAACCCTAAAAACCAGGAATTTGTGGAACCCTAGAAACCTTAGGGCCAAAAATAAAAAATTCTCGAAACTTCACTTTAAGAGCTTTTGGAGGTGCGTTGAAAGAGGTCGTACCATCCTGTCCAAATTTCATCCCCAACGTCCAAGTATTAAGGGCTAGAACACCTCAGAAAGGAGGGTTGTACAAATTTTTTGGAAACTCTAGGAGGGTCATACGGTTCTGCAGAAATGAGAAGATTACTAGTAGATGCTTGTGCAATGGGTTCTTCAAGACCTATGCTTTGATACCATGTTGATTTTTCAATAATCTAGGCTTAATCATGTAGTTCATTCCCTTTTAGCATTTTACTTAAACCATAGACAATTTGTTGCAGCAACCAAGATCACAAGAAGAAACACCATGCACAAGTACATAAGAAGTATCATGGGAAACCCTTCTCAACAAGGCAAGAAAACCTAGCCAAACCTTTGCTATATTCTTCAAGAGAAAGACTTCCACCACCAAGAAAACCTAGCACACAAAAGGGTGCTCACAAACCCTAGAATACTAACGCCCAAGAGAGGTGCACACTTTTCCCAAGAAGATGTACTTGCTGAAATTTCCAAAATCACACTTAAGATACGATTCCTCAATGGGGAATTTACCTTTACTTATATCAGACTTGACCTGCCAATAGAAGTGTATATTGGCACAACAGGGCCGACCTCTCTATCTCATAATATAATTAATATCAACCATATTAATTATCTTTTACATGAATTATCAATTACATTAAGGTGGGGGCGACCTGTACCCTTTACATTACAATTAGGGTTGCAGGCAGGTCTGACTCTTGAAACATATAGCAATGGATCTCATACACCCACTAGTTTTTAGCCACTAGGTGAACATCCATAGAGATTTCCATATATCTATATCATTGTGTCTCACTGGAGAACCACACTCACTAGTGCTTAGCCACTAGGATCACGTTTACTTGTGCTCATCCATAGGCACATCCACTCAACAGATCTTCTTTCCCATTGCATTACACAGGAGAGTCATCTGGAGTTCGTCATCTCAACTCTCGGCTCAGACAAGGCTAATACATCGTCTTCATCTCTGTCTCATGAAGATGCACCCAACTCTATAGGAATTCACACGTTCACCTTGTGTTTAGCCACAGGCACGTCCAACTTAGTAGATCTCCTTTCTCACTGCATTACACAAGAGAATCATCTGAAGTTCTTCTCAACTCTCTGTAAGGAGGCCATCGGTACGTTCTAGTTCTGTCTTAGAATGGAACTACACACCCAACTCATGGGCTCTCTCTCAGGTCGACTCAATCATTATATGTCTTGGAGGATGTCTCACGCAACTATAATGATCAACACGACGAAGCACCAGTGGAGTAGGATTCTACTTGGGTGAGTGTTTAGTATCTTGGCTAAGTAAGAAACAACAATCAATATCTTTATCTACAATCGAGGCAGAGTTTATTGCAGTAGCAGGATGTTGTATACACATGTTTTATGGATGAAACATACTCTGGCAGATATACAGGTTGAGTATGATGAGCCCATTCCAGTCTATTGTGATAATACAAGCGCCATCAGTATCTCAAAGAACCTGGTGATGCACTCCAAGACGAAGCACATTCCAATCAAGTATCACTTTCTACGGGAACAGGTTGCAGAGAAGAGCACCATATTTGAATATGTGAGCACAAAAGAACAAGTGGCAGACATTTTTACAAAACCGCTTCGACGGGAAGCTTTTGAATATCTTTGCCAGAGACTCAGAGTAATTTCTACTCCAAAATGAATGCTTTTGAATGCTTATCTTATATGTCTTAGATTTACACGGGGAAGCAACATAAAGACGATAGTTCAGGTTGGGAAATTCACTTCAGGAAGAGCTCAATCAGGGGGAGCAGCCCCAGAAGGAAAGATACCTTCACCATTGATGACAAAGGGGGAGATATTTATCAGATGCAAAGGTAAATGCTTGGAGAAAGAGCACAGAGGCATGGTTCCAAGGGGAGCAATGGTCACAGGGGGAGCATAAGTGATATGACTTCAGTATTGCATTAGAGTGTTTCCATCAATGCCAAAGGGGGATATTGTTGATTATTTGGGTTGGTTGTCATTGATGTCAACCCTTGAAGAAAGTCTGGTAGCGAATTCCAGTAGCGCAAAGATTTGGGTAATGAACCCAAGTTTGTTTGATGTATAATGGTATGTGTTTTAATCTATTTGAAGGTAATACTATTTTAGATGGATAGTACATGTCATGTCATTTCCGGTGGTATGTGTAATGTCACATAACTCCTCATGGTTAGAGATTTATGGCCATGTGAAGTTGGAGAACCCTCATGAGTCATCTAGAAGCCCCAAAAGGTCAAAGTAGTCAAAGTGGTTGCAAAGAAGAAATTATTTAAATAATAAATTGAAGTGATGAGTGTACTATAAGTCAAAGTGGATACAAAAGAAATTATTTAAATATTAAATTTAATGGATAAATTACTAAGTGGTTGGAAGTGAGTTAGCCCTAAAATAAGGAAAGTAGTTTAAGATGGTTAGAAGGTAACCCCTTGAAGAAGCTACATAAACGTATAAATAAGAGGAAAGGGTCTCTCATTTTAATCACACTTGAGCATATTCAATATCTACAAGTGACTAAGGTAACCAAAGGATATCTAAGGCAAATTTCATAGGGAAGGTGAAGTAAAGAAGGTCGAAATTCAAGGGAGGATAAATACTTTTGATGATGTTTTTTAAGGTATGTTATTTACAGGTCATCTTACAATTTTCGCAATAAATTTTTTTCTAGAATGATTCAGACTGAGAAATATGGAGGTCGTTGAGGAAACATATCCAAGTAGCTTTGACAACAATTTCAGCTTGTGGGTCGTTGTATTTTTGGAGTTATATGTAGTGGAAAATAGGGTTTGTGGCTAGTCCTGAAACTAGTCTAAAATATGTGTTTCGAGTAAAAATATCATAACTTCTTCATAACAGATCCAAATTTAGTAAGACCAAATTTATTGGTTAGAGTAAAGTCTGTAGTATTCTGTGTACGATTTGCAGATCCATAAAAAAAATATTCCATGCGGGGAACACTCTACAAGTTCGCTCTCTAGCATAAGCCGCAATTCAACAAGGTATGCCATTTTTGCTATAATTTTTTTTCTAAGAGGTTCCAAGTAGGGAAACCTGGAGGAATTGCATAAAATACACTGAAGAACATTGTGTACTATTTTCAGATCTTTATTCAATATAGGTACATAGTTATGATTATTTCAAGTTAGGGTTGTTGACTAATCCAAAATTAGACATATGAGACTAAAGTAAAGTTTGATGAAAATGCTAGTCTCTTGTTGTTAAAGTTAAGGAAGGTTTGCAGGTATGTGGTCATATACACCAGGTCTATTACAGAGTTACAAATCAGATTTGCATGATGAAATTGATGAGGTATTTTGGTTGAGGTACATGTTGGGTACATGGTTGAGACAAGTAGTTGATGAGTTGGCACATACATGAGGTGTATAGTTGATGATGTTGGTACATTTTTATGAGTCATAGTTTATGTGTATTTGATGCATGATTGGTACATATTTTATGCATGGTTGATGCACTCATTGATGGTACAAGTTGAGGTACAGTTTGGTGCATGGTTGTTGCATTTTTTTATGGTACAGGTTGATTACAGGTTGTTTGGTATAGGTTGTTACATGTTTTGTGCAGATTGATTGGTACATGCTTACAACAATATATCTCACAGTGATAGTGTGACAATGGTTCCATCATTCTACTTCTACGACAAAGCGGTTGGACGGGGCAATGATAGGTGGTTGTAGCCACCTTTCGGTTGTAGTCAGAGAACATAGGGGGTTGTAGCGTCCTTCTGTATGTAGCCAGAGAATTGGGGAGTTGGAGCTTCCCTCAGGTTGTAGCCTGAGAAAATAGGGGGTAGGAGCCTCCTTCCAGTTGTAGTTGGAAAACAAAGGAATTTGGTGCTTCCAATAAATGTAATTCGTAAAGACATATAAGAAAAAGATTTATGTGGTTTTATCTCGCTTTGGGTTTCCACGTAAAAACACTGGTGTATTGTGTATGTGTATGATTGCTCATTCATTCATTGTTTATTTTGTCAGACAATTGGTTCAGTTTGATGGACAGTTGGTATGGATTGTTGGTTTTCATTGATGTCAACCATTGGAGAGTGATATTGTAGATTGATTTCAACCTGTAGTGATTGATGTCAACCCTTGGAGAAAGTCCGGTAGCGAATTTCGGTAGCACAAAGGTTTGGGTAATGGACCCAAGGTTGTTTCATGTATAATGGTAAGAGTTTTAATATATTTGAAGGTAATATTATTATATATGGATATTATATATCATTCCAACATTTATTTAAGATCGATATGAGGAAGTTTGATGGCAAGGACCCAATCACATGGATACTTTAGATGGAACAATTCTTTGATCTACATAATGTGCCACATACGCAAAAGGTATGGATTGCTTCTTTATATTTAGAACCCAATCAATTTGTGTGGTATCAATGGCTTTGTTCTCGCAAATCACTCGTCACTTAGACAATTTTCACGGAAGAAATGATAGCACACTATGAGGATACGAGGAGCAATACCTTATTTAGCCAATTGATAAATCTCAAGCAAAAGGGTTCAGTTACAGAGCACATTGAGAACTTCCAAAGATTGAATATAAAGGTAACAGATATTCCATATGAGCACTTGATTGATGTATTCATAGGATCTTTAAGGGATAACATTCAACATGAGGTTCGTCTTTGGGAACCCAAATCATTGGAGAATGCATTTAGGGTGGCAAGAAATGTTGAAAGTAAAAATATGGCTATGGCTACTAGAAGGACCACTCCTAACATCTATCAATACAATAATGTTCCTTCTTCTAAAACACCTCAACCTACCAGGTTGACACCTCAACAAATGGAGGAAAGAAAAGCAAAAGGTTTATGCTTTAATTGTGACAATAAGAACAGTAAGGTACATAAGTGTGGTGAGAAGAAATTATTCTACATAAATTGTGAAGAGGAAGAAGAAGAAGAAGAAGAAGAACCATCTCAAGACGAAAATGTAGACGCAATTTCTTCTAAAGAGTTGACTCCCACGATATCGTGTAATACATTGGTTGGAATTAACACCCCTCAAACCCTCAATATCGAAGGATATATCAAAAATAAAAAGGTAATAGTCCTAATTGATTTTGGTAGTACTCATAATTTCATTCACTATAAATTAGCCAAAGCTCTCAATTGCTTTGTATATCCAGCACCAGAGTTTCAAGTAATGATTGCAGATGGAGGAACTATCAATTGCTTAGGAAAATGCAATAAGATCAATCTTACTATGGGGGAATATGTAATGAATAGTCTAATGATTGCTATCATCATCACATTCATACATATCATTTTTCAAAAAACAAATTGACCCCACCTGCCCCGTTTCGGTTCCCTCTTCATCATGGCCCATATCCGTAGCCAAAACTTGGAAGCTCGCTTCCATACCTTGCAATCTAATTTCACAGAGACCCAACAAGAAGTGAAACAACTCAGTGCCAATGTTGTCGCCATCAATACCACCATGTAGTCCTCCATGGTCGCCTCAATTGAAGAACTCAAACAAGACATGACTACCCAGCTTGAATCTGTCGTTTCGATGATCTACACCAAGCTTCATATCGTTGTAGATAACCCTTTATCTGACCCACCTCCACATACCGAAGCTGAAACTTCATCTCATTCCCATAATTTTCAGCCCCATCACTTTCAGCGTGACCTTTGCCTTCCGTAGGTGGATGTGACCAAATTTGATGGCTTCGATCCCACTGGTTGGGTAACCCAAATGGAACATTATTTCTCTTTATACGACATTACAGATGACTTGGCCAAACTCTGATATGGTGTTCTCCATCTAGATAAAGAACGTTGGCAATGGTGGCAATGGAGAAAAACTTCTTGTCAAGGGTATATTGCTTGGGCACACTTCGTGGCAGAGCTTTATGAACACTTTGACACTGACACCAACCATTTGGGTTGTTTGACAAAGTTGAAACAATCTGGAACAATGGAAGACTTTATAGTTGTTTTTAAGCGCTTGGTTTTTTGGACAGAGGGCATGCCTGATGCCTTTTTTCTGAGAATGTTTTATCAGTGGCCTCAAGGATGCGATTCATGCCCATGTCCTTATGGTTTGGCCTCAAAGTTTGGTGGAGGCTAGTAAAAGAGCTAAAGAAGCACAACAGGTTGTATCTTCTCAAAACCAGAAACCCTCCTTTATTCCTCGCATTAAACCAGTAAATCCCACTACTCCCTCTGCTCCACTAAAGATCCAAAAATTGACCAGGGCTGAAATAGTTGAACGCCAACTCAAAGGCCTTTGTTATAATTGTGATGACAAATATTTTCTGGGCCACAAGTGTAAGGAACAAAATATTTTTATGGCCATCTCAAAGGATATTTCAGAAGAGGATGTTGAAACTCCCCTTGTGTTTGAGTCACCTGAAACCACTAACAGAATCGATCATTTCCCTAAATGCTCTCACTGACTTCTCTGCTCCCCAAACCCTCAAGCTAATCAATTACATCAAGCATAGGAATGTCATCATTCTTGTTGATAGTGGAAGCACCCATAATTTTATTCATCACCACATTGCCCAAGAAACTCATTGCTATATCCATGCAGTCAATAATTTCCAAATCATGATTGCTAATGGCGGTTCCATGAAATGTGGAAGACGTCATGAAAATGTGCATCTCCAAATTGGTGACTACCACCTGAAATCTCATATGTTTTCTATCGACATGGGTGGTTGTGACATTGTGTTAGGTGCAGACTGGCTAAGGACTTTGGGTCCCATTCTCATGGATTTCAAGGAATTAACCATGCAATTCGACCAGGAGGGCCAAAAATATAAGTTCCATGCCATACATGCAACTGAGACACCCTCTGTGCCGCAAGACCTCCAATCCATCCTCTCTAAACATCAACTGGTATTTTCCACTCCCCAAGGACTCCCACCTTCCCGTGGTGTTCATGATCATTCCATTCCCCTTATACCAGGAAGTCTTTCTCCCAATATTCGTCCCTATCGTCATCCATTTTCCCAAAAAAATGAAATTGAGAAAATGGTTCAAGAATTACTTAGTGCAGGTGTTATCCGCCCTAGTACGAGCCCCTACTCTTCTCTTGTGGTCATGGTCCTGAAGAAAGAAGGTTCTTTGTGCATGTGTCTTGACTTCTGCGCCCTCAACAAACTCACCATTAAAGACGAATTTTTCATTCCTGTCATTGATGAGCTCTTGAATGAATTGAGTGGCACCCAGTTCTTTACTAAACTTGATCTTCGTTCTAGCTACCACCAGATCCGTATGAAGGAGGCAAACATTCCTAAGACTGCCTTTAGAACTCATGAGGGACACTATGAGTTTTTGGTCATGCCCTTTGGCTTGTGTAATGCCCCCTCCACCTTCCAAAGCCTCATGAATCATGTCTTTCGCCATTTTCTTCATCAGTTTGTCTTAGTTTTCTTTGATGATATCCTCATCTATAGAAAAATCTGGACAGACCATCTTGCACATGTGGACCACGTTCTCCATCTACTCTCTCAGCACCAACTTTTCCTGAAACAATCTAAATGTGTTTTTGGCACCTCAGAAGTCGAGTACTTGGGTCATCTTGTTGGCAAGAATGGCATCAGTGTGGATCCTAAAAATATTGAAGCTATGCAAGACTGGCCTCACCCAAAGACTCTCAAAAGCTTGCAAGGATTTATGGGCTTAACAGGTTATTATCGCAAGTTTGTTAAGAATTACGGAAAGATTGTGGCACCTCTCACCACACTCCTTAAAAAAAATTCTTTCATTTGGACTCCAACAACTGCTCAGGATTTTCAAACCTTGAAGATGGCCATGTGCACCACTCCAGTCCCGACCCTTCTTGATTTCACAAGGACCTTTGTCCTGAAATGTGATGCTTCAGGGAAAGGTATTGGCGTTGTTGTTGGTGCGTCAATATGTTCAATGTATATCTCACACTCATTTAAATGTCAATCTGGGATTCGTAATCGAAAGAGTCGTTACACCATATGTCTCGAGAAAAAGTAACCTACCTAAGTCTGTTGCATATAAGAAATAATTAATAACATAAAAATCTTATTTCTAAGATTTCTAAATAATCCAAGGTATTCTCTGAATCTAGAAGAGAAAACTGATAATGAAACTTAAGCAAACAGTCAAACAAAGAGATGTTGTCCTAGAGAAACAAGTATGTTCATTTCAGGCGCTTGAATTGAAAAGATGAACTTTAAGAAGCTTGTCTCCTGTAGCAGTTAAAACAATCAATTCCAACCATTCTCGAAACAAAAGCCAACTTCAACCTCATGTAATTCAATCAAACCAGCACAAGGGAAGTTCAATATAACTGAAAGACTTTATTACAACACATGAAGATGAACTATAGAGTGTCATGGTCCCTTGCGATACTAGGTCTACTACAGTCATAAACTCAAAATATTAGTCCCACACTTCAAATTATAAAATAGCTACCTTCAACATCTGAGAATGAAATGTCTATTCGATCTAACACTTGCTTATTCACACCAATCCAAAATGATTAACTCAATGCTCAATCCTGAAAATGAAATAAAGACCAATCACACACACACTGTTGTAAACTATCCACACAAACACACAGAACGTATACAAGGAGGTTTACCTTAGTTGGGGCAGTGGGCCCTTGCCGAACCAACAAGGAACCTC
>ML789656.1:677196-698690 GCA_009831015.1 Picea engelmannii
TTTCTCTCAGGTTTGTAAGCTGAGAGAAAGAATTCACATAACTGCAATGATACACACCTTACAGGTTTGTAAGCTGGAGAATGTCTCACATAGATAAAATTCATCAACACTCCCTCTCATCTAGGGAGGCATTCTTCATTATGCCAAGTCTCATACGGATATTCTTTGAATTTTGTTTTTTTGGCTGGAGTCATCAATACTCCATCTTAATTAGGAATGCATTTTTCACCAAGTCATTCTGGTCCATATGTCTGTAATTTGCTCATGTGTAGGAAGGTATTGCATGTGTAAGATTTTCCTCTGCATCATATCTCTGATATAAGGATACTTCATCTCATCGTGTTTCGATCCAATGGGAAACATTGGGTTCTCAAGGAGCTTTACGACTCTTGTTTATCATCATAGGATTCATCTCATGGTTAACTAAATCTCTCAGAAGCTTGTGAAGCCACATTGCTTCGCACACTCACTACTATATACTCTTGCCTCTGTGGTACTCAAGGCCATAGATTTTTGTTTCCTGCTTCATTAGGAAACCGTGGAAAACTTCATGGTAAGACAACAACTGGATGTGCTCTTTTGGTCCACTGTACTCTCTTCTCAATCTGTATCGGCATATCCTACAAGCTCAAGTTCATACTAAAGGCATATCTCAGGCCATATCCAATTGTGCCTCGCATATATCTCAATACAAGTTTTAGTAAGTCTGTCTTGGTTGACTCATGAAATGACTAGGCTCATTTATGGCATGAATCAAGTTTGGAGTTAACCAGATACATCAGTGATCTAATCAGTTGTGGATCAGTCTCATCTGAATCATCATCAATCTTCTTTAAATCCATCACTATGGATTTTTCATTCTATCATATTGAACTTCTTTAATATTTTCATTGTATATTTTCCTTGACTCAGGAAAATCTCATTGGTCCTCTGTCATACTTCTTGTCCTAAGAAGTTGTGCATCATACTTAGATTCTTCATCTCGAATTTAGAAGTCAAGGATTACTTCTATCCAACAACAAGGCTTTCTAAATAAGTCATCAAAAGCAGGCTCTCGTCACCACATTGTAATGATATAGGTTTGGATTAACAACATTCTTGTTGAAATCCAAACTCATCAAGATTATATCTATCTGGTATAGTTTCCAAATCATGGATTGTAGTATAGATGGGAGTGCACCAGGTTATTGGATCAATATGTCCCATCATAGTTCACTCCCTCTACTTGTGAGAATCCTTTGAATGTTGGATTACTGAGAGCGGGGGTGAATCAGTGATAGAGCAATTTAATCATTTTTAACTATATAATTCAAGTGTTATAACAATGTAGCATTATCATCCAATAATTGTAGAGTAAATAAGCAATGAACAAATGAACAATCATACATAGTACACCAGTATTTTACGTGGAAACCCAAAGCAAGAGAAAACCACGGAATGATTTTTCTTATATGTCTTGAAGAATTACATTCATTGGAAGCACTAACTTCCTTTGTTTTCCAGCTGCAACTGGAAGGAGGCTCGAACCCCCTAGTTTCTCAGGCTACAACCTGAGGGAAGCTCCAGCTCCCCAATTCTCTAGTTACAACCAGAAGGAGGCTACAACCCCCTATGTTCTCCGGATACAACCAGAAGGTGGCTACAACCACCTATCATTTCCCCGTCCAACCGCCTTAAAGTATAAGTAAAATGATGGAACCATTGTCACACTATCACTGTGAGATATACTGTTGTAAGCATGTACCAATCAACTTGCACCAAATAACATGTACCAATAACCTGAACCATGCATCAACTTGTAATCAACATGTACCATAAATAAGTGCATCGACCATGCACAAACCTGTACCAAAAAACTTGTAATTAACCTGTACCATAAACAAGTGCATCAACCATGCACCAACCTGTACCATGAACAAGTGCACCAAACATGTACAAATAACCTATCACAACAACTTGTCCAAACAACCTATCACAACAACTTGTCTCATCAATCTTATCAACCAAATTAGATCTACTCACCAATATCAATCACCAAGCCAACCCTCAAAGATGTGCATCAACCAAATATAACACAACAACTCATAATCATCACCAAGATCCATATGTGCTTCTAATAATACAAGTATGTTACATCATCCATAAACCATGTGTCAACAATACTACTAACAAGTGTCTCCAACCATGTACCAAGTATGTACCAATAATGTATCAACTACTCATCAACTATCACTCATCAAGATGTACCAACATCATCAACTATGCACCTCGTGTATGTGCCAACTCATCAATACTTGTCTCAACCATGTACCCGACATGTACCTCAACCAAATTCCCTCATCAATTTCATCATCCAAATCTGATTTGTAGCTCTGTAGTAGACATAGTGTATATGATCACATACCTGCAAACCTTCCTTAACTTTAACAACAAAAGACTAGCATTTTCATCAAACTTTTATTTAGTCTCATGTAACTAGTTTTGGATTAGTCAAAAACCCTAACTTGAAATAATCATAACTTTGTACTTATAATGAATAAATATATGAAATGATATACAGTATTCTTCAATGTGTTTTATGCAATTCCTCCAGGTGTCACTACTTTTAACCTCTCAAAAAAGGAGTTATAGAAAAAATGGCATACCTTGTTGAATGTTGTCTTATTCTAGAGAGTGACCTTGTAGAGCATGCCCCGCATGAAATATTTGTTGAATCGATCTTAAAATGTTACATAGCATACTACAGGATGTACTCTAACCAACAGATTTTGTCTTACTGAATTTTGATCTGTTAGGAAGAAGTTATGACGTTTTTACCCGAAACACCTGTTTTAGACTAGTTTCAAGACTAGCCACAAACCCTATTTTGCACGGAGTGTAACTCCAAAAATACAACGACCCACAAGCTGAATTTTTTACCACGGATATTTGGATATGTTTCCTCAATAGAATATCAATTTCACAGTCTGAATCATTCTAGACAAAAAATTATTGCGAAAATGGTGAGATGGCGTATAAATAAGATACCTTAGAAAGCATCATCAAAAGAATTTACTCTTCCTTGAATTCTGGTCTTCTTTTCTTCACCTTCCCTCGGAAATTCAGATTAGATATCATTTGGTTACCTCATACACCTATATATATTCAATATTCTCAAGTGTGATCTAAAAAGAGAGAGACTTGCCTCTTATTTATACTCGCCAAGTAGCTTCCTTAAAAACATCTTCTAGGTCACTTTGTCCACTTTCCTTATTTTAGAGTTAACCCACTTCTAATTTCTTCATTAAATTTATTATTTAAATAATTTATTTTGTATTCACTTTGAATTATAGTACACTCATCACTTCAATTTATTATTTACCTTCTAAAATCTCTTAAACTACTTTGACTACTTTGACCTTTTGGGGCTTCTAAATGACATATGAGGGTCCTCCAACTTTGTAAGGCCATAACTCTCAAACCGTGAGGAGTTATGTGACGTTCCACATACCACCAGAAATGGAATGACATGTACTATCAATATAGAATAGTATTACATGAAAATATATCAAAACTCATACCATTATCCATCAAACAAACTTGGGTCCATTACCCAAACTTGCGTTCTCCAACTTCTCGTGGCCATAACTCTCTAACCGTGTGGAGTTATGTGACGTTCCACATACCATTGGAAATGGAATGACATGTACTATCCATATAGAATAGTCTTACCTTCAAATATATTAAAACTCATATCATTATACATGAAACAACCTTGGGTTCATTACCCAAACCTTCGTGCTACCGGACTTTCTCCAAGGGTTGACATCAACCACTAAGGGTTGAAATCAATCTACAATATCACTCTCCAATGGTTGACATCAATGACAACCAAAAATCCATACCAACTATCCATCAACCTGAGCCAACTGTCTTACAATCTCCCCCTTTGGCATTGATGGCAACACCAACATTGATGACAACACTTAGTCATGATAACATTCATGCTTATACTCTTCATCAATGTTTCTATCTCTCCCCCTTTGGCATCAATGGAAAATGGTATCTCCCTTTGGGGTTGCTCCCACTGTCTATGTGCCTTTGATTTTTCTTTGTGTCTATAAGCCTCTGATTACTCTCTTTCCCTTCATCTGAATAATATATCCCCCTTTGAAAAAGGGTATCAGTCTGAAGTCATATCGCTCATTCTTCCCTTGTGACAATCGCTCCCCTTGGAAACATGTCTCTATGCTCTCTCTCCAAGCTTTTACCTTTGCATCTGATAAATCTCTCCCCCTTTGTCATATTTATGGTGTTTCCTCGTGTACATCTAAGACATATAATATAAGCATTCAAAAGCATTCATTTTGGAGTAGAAATTACTCCTAGTCTTTGGCGAAGATATTCAAGAGCTTCTTGTAGAAGCGGTTTTATAAAGATGTATGTCACTTGTTCTTTTGTTCCCACATATTCAACTCTAATGTTCTTCTCTACAACTTGTTCCCGTAGAAAGTGATACTTGATTGGAATGTGCTTTTTCTTGGAGTGCATCACAGGGTTTTTTGAGATACTGATGGCGTTTGTATTATCACAAGAGATTGGAATGGGCTCGTCATACTCAACCTGTATATATATGTCTAAGTTTGTTTCTTCCATAGAACCTATGTACAACATGCTAATGCTAATGCTAATGCTAATGTTGTGTACTCATTCATTGTATCAATCATCATCTCATTAGAGTAGTGTGAATATATTTTCTCATTCTTCCATATTGAATCTCTCTTCTTTTCTTGATAAGCTTTGTTTGTACTTGTTTTAGCTAGATTTCTTTTGCAGGTTTCCATGAAACACTGACATGGTATCAGAGCTATGTTGCATGGAGCAAACCAGACAAGCCAAAGAATAAGGAAAATCGGGGTTTCGACGAGCTAAATCCATGGTTGTACCGTTCAGCAGTTATTCCTCCCAAAATATTACATTTTTGAGGAAACGGCTCGCGAAGAAAGTAAATCGGCCCATTTTGGAAGTGGGTTTTCAACCGTTTGGCGAGACTCCTCACCGTTTTCTCAGAAAGTAAGCCGCAAGATAGTCTCCTGAAACTGATACGAATCCATGGTCGTACCTTTCTACATTCATTGCTCCCAAAATATTATGTTTTAGAGGAAACGGCCCATAGGGAAAGTAAATCGGCCCATTTTGGAAGTGGGTTTTCAACTGTTTAGTGAGATTCTTCATTGTTTGCTCAAAAAGTAAGTCGCAATATCATCTCTTGAAACTGATACGAATTTTCACTTAAAGTGTCATTTCTGTCGTGATTTCTTAATTTTTCACTTGCAGATTGAGAGTAAATTTTTAGGGGTTCTTAGAAACAGTGGGAAAAATAGATAGGACAACTTTTATACAGTCAAATTTGGTGGTAATCCCGACACCATACAATTATTTTTATTGGAAGACCAAGGCATAATTCCAACTCAGAAGGAAATGATTGTATAATTTGATGATGGCAACAGAAACATAACCTACATCAGCAATTGAGAAGATGAGATGGGTGAACCGTAAGGATGAGGCCACAGGACTACTTCTTGAGTTAATCTCCATTGATTTATGGTTTCATGTTGTTGCATGCAAGACTCCAAACGAGATCTGGACCACCTTGGAAGGACTCTTTGGAAAGCAGAATGAGATGTGAGGTCATATGCTTGAAGTAGAGTTGAATACCTTAGACCCTAAAAGTTTTGATAATATACAAGATTTTTTTACTAAATTTAAATCTTTGTTATTGAGCTTGGGTGAATGTGGTATTGATAAGTCTACACAAGAGAAACAACTTATTCTAACAATCTTGGCCAAGCTAGGACCAGAACACATTGTATATGTCTCCAATTTCTATTCTGGCAGATGTCTTTTTGGAACAAATTGGAAAATGCCTACGTTGGCTCAATTCATTGAGTCTCTTACACAAGAGCAGACAAAACTCATACAGATGGGCCTCATGAAATATCTCAAAGCACATGCACTCACCATGCATGATGGAAAAGGGTCATCCAAACAGAATGAGAAGGAGGGATATTCCAAACCCTTCAACGATTCTTCAGGTTCCAGAGACTCTTCATATTCCAAGAAGAAGAAGGGAAAACAATGCACTTACTACAATAAACCGAATTATGAAGAATCCACATGCATAAAGAAACAGATCGATCTTATGGCACAGACACTTCAGTAGAACAACCTTGGAGACTTTATTCCTGAAGGAGCCAAGAAGAAGGAAGAAGACCATGCCCCTAAGAAAGGTAATCATCATGCTCTGGTTGCAATTAATTCCTCATCTGATTCATGGATTATAGATTCTAGTGCATCCCATCTTTGAGTCCATGCTCAAGACCCCCTATTATCATGGGGGATGACACTCCAGTAGCAGTAGCAGTAGCAGGAGAAGGGAGAGTGTAACTTCACAATGACAGTTTTGAGAATGTTTTACATGTTCCAAATCTTTCCATGAATCTGCTCTCAGTTTATCAGATCACTCGGAAAGGTAAAAAGGTTGAATTTACATCATATTCAGTTTCAATAATTGACATGCATGACAATTTTATCATTGCAATTGGTGAGGTGGATCATAAGTCAAGGTTGTATAAATTCACTAAGTTTTCTGACGATGACTCCTCTATTCTACTTAAACATAAAGAGAGTATTTTGCATGCACCTCCAGTGCAACATGCATATATTGTTGTTCTTCCATCAGTTTCATACATCAGAGATGATTCCATACACTCAAATTTTGTACATGGAAATAAACATGTAGTATAGCCATATAAGAAGACAGTGTCGAAGCTTCAACAGATGCTTAAGAAGGCACAGACCACACTTCAGGCAGCAGACAACCTTGCAGGGAATCCATTGGATTTGATCTCAGCATGAGGAGTCTTCTCATGTATTTTCAGTTTCAGAACTTGTGATGCCCATGCATTGTTATATGGTTCAATATATTGATCCACGGACCTACAATAGGTTTGTGGGAAATCCATTATGGCAAGCATCCATGCAGGAGTATGACTCACTCCTAAAGAATCAGACTTCACATCTTGTTTCACTTCCACCTGAAAGGAATATTTTTAGGTGCATATGGGTCCACATGATCAAGAGGTACCGACAGGTTGCCAAAAGACTTCATCAGATCCATAAAAATTTCTACTTCTTCACGAAGACTTTCAGTGAGCAGAAGTTTCAAACTTTGTGGGATCGTCTTGCAGTGAAGAACACAGTTGCCTAGCAGCTATCATTTTCTTCTTTTGATACATTATCTTTTGAGGGGGGTTTTTGTTCCCACGTGGTTTTCCCTCTTTCCTCACTTTTATTCAGTGTTCATTAGTTGCATTGTACATGAATACCTAAAATGGCCTAGTAGTCGGGACTCATTTTTTACTCCATAGTGATGTTCAGAGGGGGTGTTGGAGAAATTTTTATTTTCAACACACTAGTTCAGTGGGAGTTAACTGACTAGTTCTATTTTAGACTTTCTATTTTTACCATCACTATTATGCATGCATGCATTCCTAAGGAAAGCTAACTGCTTGATTGATTTTCTTAATTATGGAATGTTTTGCCCTATATATGAATATATTTCATTCATTCATTGTATCATATTGATCATGATCTGTGTATCAACCATCAGCTCATTGGAGTAGTGTGAATATATTTTCTCATTCTTCCATATTGAATTTCTCTTCCTTTCTTGATAAGTTTTGTTTTTACTCGCTTTAGCTAGATCTCCTATGCAGGTTTCCATGAAACACTGACATCTTTGAGTACTTCTGCATAACTCTTTCTATTTTCTTCATTCTTCTTTTCTAGCAGCCTAGAGTGTTTATCTTCATTCTGTATAACGGATGTGGATGTTTCTATCTCTTCAACGTTTTTGTTGAGATTAACAATTTTACTTCTCAATGTGACAACTTCTTCTTCAAGATTCTCAACATCTTCTTCTTTCTTCATTATCTGAGACTTCATGACTTTTTCTGTTATTTTTTCTTTTTCAAGCTGAATTTCTAATGTGATTATTTCTTCTTAGGGTCCTTTCTCTTCTTGACCAAACTTTGTCTCAAGATGGTTTAAATCGTTAGTTCTTTCCTTAAGATGATCTGTCAATATCGTCTCTCTCATTTCTGCTTCTTCCTTCTGTCCTACTATGTTGGTTTCCAAACATTTCTTTTGATATTCAATATTTTCTTCGATCTTTCTCTCTTCTTCTAGTTGAGTTATTAAATTCTCGATGACCTGTTGGGCTTCTTAAAAAATGTGAACACTTTCCTTTTGTTTCATCCATTCTTTCTTGAGTGAATTTTTTTTCTTCTCTTAGTTCATCTAAAACACTAATCAATTCTTCTTCATAATTGTCTTCATTTTCAGTTAGTTTTTGTCTCATTTCCTTCATGACATTCTATTTCAAGATGTCCATATTTTTCACAATTAAAACAAAACAACATACCTCTGGTGATTATGTACTCTTCATCTTCTGAATATGCTTGACATAGTGAACATAATTCTTCTTGATTTGTATCTGCATCTTCTTTGACATTTTCTGAATATGTGATAGGTGAAGAATATATGTCATGTAACTTATCCCAAAGTTTTTTTGCTGATGAGCATTTACCAACATTTTCTCTTACCGGATTAGGTAATTCTTCCCAGATGAAATCCATTGTTATTTTGTTATTCTTCCTCAATTCCTTCTTGGTTGCAGTCTTTGTCGTTTTTGAACTATCATATCATGTAACAACTGATAGTCAAATATAATGTCGTTGTGCCTGTAAAAATATTTTCTTTCTTATGCTCCACATCTCATATTTAAAACCATTTTGACCATTAAACATTGGTACTTCATTCTCATAATAATCCATGATCTCCTTCCAGTGGTTAAATTGTTTCATGAAGGAACCCGCTCTGATACCAATTGTTGGATTACTAAGAGGGGGGGTGAATCATTAATAGAGAAATTTAATCATTTTTAACCATATAATCCAAGTGTTATATCAATGTAGCATTATCATCCAATAACTACAAAGTAAATAAGCAATGAACAAATGAACAATCATACATATACACAGTACACCAGTGTTTTACGTGGAAACCCAAAGCGGAAGAAAACCACAAAATGTTTTTTCTTATATGTTTTGAAGAATTACATTTATTGGAAGCACCAACTTCCTTTGTTTTCTTGCTGCAACTGGAATGAGGCTCCAACCCCCTAGTTTCTCAGGCTACAACTTGAGGGAAGCTCCAACTCCCCAATTCTCTAGCTACAACCCCCTTGTGTTCTCTGAATACAACCGGAAGGTGGCTACAACCACCTGTCTTTTCCCCATCCAACTGCCTTGAAGTATAAGTAGAATGATGGAACCATTGTCACACTATCACTGTGAGATATATTGTTGTAAGCCTGTACCAATCAACCTGCACCAAATAACATGTACCAATAACCTGAACCATGCATCAACCTGTACGTCAACCTATACCATAAACAAGTGCATCAACCATGCAGCACCTTGTACCAAACAACTTGTAATCAACATGTACCATAAACAAGTGCATCGACCATGCACCAACATGTACCTCAACTTGTACCATGAACAAGTGTATCAACCATGCATCAAACCTATACAAATAACCTGTCACAACAACTTGTCCAAACAACCTATCTCATCAATCTTATCAACCAAATCATATCTACTTACCAATATCAATCACCAAGACAACTCTCAAAGATGTGCATCAACCAAGCATAACACAACAACTCATAATCATCACCAAGATCAATATGTGTTTCTAATAATACAAGTATGCTACATCATTCATAAACCATGTGTCAAAAATACTACTAACAAGTGCCTCCAACCATGTACCAATCATGTATCAACTACTCATGAATATGTACCAACATCATCAACTATACACCTAATGTATGTGCCAACTCATCAACTACTTATCTCGACCATGTACTCGACATGTACCTCAAAAATTCATTCATCAATTTCATCATCCAAATCTGATTTGTAACTCTGTAGTAGACATGGTGTATATGATCACATGCCTGCAAACCTTCCTTAACTTTAACAACAAGAGACTAACATTTTCATCAAAGTTTTATTTAGTCTCACATGACTAGTTTTGGATTAGTCAACAACCCTAACTTGAAATAATCATAACTTTGTACCTGTAATGAATAAATATATGACACTGATATACAATTTTCTTCAATGTGTTTTATTCAATTCCTTCAGGTGTCACTACTTTTAACCTCTCAGAAAATGAGTTATAGCAAAAATGGCATACCTTACTGAATTTTGTCTTATTCTAGAGAGTGACCTTGTAGAGCGTGCCCAACACGGAATATTTGTTGAATCGATCTGAAATTGTTACACATAACACTAAAGACTGTACTATAACCAACACATTTTTTCTTACTAAATTTGGAATTTTTTTTAAGAAGTTATGACATTTTTACCCAAAACACTTGTTTTAGACTAGTTTTAGGACTAGCCACAAATTCTATTTTCCACGGAGTGTAACTCCAAAAATAAAACGACCCACAAGCTGAATTTTTTACCACAGATACTTGGATATGTTTCCTCAATGGAATATCAATTTCACGGTATGAATCATTCTAGAAAAAAATTTATTGCGAAAATGGTGAGATGACCTGTAAATAACATACTTTAGAAAGAATCATCAAAAGAATTTATCCTTTCTTGAATTCCAACATTTTCTTCACCTTCCCTTAGAAATTCAGCTTAGATATCATTTGTTTACCTCATACACCCATAGATATTCAATATGCTCAAGTGTGATCTAAAAATATAGTCTTTCCTCTTATTTATACTCTCAAAGTAACTTCCTTAAAAACATCTTTTGGGTCACTTTGCCCACTTTTCTTATTTTAGGGTTAACGCACTTCTAATTTCTCCATTAAATTCATTATTTTAATAATTTATTTTGTATTCACTTTGAATTATAGTACACTCATCACTTCAATTTATTATTTACCTTCTAAAATCTCTTAAACCACTTTGACTACTTTGACCTTTTGGGGCTTCTAAATGACATATGAGGGTCCTCCAACTTCGTAAGGCCATAACTCTCAAACCGTGAGGAGTTTTGTGACATTCCACATACCACAAGAAATGGAATGGTATGTACTATCCATATAGAATAGTATTATCTGCAAATATATCAAAATTCATACCATTATCCATCAAACAAACTTGGGTCCATTACCCAAACCTGTGTTCTCGAACTTCTCATGGTCATAATTCTCTAATCGTGTGGAGTTATGTGACGTTCCACATACCACCGGAAATGGAATGACATGTATTATCCATATAGAATAGTCTTAGCTTCAAATATATTAAAACTCAAACCATTATACATGAAACAAACTTGGGTCCATTACTCAAATCTTTGTGCTACCAGAATTCGCTATTGGACTTTCTCCAAGGGTTAACATCAATCACTAAGGGTTGAAATCAATATAAAATATCACTCTCCAATGGTTGACATAAATGAAAACCAACAATCCATACCAACTATCCATCAACCTAAGCCAACTGTCTGACACTAACTACAAGTCTCGTTTTGTATTTCTCGACACTTCCATTAGTTGCATGTCTTTATGTCTCTTGCAAAGTTTGTCAAGCCCAGGCAGACCTTTTATGGCCTACTGCAATGTCCCTAAGAATATCAACTGGAACAACTGGATCAACTGTATCAATGGTTGTCTCCCTCTGGACTACTGAGGAGGAAGAAGGTATTGTCTCTCTTTCTCAATTAGTTTGACTCCTTCTAAGTCAGGTGACTCCCTCTGAAATCTGAAGGATAAGCATTTTCCTTTGATGTTAACCTTCCTAGAACAAGAAAACAAACAAAAGGAAACAAGACAAGAATGTCTCCTAGAGGAGATTCATGACTACATCTCTAGAATCAAAAAATTTGTTGTCACAACTACAACACCTACTTTTAATGTAGCAACTTTAGAAATATAGGTTAGAGGTATGCTAATTTAAAACAATAAAACTTGGAGTCTTCACTTCCAATGTGTTGTTCTTCTGAATGCACTCAGAATTCTCTGGGTCCATGATTGCACCAAGTGTTTATTTCCTCCTGCAAGTACCCCTATGACAATGATGCAAATAATATATATATATATATATATATATATATATATATATATATATATATATATATATATATATATATATATATACCAGTGCATACCTGAGAGTGTACACCAATGGAGGTTTTGTTTGTTTGTCAATGTCATGACATTCCTTACTTGTTTGCCTTGTAGCCACCTTGTACTATACAAGTCTCTGAATCAACCTTGTAGCTCAAGACTGTAATCAAGGATTTATCGGTTTTTGGGACCAAACACTTCAAGCAATCATTGTTGTTGTCTTTCGGATCTGGTCCACTCTTCTCACTTACAAGCAACTCTAGAAGAAGTGTTTTCCAAGGTGATATATGCCCATGATAACCCATTGTAACTTGAAGTTTGAATTTTATTTCAATAAGCAATTCTTCTCTATCATCAGATGTAGTTACACTAGACATTTATTTTGGTGGATCTAGTTCAACAATTTTTATTGTAACAGTGTGTTCATTTTAATCAAGGGTATCTCTTGCTCTTCTTTAGCAAGCACTTGTTTGCTTACCAATATCTTCAATGCACTTTATATTTTTCTGGGATACATACCAGCACCACTATTGAATACTTGCATCAGAAAATGATAGTATGGAGCAATAGGATAGCAGAGATATAACTCAGAAGTTTGACTTGGGCACAGGTCTCCTTAGTTGTGTTGTCACAGGTCTGTAGAATTATCATTTTCTTCAACTCTCTCAGACCCGAGAGAAGTGAGACTTTTGACCACACATTCTCTAGTTACATTTACTTTATTTAGCTACCTTTTTCTTGTTTCCCTTTTACATGTTGAATGTCAAGCCTTAACTACAGCCTATAATTTTCCTTCTAATGTAAATAAGGAAAGATCGATACTCCAAACAGAAACTGCAGATGCAATCCCTGGGTTTCTCACTGATTGCAAATCATGACAACTCTTAGTGGCTACCCCAAGAGTAGTCTTGTGGCTAGTTGCATATGTTGATGATTTGTTGTAGCATGCAGACTTGTGGCTAGCATGTTGTGATGATATAGACTAGAAGGAAAAGCTCAGTCATGGTTTTATAGTAACTCATAAATTTTCTAGGTCCAGCCCCTTCAAACTTTTACCACAGAGTTGAGGAGAGGTATGTATCCTTCCTTCATACCACGGGGACATTTCTTCTAGGCTGTGGCAGACTTAGAGGCCTACGGCCAGCCTCTTCTTCTACCATAGAAAATTTTGGCCCTCTTTTCCTATTGCAGATCTATTGTTTAGTGTGACAGTGATAGGGTGTTACTGTAGCAGTCTTCCGGAGACTTTCCCTTGTTGTGGTTTATGGTTGAGCTTGTTCTCAAGACTGCGGCCATTTTTATGTGGAAATCTGGCCTTCCTTACAATTCTCAGCCTAGGCTAACATCCTGTGGCCATCTTTAGGAATTTTCCACGGGAATTGTAGAGAGGGTCTGACCCTTTCCATGGGTTGCGGCCTCTTTTCCATATGCCAAGGGTGTTGGTCAGGGGTTGAGTTTACCACAAGGAGGAGATACGACCCTCCTTATCTACCATATATTTGTTCCAAAAATAGGTATGACCCTCTTCTCTTCACCCCTACAATGGATCTCGCCTTCAATTTGTAGTGTACAATGGTTTTCTTCAAGCCTTCTCTGATTCCATGTTAAATTTTCATAAGGTAGGTTAAGCATGAATTTTATTTCATTTTAGCATTTCACTTAACCATGAACAATGTTGCAGCAACCACGATCACAAGAAGAAACACCATGCACAATAACACAAGAAGTATCATCAGAAACCCTTCTCAACAAGGGAAGAAAACCCAGCCAAATCCTTTTCTATAATATTCAAGAGAAATACCTTCACCACCAAGAATGACTTAGCACACAAGAGGGTGATTAAGCCCTAAAAGACTAGCGCCCAAGAGAGGTGTGCACCTTTTACCAAGTAGATGTATTTATTGTAATTTCCAAACACACAAGAAAGATATAATTCCACAATGGGGAATCATCCCTTACTTATATTAGACTTGTCCACTCAACAAAGGCATCTATTGGCTCAACAGGGCCAACCTCTCTAAGTCACTTTATAATTATTATTATCATTATAATTAATATTAATATTAATATTAATTATCTTTTGCATTTATTATTAATCACATTAAGGTGGGGTCGACCTATACCCTTTACATAACAATTAGGGTTACAGGTAGGTCTGACTCTTGAACAACATATAGCAAAGGATCTGATACACCCACTAGAACGCATCCACTAGGGGCACATCCATAGGGATGTCAAAGCTTGAGTTCATTGCATTACACAGAAGAACTAGATATTCACATGTTCACATGTGCTCGTCCACAAGCACGTCGATTTTATAGATCTTATTTCTCACATCCTCATACAGGAGAACCATCTGGAGTTTTCTTGTCAATTATGCTTGCTCAGAGGAGGCTAATACATCATCCTCATTTCTGGTCACATGATGATGCACCCAACACTTTGGGATTTCACACATTCACCTTGTGCTCATCCATAGGCACGTCCAACTCATCAAATCCCCTTTCCCACGGGATAATCATATGGAGTTCTTCTCTCTCTCTGAATGGAGGAGGTCATCTCTACGTTCCTATCTTTGTCTCAAGCAGGAACCACGGACCCTTCTTAGGGGATTTCTCTTACGTTTGTAAGATGAGAGAAAGACTTCACATATCTTCAATGATCCACACCTCATAGGTTTGTAAGCTGAAGAATGTCTCACATAGCTGCATTCATCAACATATTCTTCACCCATCGCATATTCAAAAAATGCCAAAGAAGATGGAGGTACAGATCAAGAATAAATATGTTCACCATGTCTGACAAATTCAGAAGATGAAGAGTACATAATCGACAGAGGTATGTTTTTCTGTTTTAATTGTGAAAAACACGAACATCTTCAAATAGAATGCCATGAAGGAAATGAGACAGAAAACAAATTGAAAAAGAAGACAATTATGAGGTAGAATTGATTAGTGCTTTAGATGAACTAAGAGAAGAAAACAAGTCACTCAAGAAAGAATTGATGAAACAAAAGAAAAGTGTTCACATTTTTTAAGAAGCCCAACAGGTCATCGAGAACTTAAGAACTCAGTTAGAAGAAGCCAGGAAGATCGAAGAAAATATTGAATATCAAAAGTAGTGTTTGGAAGCCAACATAGTAGCACAGAAGGAAGAAGCAGAAATGAGAGAGAGGATATTGACAGATCATCTTAAGGAAATAACTAACGATATAAACAAGCTTGAGTCAGAGTTTGTTCAAGAAGAGAAAGTACTTGAAGAATAAATAATCACATTAAAAATTTATCTTCAAGAAGTGAAGAGAATAGAAGAAGTCATGAAGTCTCAGATATTAAAGAAAGAAGAAGAGGTTAAGAAGCTTGAAGAATAAGTTGTCACATTGAGAAGTAAAATTGTCAAGATCAAAAAGAACGTTGAAGATATAGAAACATCCACATCAGTTACAGAGAATGAACAGAAGCACTCTAGGTTGCTAGAAAAGAAGAATGAAGAAAATAGAAAGAGTTGTGTAGAAGTACTCAAAGGTAGGAATCATGGTCAATCAAAATCTAAGAAAACTATTGAAGATACATCTTCAAGAAGACCATATTTGTTCAAGCCACAAATAAGATTCAATCATGATCATGATCAGTTTAGGAAGAAATTCAAAAGGACTACACCACAAAGAGGATCATTCACTCCCAGGTATGCAAATTTCTTTTATGGTCATTGTTTTTATTGTACTAATTTTGGACATAAGGTTGTAGATTGTAGGGATTATAAAATAAATGTTCAAGCAAGAAGTTTCTTTGTGGCTGCACGTAACATGGACTGTTACAAATATCATAACTATGGACACATAGCCAGTGATTGTAGAATCATGAACGACACTTCCATGAAAGATAACATTGATATCAGATATAAGAAAGTATGGATAAAAAAACGGGAAGAACAGGTGAACAAAGACTAGGTACCAGAGATCACAAGATTGGCAACATAACGAGATGAAGAAAATTCTACAGAGAAAAAGAAAGATGTCAAATACATAAAGGTTTGAAAAATTACTGAAAGAAAGGAAGGAACAGGTTCAAGAGATTGTACTTTCAGGCATTTTAGTGAAAGATGAATCCACGAACAGAAAGAAAGAAGTCAGAGCTCAGAGAAATAATGAATCTACCAATGACTATGATGATGAATCTACCAATGAAGATGATGATGAATACACATCATATCAAGAATTATTCTGAGCCATCCGACTTAGAGACTCCCAAGTAATATGAATATTAGACAAGGGGAGTCTATGCGATAGTTGTGATAGACCAAAGAACCATCCTTCAAGTATCTTGCAGAGTTTGAGAAGACGAATTCAGAGAAGTCAGTTAGTAGAAGTACAATGTGATAGATTAATCAAGATTTCATGATAGTATAGTGATAAATGGGTCAGCATTATGGACAGTTGCGCAAGTAGAATCTTGGATAGTATGGACAGAGATGAATTCGTAAGAACACTTAGCAGGTTTGGAAAGATATATGATAGTGGACGAGAGCATGAATTCATATATTTGTTCAGAGAGTGGTTCAGAGACAGGAACATTATCATACTGGATGATAATTACACAAGGAATGGCTTGAACAATGCTAATGGATTCCAAATTGACAGATAGTTTTTGGACACATGCAATGCATACAACAATTCACATTCAAAATATAGTAATGCTCAAAAACAACAATGACAAAACTCCCTACAAACTATGGAAAGGAAGCGCAGACAAAAACCTCTACATCAAGGTAATTCAAGGTAGTATTTTATTAATTGAAATTTATGTTGATGATATTGTTTTTGGAAGTACTAATGAAGGGTTAAGATAGAAATTTACAAAGGGTATGAAGAATGAATTTGAAATTGTTAATGTTTTATGTCATTATTATAGTTCTTTGCAAATAGATAAGAGCAACATAAGAACAAGATCACTGAGAAATACACATTCACAAGAGACACAACATTTATCCTGGGAACCCCTCTAGGGGAAGAAAACCCAGCAAAAACTTCCTTATCATAAATTGCCAATACAATGTCAAGAGATAACTCAAACCAATACATATATTCCTCTCCAAAATATGCACCACTCTTCTCCCTCTCTCCAACTGGTAAGTTGCATCTTGCCTCTTAGAAAATGAGCAAGTGTGTTGTGTGATAAAGTGAGGCATTAGCCTCCCTATATATACAAGTTTGGCACGTGTGAAGTGACTTTCACTGGCAGGGCCGACTTCTCACTCTGGGCGGGTAAACCCACCTTTATTATATTTCCGGGTCTCAATAATAACTGTTGGGGCCGACTTCTTATTCTACCTATTACAATTGTCTGTTGACCAATTCGCGAAAGGGGATTTGGTCCTAATACAATTACCAACATGATCAATCCACAATGGGGATTGATCCTATAATTAATATATCAATAATAATAATAATACTCTTTGCAGTTACATTATTTCAACACTCCCCCTTAACAAGAAGGGTATTCTTCAACAGCATCAGGCAAGAGAGGTCTGCATCATCAGTGGCATCAGGAGGACAGTATCGTCAATATCATCTTGGAACATTGACTGGCATATTTACGAGTCATCGGAAGTTTTCTTCATCGACAGCATCGTCATTCTCGAAAGAATGCCATCATCATCTGCATCAATATGTATCAGTAAAAAATGATACCTCATCACAGCACTAGGTTGGCACATCACAGTACTACACTGGCTCAATGTCATGGCTAATAAGTTGGTAGCTCAGTGTTAGTCACATCTTTATTTACGTCTAACAACTAGGTCAGAAGAAAGGTATACATCATCTTTCTTTACATCTAACAATTGGGTCAGAAGCAAGGAATCATCTTGATTTACGTCTAACAATTGGGTCAGAAGCAAGGAACACATCATCATCTTGCTTTACGTTTAACAATGAGGTCAGAAGCAAGGAATCATCTTGCTTTACGTATAACAACTAGGTCAGAAGCAAGGAACACATCATCATCTTGCTTTACATCTAACAACAAGGTCAGAAGCAATGAATCATCTTGTTTTACGTCTAACAACTAGGTCAGAAGCAAGGAACACATCATCATCTTGCTTTACGTCTAACAATGAGGCCAGAAGCAAGGAATCGTCTTGTTTTACGTCTAACAACTAGGTCAAAAGAATCACATATCATCTAGTTTTACGTCTAACAGCAAGGTCAAAAGAAAGGAATCACACACTCCCCCTTTCAGGGAGGGTCCTTTCGGACTATACCAATCTTATCTCGAAAGTGTTCAAACTTTACACGAGATAGAGGTTTGGTCAACACATCAGCAACCTGTTCATTCGTGCTGACATTTAGGAGCTTCAAGGCTCCTCTTTATACCATGTCACGGATGTAATGATAGAGAATCTCTATGTGCTTCGACCTGTCATGGAATATTGGATTCTCTGTCATTTTTATGCAGCTCTGGTTGTCACATAAGATCGTGGTTGCTTCCATCTCTAGGTCAAATAGACCGGTCAGCAACTTTTGAATCCATATCGCTTCGCAGCTAGAAAAACATGCGGCAATGTACTCTGCTTTCGTTGTGCTGAGAGAAATACTAGATTGCTTCCTACTCTGCCATGAGATCATGGCTTATCCCAAACTGAAACAACATCCAGAAGTGCTTTTTTTGTCAGCAATGCTTCCTGCCCAATCTGCATCAGTGTATCCACTCAATGTGAATTTATGATCTCCACCATAGCTGAGACCATAATCTATTGTACCTTTAAGGTACCTCATCACATGTTTTGCAGACATTAGGTGAACACGTCTAGGCTCTACCAGGAACTGACTCAAGGTGTTCACTACAAAACAAATGTCTGGTCTGGTGTTCGTCAGGTACATCAGCGATCCAATAATCTGTCTGTACAGTGTGGCATCAATCAAATCTGACGAAGTATCGACCATCAGCTTTAGCTTTGCTTCCATGGGTGTATTCATGGGTTTGCATTCCAGCATGTCGAATCTCTTCAGGATTTCGACTGTGTACTTCCCTTGGTTAAGGAAGATCCTTTCTAGACTCTGCCATAGCTCAAGGCCTAATAAGTAATGCATTAGGCCAAGGTCTTTCATTTCAAATTCTACGGAAAGTCTCCTTTTACATTCAGCAATGAGATTTTCTTCCCCAGTTAAGAATAAGTCATCCACATATAGCAGTAAGATTATTGGTTCATTATCCATAATTTTGAAGTAGAGATTTTAGTTTGCTTTACTCTTGGTAAAGCCTAAGCTCATTAAGAAACTGTCTATACGGCCATACCAAGCTCTAGGGGCTTGCTTCAATCCGTATAAGGATTTCTTTAATTTGTAGACATGAGACTTCATGTCTTCAACCTCAAATTCTTGGGGTTGCTCTATATACACTTCCTCTTCGATAACACCATTTAGGAAAGTTGTTTTCACGTCCATCTGGTGCAGCTTCCATTTCATCTTAGCTGCAAGAGCTATGATGGTTCTAATTGAAGTGTATCTGGCTACAGGAGCGAATGTCTCTTCAGAGTCAATGCCTGCCTTCTGGGAAAAGCCACAAGCGACAAATCTTGCTTTAAATTTCTCAATACTTCCATCAGCAGCATGTTTTGTTTTGAAGAGCCATTTTGATGATACCACGTCCTTACTTTTTGGTTTGGGAACTATTTCCCATACATCATTCTTTATTATGGATTGGTATTCCTCTGTCATGGCATCTGCCCATTCCTTATTTTGAATGGCTTCTTCAAAGCAAGTAGGTTCTTCATCTAGTAGATTGCACATCAAAGTCATGTAACTAGAGAATGGCTTTGGTCTTTTCACCTGTCTCGTGGTTCCTTCTGGAACACCATACTTCTCTCCATATTGAATAATCTCTCTTGCCCAAGCAGACTTTCTTTTATGGGAGAAGGTTATTTGAGGAGGTTCTTGAACTTTTTTTATATCATGGTCTTCAGGAGTTTCCTCATCAGGGGAAGTTACGACTTCCCTTACTGGTTCTGTAGCCCTGGGAACTTCCCTCATGGATTCTGCAATCCTGGAATTTACAGGTTCCTCTTCATATACCTCTTCAAGCTAGCATCTTCTTGATTTCTTAAGTGCTACTTATTTATCAAAGGTCACGTCCCTGCTGATTTCAATGTGGCAGTGACCAGGTATGTAGATTCTGAAGGCCTTGGATACCTCACAGTATCCCACAAATATTCCCTTCTTTCTGGAGGGTTCCAGCTTGTTTCTTTTCTCTTTTGGTATATGAATAAATACTGGACAGCCAAATATTTTGAGATGGCTTACCTCTGGCTTCTTTCCGGTGAACATCTCTTCCGAGGTCTTGAACCCAAGTGCGTTATGGGATAATCGGTTCTGCACATAAACAACTTCCATTGTTTATTCTTCCCATAAGCACATAGGAATATCTTGATAGTGAATCATGGTCTTTACAGCTTCCATAATTATTCTGTTCTTCCTTTCAGCTACACCATTTTGTTAGGGATTATAGGGAGTAGTGAGTTCCCTCTTGATCCCAACATCTCTGCAGAAGTTTACAAACTCTTTTGAGGTATATTCTCCTCCATTATCTGACCTGAGTATATTAATCTTTCTTTCAGAAAGATTCTCTATCAAGGCTTTGAGTTCCTTGAATTTACTGAATACTTCATTTTTAGATTTCAAGAAATATATCCAGGTCTTGTGAGAATAGTCATCAATGAATGATACATAGTATACATATCCGCTAATGGAGGATGATGGCATTGGGCCACACACATCTGAGTGAATGAGTTCCAGTACTCCTTCCGCTTTGCTATCCCTTTTTGGAAAAGGGTTCTTGATATTCTTCCCTTGCGCACATCCATTGCATATGCCTTCTTGATCACCTTTGACTTCAAGTAAACCTGTGACGGATTTGCATATGTATGGTAGCGCCTTGTAGTTGATGTGGGCCAATCTTCTATGTCAAAGTTCGCATGAGTTTTCAATGGCATGGGTCATGGCAGTTTCTGGGTGACCCTTCAGCTTATATAAGCCATTTTCTTCATTTCTGGTGACGATTTCTTCATTTATGATTTCTCCCTTAGCCCACATAAGAAATTCTCCATCTATGAAGGAAACTCTATAGCCTTTCTTATCTAAAGCTGATATGGAGAGTAAGTTCTTCTTCAATCCCAGTACATAGAGTACGTCCTTCATTGTTATTGAGTTTTTTGAATCTAGCTTGTAGTTTGAATCTCCCACTCCCTTGATGGGATATTGGTAATCATCTCCAAGTGTTACTTTCTGAGAAAA